>JAJOZX010005579.1:180000-237500 GCA_023014485.1 Bathynomus jamesi
ATATATATTAGGGCGGAGTGAAACACAACTTTTTATTTCAAATTTATTTGCCTCACTTGTTTTTTGGTGTATTAGAACATAAAAATGATGTATTCAGTCATTTAATGTTTGTAACTCAAACCATCTCTCTCATTTTTACATAAAAGCAAAATAGCCATCAGCCGGTTGTTCATAAAAAAATATATGCTCATAACATAAAAACTACGTCTTCTATCAAAAAAAATAATTGAAGAAAAACGCTTTATAATGCAAAACTATACTTAAAAAACACCATTGTGCATATATTGTATTGAAATAAAATTGCATCTGGTCTCGGTTGGATGCCGTAAATCAATTACATTTGAATGCGATATAAAACCCGCTCATCTCAAATATCATTTTTTTTTCAGGAGAGGCATCAGTTCCTTTTTGGTTTCAAGTGAAGTGAAGGAAGCAGAGAGCGACTTTTTATTCTTGATCTAATAAATCCGTTTCTTGATTCCTGTGATATTACTGATGCTGATGCATCTGTAACCAACTTAACGGCTCTTTCGACGTTCTGTGTGAATGGGGTATTGCTTAACTTTGAAACATTTTGTTTCGTACTCAAGCAATTCTTCATCACGCAATTTAGAAGTGAGAGGTGGTTTACTGGTATCAATCCTATATCAGAAGATGATGTCTGTCCAATGTGATGCTTTGAAGTTCAATTCTGGTACTCTAAATTCTCTGATTTTCCTTGTATTGGCTTCCTTACACTTTCTTGTCTGTATTATTCGATCGATTGCAACTTTGCGCAGCTTTTGCTCACTATCTGACAGCATTGATAGAAGAATATTTTCTGTGTGAGCAAAATAGGCATTCCGTGATATATAAGGGTGGACGACTTTTTGTATATCTTGGGGTAACAGGTTGAACCTTTTTATCGCATCAAAGATATTTCTGGGTCCATCAGGCAGATACGGTTTAAATTTTGTATTGAACCAGTTAGGACCATAGTTTGTTACTATGAACAGAACAAGGCTACGAAACTCTGGAGAGATTCTTTTGGGAGACATAATAACGACATAGTCTGTTAGCTAGAGTTAATCATCTAGAGTTGTTAAGGGGACCAGGCTTGAGTTTCTCTAGGCTTCCGTCAACATATCCTTCTCTTATGGCCCCAATTATTCTGAACATGTATTGTTGATCATTATTTAAATCTTCTATGAGCTCATCTGTGAGAACTGGGATGCTATCGGCCCCATCCGTAATTGGGGAAAACTTTACCACAGGCATATGCAAGATGTCATTGACCTCGAGTGAGACTGATGTTTAGATAAGCGTCTGTGTGTTCTTAAGTAGTTGGTGATTAGTAAGTATCGCTTGTGTTGTGTGAATATATTTACTCGTTATCATAGTTACAACAATATAACGCGATCTCTTCTCTCAAAAACCGATAGATATTATACTAGGAGGTCTTTCAAAATATGACTTTCCGCCATTTTGTTTTCGACAAAAATGAGGCGGTTGGAGGGTCCTAGAAAGAAAATATTATCTTTTTAGAACTTCTAGAGCAAGGGTCGGGGAACTTTTTTGGGTATTACCCAAAAATCTATTTGAGTAAAATGAAATTACCCCCAGACTTCAAAGTAAACAAAAACAAGCCAATTGCTCTTAAAATTGTTGCATATGGTATACAAAAAATTCAAATTAAAAAAATGTTTATTGGATCCATTATTATGGAGAAATAAAAAAAAGCCACACATGCTGGCATGAGAATAGCACACAAACAAAATTAGTAAAAAGGATTGAAGAACAAGAATTTCATTCAAAACATCTCCACTTCAGGTTTTGGAAAAATGATGCTGTTTCATTTTTGATACAACATCAAAATCAGGACGTAAATTCGTAATATTCTAAAATTTAGAATAACGCCACATTTATGTAACAAAATAAAATAAAAATATACGAAAAAAATATCAGCACAAAGTGTCAAGCACTAAAAGCACCTCTTCGTTTCATGATACCATACACACGACTGAGGCTCTGAGGGAAGTGTCTCTCATACCGCACGCATTACCCCCAAAATTTTTAAATTTACCCCATTTGGGGTAATTTACCCCTGTTCCCCGACCACTGTTCTAGAGGGTCAATACACCAAATCATGTGTGAGGCAAGACGGTTTAATATTTTCACTCCACCCTAATATATATATATATATATATATATATATATATATATATATATTATATATATATATAACGGGTGTGCCATAAAAAAAGTGTACATTTTAAAAAGGCTATAAAATCAACATTTTTAATTTAATTTTAATAAAACTTCTACACAATAAAAGATATGTATTTATCTATAAGCAAAAAAGTTTTCAGCATAAAATATAAAATAATTCAAATTCTCTCAACATTTAACGAAAGAGCATGATTTTTCTACTTAACATGCAAACATTATTCTTCTTCTTCCTCAGCATAATTGATCCCATTTTTATATGGGGTCGCTGTTTAAGGTGAGTCGCCTCCATCTTGGTTCTTGACTCATCTCATTTGGTTGTGGCGTGGGTTTTTACGGCCGGATGCCCTTCCTGACACCAACCCTCCCCCTTTATCCGGGCTTGGGACCGTCCGGAGAATAAGCTGACTATCCTTGCCTCCGGTTGCTGTTGAGACATTAGGAGGAGTCTCGCAACACCTTCCGAAAATCTACCTTTGGAAATAATCTCCTCTGGAGTCATGAACTTAGTTTCCATATGGATAAAAGTTGTTGAAAATAGGCTATTTATTGTCTATGTTCTTTTTATAGTTTATATCAGGATAAAAGTTGTTGTTTCGATATCTATTTTTGTCGTTGATTAAATTATTTGAGATCTAATAGGCATTTCGTTTCTGTTTGTTTCGACGTTTACTTGTTTTAAATTTTCATGTAGTGAATCAGTAAAATAAAGGTGCGTAATATCTTCGATCTTCTGAATTGCTAAACCCTTGTTTGCACGTTATGTTTCTCAGATAATCGGAAGCCTTCATTAACATCCACAATATTCTTCAGAAATGTCTTCTTGCTTTTCCCTGGTCTTCTCTTGTTGTGTCGAGTATGGTAATTGTAAATAGTTTGTCATTATGCACACAAAAAAGCTTTACCTTTTCGCAGATCGCATGCAAACATTATTAAACCTTTTTAATATTTTTTTATAAAAATAATTTTTAATGTAAAATTTACCTGAAATTATTAAAAAAAAATTTCAAAATGCTTTCCTTCCATTTCAATAACTTTTTTATTCTTGGCCGGAATTCATCTCTGGCTCGATTTACTTGTTCCTGTGGAAGTTCTTCCCATTTTTGAATGATGATCTTGCGTAAATGAGCGACATCTTTTATCCTAGTCCTGTAGACTCGCTCTGCTAAGTTCTCCCATATTCCGGCCAAGAATAAAAAAAGTTATTGAAATGGAAGGAAAGCATTTCGAACAATTTTTTTTATAATTTTAGGTAAATTTTACGTTAAAAATTATTTTTATAAAAAAAATATTAAAACGGTTTAATAATTTTTGCATGTTAAGTAGAAAAATCATACTCTTTCGTTAAATGTTGATAGAATTTGAATTATTTGATATTTTAGTCTGAAAACTTGTTTGCATATAGATAAATACATGTTTTATTGTGTAAATGTTTTATTAAAATTAAATGTGTGTGTGTATATATATATATATATATATACACTCACTTCCGGTGAGTTTGAACGACGATTCAGGATCGACCTGTGGTCGAACCCTCTGCAGCATCTCGCCTCATTTGCGGGATTTGGTGAAGGAGGGAATTGCCACGCATGGCTGGTCAGGGACTTTGCACAGGAATCTGTCCAGTGGTTCTTGAAGTTATTCAGGTCGGTGTGCTGAAGATTCCTCACTTCTTTTGGAAGAACATTGAAAAGCTATGGGCCCCGTATTCTGAGGGTATTTTCCATCCTCGTTTTCATGGCCCCTTGTCCCACCGCAGCTGGGACTGTACAAAATCTGCCTCTTCTCTCATCCCAGTTTGTTTCTATTTCATTTCTGAGGTTAGGGACAGAGCCCTCAAGTATTTTCCATGTGTACGAGTATATTATTGTGTACCGCTTGCGCCTTCTTTCGAAAGAGTAGAGTTCCAGGGATTGTAGTCGAGACCAGTAGTCTTCACCTTCCATTTCCTCTATCTTAGACGTAAAAGTCCTTTGTATAGCTTTGATGTTCGCAATGTCTCGTTTTCTGCGTGGGCTTGTGAGTACTGAGCAATACTCAGTTATTGGTAGGACTAGACTCTTCCATAATTTGAGCATGATGTTTGCTCTTCTGCTGCGGAAGCGCCTCCAGATGATTCCCATTATTTTTCTAGCCGTTGTGATTTTGATTTTATAGTGCTCTCTGAATTCTGCATCCGACGACATTATTACTCCAAGACCCTTTACTTGTGGATTTGGTGTTATCTGTTTGGCTTGCTTAGTTTTGTACCCTTTTTTCTGTACCTCCTTTTTATTACCATATCTTAGAAGTTGGAATTTTTCTTGTTAAACTTCATATTGTTATCTTCTGCCCACTGGAATAATGTTTCAATGTCGTTTTGTAATTTTCTTATGTCATCTTCGTTCAATATTTCCTTTCATATCTTTGTGTCATCTGTGAAGCATGATATAATACTGTCTTTAATATCTGCATCAATATCTGCAATCATTATTATGAACAGCAAGGGAGCTAATACTGTCCCTTGTGGGACAGAGCTCACGACTTCCGAGACTTCCGATTTAACTCCGTTTACCACCACTCTTTCTGTTCTTTGCCTCAAGAAATTAAATATCCACCTTTCTAGTTTTCCAGTAATTCCTGTATTCTTAAGTTTGTGTACTATGATTTCATGATCACATTTATCGAAGGCTTTAGCAAAGTCCGTATATATTACATCTATGTTTTGTCCTCGACACAATGTTTCCAATATTTTCTCCTGGTGGTCTAGTAGCTGTGACAAGCATGATCTTCCTGCCCTGAAGCCATGTTGATTTGGGGTGGATAAGTCTTTTTCTTGTAGGTAGTAGGTAGTTTTGCCTCTAATTATACGTTCAAACCACTTCATAAGGTGTGAGGTGTGAGCCACTGGCCGATAATTTTTGGGCATTGCTCTGTTACCACCTTTAAATAGGGGGACAATGTTCGCGTTCTTTAAGGGGAGTGGAATTTGTCCTGTGTCGAGTGAATTCCTCCATAGTAAGTATAGCGGTTTTGCAATACTCTGTTTGCATTTCTTCAGAAATGTGGCACTCCATGTGTCTGGCTCTGGCGCTGAATTGTCTCGCATCTGTGATAAGGCCGTAATTACATCTCCTTCCGTGAACTCGAAGTCCATTAATAGGTTTGTGCCAGAATTTGTTCTCGGTTGATCTGTATCTATGTCGAAAAATTCGTCTGGGTTTTCCACCTCCATCTCGGACTTAGGGGTGCTAAACACAGGGTTAATTTGTTCCTTAAGCAGTCCACTTATTTCTTTCGGGTCATTTGTGTATTCGGCCTCCCCCGTCTATCAACGGTTCAATACTCTCCTTACACTGCATTTTCCTTTTCGCAAACGTGTAGAAGTATTTTGGGTTATTTAAGTTTTCTGCTACCTTGTTTTTCTCCTCGTTTGTCTTATGTATGAATGTTTGCTTTAGGTCCATTTCTATTTCGCCAAATTTCCTCTCTAGTTTGAGTCTCTTTGGATCAGTTCTGCATCTGTGGAGATGTTTGACGGTTTGTCTTCGTTGCCTGAATAGTGTCCTGATTTTCCTCTCGAGCTTGCTACGTTTTCTTTTCTGTCTCTCTGGAATATGTTTCAGTATTATAGGTTTGGTTTCAGTTTCTATTATACATAATATTTCTTGTGGAGTCTTCTCGTGAAGTAGCAATTCCCAATTTACCTCCTTTAAATCTTTATTTACGGTTTCCCAATTTACCTCCTTTAAATCTTTATTTACGGTTTCCCAATTTACTTTCTTTGAATTTATGTTTAAGCCTTCAAATATTCCAGCTGCCTCTCTAGGATGCGTTTTCGGACCTCTGGGTGCTAACGTCAATTGTATATCGATGAGGTTATGGTCGGAGAACTTTGTGTGCGTTACTTTTTTATTTATCATTATCTCGTTGTTATTTGTCAAGATTAAATCCAAAACGTTCTCCTTTCTCGTGGCTTCACAGATTTCATGGGTAAGGGCGTAATGTTCCATAATATCTAATAGCATTGTTGCTTGGGTTCTATCATCTTTAGTAATGTTGCCATGAAACTTCTCAACATATATAACTTCGTCATTTTTCTTCCATGATATGAATGGGAAATTAAAAGCTCCGAAAATTAGAATATTTGTTGCTGGAGTTTCAAGTAATTTTAATATGTTTTCTATTTCATTTGCAGCAAATTGGAATTCACTTTTTGTGGTGTTTGGTGGTCTGTAGATGCTCATAATAATGGTTAGGTTCAGTTCTTTTACTTCTAATATAATAACTTCAACTGTGCTATTTTATTTGTTTACCTTCACTTCACATGTGTATGTGTTTTTCACGTAGATACAACACCCTCCCCCTCGTCTAATCACTCTATCTGCTCTGTATATGTTGTAGTCCAGCAATGCTATTTCAGTATTCTCGATGCAATTTTCACAGCCTTTTTCGCACTTATGTAAGTGTGTTTCCGTTAGGCATATGATATCTATGCTGGTTTCCGTAGCTAAATTTTGCAAGTATTGTAATTTACAGTCTGTATGGTCCGTATAGAGGCTTTGTATATTTGTGTATAATACATTTACTGGGTTTCTAATCTTCGTGTTCGATTTTCCTAAATGATGATCGTTTCCTGGTCGATGTCGATTCCAGTTTGGTGTTATTGGTTGAGTCGCTGCATTTGGGAGTATTGGGGTTGCGGCCCATGATACCACTGTGGTTGTTATATTATTGGTGGGTGGTGTTAAATAGGAGGGTGATGTGCGTAATGTTGTCGTGCATATGTTTACGGCGTTCTGTCTTTCCTTGTTAGAAAGCAGGGTTTCGGAGCCGGTAAAAAAACTTCTGGCTCCGACTCCGGCTCCGGAGCAGAAATTTTTTACAGTCTGGCTCCGGCTCTGGCTCCGGCTCTTTTATAGTAAATTCTGTTAATTATAAAATAAATATCTAGATTTATATAACTAATTGTCCAATTTAAAATATTGCACAAAAATATTTTATTATTAAATCACTTTAATACTCAAAATTTAAATTTCTTATGATTTTAAATTAGGCAAATATAATGATAGAATGAAGTTATTTAAATAACTAAAGGAAAATGATGAAAACTAAATGATATTAAATATTTATTAACAATGGTAGCTTATATAAATTAGAGAAACTTGCCTCCTAATTAGTTCAAAGTTCAAACTTAAGAATTCTCGTATGGAAAATAGTAACAATCAAACTTTCTGAGATAATATATGCATCTTTTTTTAAGTGTTGAAACTTGAAAGCTTCATGAAAGCCAACTTGGCTTGAAAAAGGGCTGAATATTTCAAAAAATTCAGTTTTTAAATTTTTAATAGGTTATATTATTTACTTAAAAAGAGATTTTCTTTTAGTCAAAAAGTTTTGTAATTTAATTAACAAAAGCAATTCAACTAAAAGTCAAAAGTTCAAACTACTAATACATATTATAAAAGAAAATTTACAAAATCATTTACCCTACGCTTATAAAATCAATACTACTCCTTGGATTAACAAATGAAAACTAATGCAAAATTTTTTTTATTCTAGCTAAGGTATAATCAAACTAATTTTAAACATAAAATCAAGATATTCTTCTTGTAAATCTGTTTCCTTAAAATAATTGAAAATGAAAATTACTAAGTTTATTTATAATTTTTTTTTTTAAAACAAGATGGCCTCAATTATATTTTTTTTAAGTGTAACCTTAAATCAGACTTTATCTTTAAAGTTCAAACTACATATTAAAAAATTAAAAAGTTTGCAAATTCAATGATACATTTACAGTATCATAAATCATAGTACTCCTTGTATTAAAAAATGAAAGCAAAATAATAACTTTTGCAGAAATTTTTACTAATGTAGCTAAGGTAAGAAACTAATTTTTAAACATAAAATCAAGATATTCTCCTTGTAAATCTGTTTCCATAAAAAAAATTATGAATTAAAATTATTTATCTAAGTTTACTTATAAACATTTGTTCTTAAAAATAACATAGCCTCAACAATATCTTCTTTCATACGTGCCCTTAAATCAGATTTTAAAATTTTCAGTGAGGAAAATAGCCGTTCAACACTGACTTGTGTTGAAGGCATAGCTACTAGAAGATTTGCAACATCTCTTATAACTTTAGGATACCTTTCTATTACTTGTTCAAAAGACAGTTTTGACGAACGGTCAAATTTTTCAATCTCAGGAAAAGATTCCTCAACTTGCAATTTGAGGGTACACATTGGACTGAGAGGTGGTATTAGTTCACTTTCTAAACGAGGACGTTTTGATTTCTTACCATGTTGAATATCAATAATTTTTTCAAAATCAAACTCGCTGACATCAGAAGTGGTGGAAGGAGATGATGAATTTGATGATGATGCAATAATCTCGGTTCCACATTCCTCTCTTAATAGAGAGACTTTATTTGAAAGGTCTAGGTTACTTTTCATTCTGATTGCTATATTGCATAGGGCATCCTTGGCTTTAACTACCTGTTCAGATGTTAATAAGCATCTATATCTAGGATCTATATAAACAGCAGCAAGCAATACTTCATTATCAAGTAAAATATTTTCTCTCCTTTCCATGGAACTTTTAATGTCATCAGCTATGGTGCCTTCTATCTTGGAAAGAAAATACATCAAAGATTTCCACTCTTTCAAAAATTGACCGGGAGTCAAATCTTCACTTTGAATTTTTTTTGTTACTATATATGGCTGGTACAGTACTCTTTCCAATCTTCTTGCTTGTTCCCACATTATTTCTGAAAGATTCACATTTGAATTTGCCATGTCCAAGAGTACAGGTTTTAATTCTAATAAGCACTCTATCATTAAATAAGTGCTGCCCCATCGAGTAGGTTGATCTAAAATAGCAACCTTGCCTGCACGTCTTTTAATTATTTCTTCCACTTTTGGGTTTCTTGCTGCTACTACAACCTGTCTCAACTTACCTATGAGAGAGGTAGCATGTTTATCTCTCAATCCATCGCAAATAGCAAGTTGCAAGGTATGTGCACCACAACGCATGTGGTTGATTCTGGAGAAGTGTGAAATTTCAGATACAATACTGTCAATTTCTTCTACACAAGATGTCACTTCCTGAGTGTCTGTTGAATCATCATCATGTTCACCAAATGTTTGTATATCATCTTCTGAAGTTGCCTCTTGATTATCATTCAACTTCTCAACAGTTTTAATCATATTTGATGCATTATCACTGACAATGCAGAGCACAAATTCTTTCGGTATGCCGTACTCTTCCAGAGTTCTCATAATTAGATCATGCAGGTAGTCACTAGTTTGCTGAGCATGTGTATCTTTTACTGCTATAGTGCGGGTGAGGATTTTATTATCATCATCAATAAATCGGACATTGATGGCAAAATAATGTGTCCGTATTCGTGTGCAACCATCAACTTTTAAATATATGAAGCGCCCTTTTAATTGCTCTTTGAGAGCAAATTTTTCTTCTTTTGATTTTTCTATCACTAAATGACGGATATTGTCTTTATCTAAACTAATCTTGAATTTCTGAGCCATTTCTTCTAGTAGACTGCGCATAGCTGGCTTTTCAAACATAGACAGAGGCATAGAATCTTTAACAACTAACTCAATTATGCTATTTTTAAAATTATCTGTAGTCATTGAGATAGTGACTTTTTGAGACATCAAAAATTTAGTAATGTTTTGCTGGTTTGCTTTAGTTTTTGAACTGGCAGAAGTACTGGGTCTTGAAAGCTCAAGCATTTGCTTCTTTTCTTCCATCATTTTTGATATTTCAGGATGTAATCGACTCAAGTGTCTTTTCAAATTATATGCTCTTGAGGAGACATCAGGCTTTTTGCTTTGAGGCTTGGTAATTTTAGTTCCACACGTTGAAATATTTCCCGAAGCATCAGAAACTTCACAAATACAAACATAGTGTTTCTTATCTGAACTTTCAGTAAAATACTTGAATATATCAGACTTCTTTATTGAATCTCTATCCATTATGAAGGGTCATAGACTGATAATTATAATTAAAGAATCAAGTACAAATTACAAAGAATCTGAAAAAAAAGAAATTTAGCAATACAAGATAATTGACCTAAAAATAAAAATAGTTCAATCCAAGTCAGAAGGACCAACCTTACTAGGTATGTATCTAGGTAGTTACCTACTTAGATAAATAGTTAGTACCTACCTACCTAAGGTCTCCACCGCCATAAAAAAAATTTTACCTATATAATTAAGTGTTGTTAAGACAAATCTTCCCAAATATTTAATGGTTAAAAAATGGAAATTTGCAGATTATTCCTGCAACTCCCACACCTCCATAAAATCCAAGAATCCTATGGTACCATTTTTCGTAATATATTACAAGAATTATAATTTGCAACTAAACCTATATTTAACAAATAACAATTTAGGTAGCAATATATCGCCCGGAGCCAGACCATGGAGCCGTATTTTCAAGGTTTCTGGCTCCGGCTCCGGCTCCGGCTCCGGCTCCAGGTAAGCAAAATTCACTGGCTCCACCGACTCCGGCTCCGAAACCCTGTTAGAAAGGCAACCTGTGCTTTTATTATCCTCATTTCTTCTAAAAAATATGTTTCATTACTCTTATATATATATATATATATATATACTAGGGTGGAGTGAAAATATTAAACCGTCTTGCCTCACTCATGATTTGGTGTATTGACCCTCTAGACCAGTGCTCTTCAACCTGGGTGGTACCGCCCACTAGTGGCTCAAGGATCTCATTAATCTACATAAAGGTAATTGCAATTAATTTTATTGTTTTATGCAGGGTATATAACTTTTAGTTTGAGTTTTTGCATTTTTAATTTTGGTGGGCGATACGGAGATTCAAAAGTTACAAAAGTGGGCGGTAAGCATAAAAAGGTTGAAGAGCACTGCTCTAGACGTTCTAAAAAGATAATATTTTCTTTTTAGGATCCTCCACCCGCCGCATTTTTGCCGAAAACATAATGGCGAAAGCCATATTTTGAAAGACCCCTAGTATAATATCTATCGGTTTTTGAGAGAAGATATCGCGTTATATTATGCGTTGCACAATGGCTGCATCAGCCATTGCTTCAGCTACTTTGGTGGATTTGGGTGACTTTTTTGTTGATCGAAGTAAGGTGAGAAGAGAGAGACAGAAATTGAGAAAAACATCACAAGTTGAAGCTGCACAAAGTTATGGTGATGTTAAAGCTTTATATTTTGATGGGAGAAAAGTCAAGACGTTGGTAACGACAAATAAAGATGGTAAATGGTACCAGGATATAATTCTTGAAGAACATTATGTACTATTGAGTAAGCCTGGTGGAGAATACCTTAACCATTTGAGCCCTAAATCTGGAAAAGCAAGTGATGTATCTGAATTGTTGTTCGCTTACTTGAATGAAGTGACACTAGACCAGAATCTCCAGGTGATAAGGTGCGACAGTACGAATGTCAACACTGGGTCGAAAGGTGGCATAATCCATTTCATCGAGCAGAAGCTGAACCGACCATTGCAATGGAGCATTTGTATGTTACATACAAATGAACTTCCCTTAAGTCATCTGTTTGAGCGATACGACGGGAAAACAACTGGGCCAAGATCATTTAGTGGATCTATTGGTAATGCTCTTAAGACTTGTCCTGTGATGCCTGTGGTAAAGTTCTCCCCCAATTACGGATGGGGCCGATAGCATCCCAGTTCTCACAGATGAGCTCATAGAAGATTTAAGTAATGATGAACAATACCTGTTCAGAATAATTGGGGCCATAAGAGAAGGATATGTTGACGGAAGCCTAGAGAAACTCAAGCCTGGTCCCCTTAACAACTCTAGATGGTTAACTCTAGCTAACAGACTATGTCGTTATTATGTCTCCCAAAAGAATCCCTCCAGAGAATTACGTAGCCTTGTTCTGTTCATAGTGACAAACTACGGTCCTAACTGGTTCAATATAAAATTTAAACCGTATCTGCCTGATGGACCCAAACATATCTTTGATGCGATAAAAAAGTTCAACCTGTTACCCCAAGATATACATAAAGTTGTCCAACCTTATATATCATGGAATGCCTATTTTGCTCACTCAGAAAATATTCTTCTATCAATGCTGTCAGATAGTGAGCAAAAGCTGCGCAAAGTTGCAATCGATTGAATAATACAGACAAGAAAGTGTAAGAAAGCCAATACAAGGAAAATCAGAGAATTTAGAGTACCAGAATTGAACTTCAAAGCATCACATTGGACAAACATCATCTTCTGGGATAGAATTGATATCAGTGAACCACCTCTCACTTCTAAATTGTGTGATGAACTTCAAAGCATCACATTGGACAAACATCATCTTCTGGGATAGAATTGATATCAGTGAACCACCTCTCACTTCTAAATTGTGTGATGAAGAATTGCTTGTGTACGAAACAAAATGTTTTAAAGTTAAGCACTACCCCATTCACACACAGAACGTCGAAAGAGCCGTGAAGTTGGTTACAGATGCATCAGCATCAGTAATATCACAGGAATCAAGAGACGGATTTATTAGATCAAGAATAAAAAGTCGCTCTCTGCTTCCTTCACTTGAAACCAAAAAGGATCTGATGCCTCTCCTGAAAAAATAATAATATTTGAGATGAGCGGGTTTTATATCGCATTCAAATGTAATTGATTTACAGCATCCAACCAACCGAGACCAGATACAATTTTATTTCAATACAATGTATGCACAATATTTTTTAAGTATAGTTTTGCATTATAAAGCGTTTTTCTTCAATTATTTTTTTTGATAGAACACTTAGTTTTTATGTTATGAGCATATTTTTATTTATGGACAACCGGCTGATGGCCATTTGGCTTTTATGTAAAAATGCGAGAGATGGTTTGAGTTACAAACATTAAATGAATGAATATATCAGTTTTATGTTCTAATACACCAAAAAACAAGTGAGGCAAATAAATTTGAAATAAAAAGTTGTGTTTCACTCCGCCCTAATATATGAAAATGAAATGAAAATGAAAAATGAAAATGAAAAGGTTTATTGGCAGACTATAGTCCATATGACAAATATTATTAATACAATGGCAGTTCATATACTAAGGATAGAAATATATACAATTGATTAGAAATAATACTGCACTGTCGAAGTTAAGTGGAGCTACAGACAGACGTTTCCGTACCAAGAAGTCCATAGCTTAGAGCCTTAGAGGATAAATGGCAGGACTCATGGATAGCTTAGATGATCGGGTTGGTTGATTTTTTAATTCTTTGCATTAGACTGTGTTGCATTAGTGGTGGACCGGATATCCGCATCATTTTTAACATCCGCATCCGCACTTCTGATTGCGGATGTTATGCGGATATTACCTCTAATAAATTATGCAATTTATAATTAAATTAGCTTATAAAGTAGCTTATAAGGCCCAGTCATGCACATTTCATGTAAAGTATTAATTATTTTGAACAAACAAATATATAAACCTCAAAATATAAATACCTGGTAACAGAAAATTGAATGAAACTTGTTTCATTGAATTTTCTGTGGCTGAAACTTTTGAGAAAGTTATTATTTTTATCATAATGAAAACATTAATATTAATTTTAATTCTTATGCATTGCCTGCCATTATTAATAGTAATATCATGAAATTTGAAAAATTATGTCATATATTCATAATTCTATATTATATTGATAGATTAACTAAATACCCGCATCCGCATCCGCGGATATTGAAATTAAAGATCCGCATCCGCAGATGTTGAAAAACTGACATCCGGTCTACCACTATATATATATATATATATATATATATATATATATATATATATATATATATATATATATATGAAAAAGAAAATGAAAAGGTTTATTGACAGACTATAGTCCATATGAGTGACAAATATTATTAATACAATGACAGTTCATATACTAAGGATAGAAATATATACAATTGATTAGAAATAATACTGTAATGTCGAAGTTAAGTGGAGCTACAGACGGACGTTTTCGTACCAAGAATTCCATAGCTTAGAGGATGAATGGCAGGACTCATGGATAGCTTGGATGATCGGGTTGGTTGATTTTTTAATTCTTTGCATTAGACTGTATTGAGCACGTCTTGTTACTTCCGGGAAGCTCGGGACATTGCGGGTAGCAAACATTTGCGAAGCTGAACATCTCGGGGGTAATTTATGTAAGAGTCTAAAAGACCTGTTGTACAGCAAATTTAGAGTTCTGCCAGAACCTTTTTTATAATTCACCCAGAGTTGCTGTCCGTATATATTACTGCAGAAAGTACGAAAGAGAGTGTCTTTAGCTTCACTTGTACACAATCAAAAGTTCCTTATGGTCATATTCGCTTTAACACACAGGCTTCGAGATTGTTTTCTTATATCCGAGTCATCACTCTAAGAGCTGGTAATAGTTTGACCCAAATACTTAAACTCTTGTACTTCCTCAATTTATATCAGCTGGCTGATTACAGCTTTTAGGATGAAATTGCATATCCTTAGTTTTTGTAACATTAAAAAGAATATCATGTTTCTGCGAATACACTTCGCAGATTTTTAGTAGCCGATCCAGACCTTTAACAGAGGGACTTATTAACACCATATCATCGGCATAAACTAAGTTATTCATCCTTGTGTTATCTATACAACATCCCACTGTTGCCTCATTAAGTGAAGCAATTAATCCGTCAACATACACATTAAACCAGGGCTGTGGAGTCGGAGTCAGGAGTCGGAGTCGTGGAGTCGGTAAATTTTGAGTGGAGTCAGAGTCGGAGTCGGAGTTGGAAGTGCATAGTTGGATGGAGTCGGAGTCGGAGTTGGAAGTGCATAGTTGGATGGAGTCGGAGTCGGAGTTGGTGCAAATCCTTCAACTATAACCATAGCAGCCTAGGCCTAGGCCTAGCTCAATTTTACGAATAAAATAGATTTAACCTAATGTTTTAATATATAATATAATATATAAATAATATATAATATATAATATATAAATATATAAATATAAATAATATATAAATATAGTTGCTTATAATTAATAAGGATTATAATTAATTAATTAACATAATTAATAATAAGGAAATTTAAAAATTTTGTACTAGCAACCCTAAATCTTTTTCAGATTTTTAGATTTCAATTTGATAAGTAATGATAACAGCGTAATGTCACATCAAAAGTATAAATCTGCTGTTTTTGAATATTTTTCACTCACTGCTGATGGAAAATATTACGTATTACGGATGTTTATAATAATACAAAAACATCTTATTAATTTGCTAAACCAATAATAATCTTATTTTGTTTAAGCTTCAAACAGTTTGTATTTTGGGATTTATTGTAATTTTTGAATAAAGAGAAAAAAAGCCATTAAGGCATAATTACAGCCACTAAGTAACCTGATGAGTCATGTGGTGGTGACGAAATGCCTTGTCTATGAATCTCCATTGGCCTAATAAAGCTAATCGTAATCAATTTGGCTTTAACATTCCATTGGAGTCGGAGTCGTAATTATACAAGTCAGATTTCTGGAGTCGGAGTCGGAGTTGGAGTCGGCAAATTTTATAACCGACTCCACAGCCCTGCATTAAACAGCATAGGGGAGAGCAAGGAGCCTTGTCTCACCCCGCAAGAGGAGCCAAAACACTCGGATAGTACATTGCCCCACCTAACGGTGAAAGATTGGTGGGAATACCAAAATTTCAATACGTTTAATATGTACGGGGCTCCAATAAACCTTAGGCCCCCTGCCCATGGCCTAAACCATTAGAGGTACAGTAAAACTAAACATACCTTACAAAAGAGAATTTAATCCTGCATTTAATGAGAAACAATTAAAACTTGGTGTTCCCGCCATTAGCTTCCAAGACAGCCTGAATTCGCTTTGGGTAGCTTGCCAAAAGTGACGTGAATAGATCTTGATCGTTACGCAAATTTGCTAAAACAGTTTCAATGTCTTGCGTCATTGTATCCTTCGAAAATCGATTTGCTGCAGGTTCTTGAAACAAGATACATTCAACCTTGTCCTTTATAACTGATCCAATGTGTTCACAGACGTTCAGGTCAGGAGAATTTCCTGGCCATTCTTCATTTCCAAAGAAATCGATCTCATGGTTCCGCAACAACTGTTGAGTGGCTAATGCCTTAAAGCAGGGGGCCTTATCGTGCAGAAGTGTGACCTGATCGACATCCATAACATTGTTTGGGTTTCTTAGAAAAGGAATGACATGCTGGGATAGAATAATATCACGAACATACTGTCCATCCCAACTCTGACCATTTGGCTTCAGCACCCACATGAGCTTCTTTGCAGTGAACAAAACAAACACACCAACACAGTCTGGCCTTTTTAATAATTCGCGATAATGTTCATTGTCATCGATTTCATCTGGTGTTGTGGTCCACACTCGATCATTTTGGTAGTTAGGCCGACGTGTTACGTAAACAAAAAATTCATTGGAGACAGCTAAATGCATGAAATCATCCACATCCCAATCTTCTGTCATCGATGTTAAGTTGAGTTTTTCTTGGCTTTGGAAGTTCTTGCCAAGGCTTTAAACCTTGCCTATGACGGTACAGTCGAATGATCTCACCACTAACGATCTTTCCTCTCAACACTTCGATCTCTCTAGAAAGTTTAGCACAGCTGTTTTTCCGCTTACGCGTACCGCTTTCAATGATGTCCTTTGTTTCCTGAGAGAGTGGCAAATTTGGGCGCCCAGATTTGGTTGTATCCATTTCACATCCAACCAAAGTTTTATTCCAATTTCTTTTGACGAAGTCCTCACTTCTTCGCAACTTTTTGGCAACCCATGAACGTGTTATAAAGGTGGCTCCAGCATCACGAGCTTCCAGAAATGTTATTGCTCGTATGCGATCTATCACACGTTGCCTCTCCGAATCACCAATTAATTGAGAAGCCATTATATTATCACTTTATCAGCTAGAGTAATTTTAATACCTGCAATAAATAAAGAATTTTATATATTTTTATAATCACTAAAAACTATTTCGATATAAGTAAACATGTAAGCTGCAAATGGGGGGCTAAGGTTTTTGGGAACCCCTTACATGGGAACCTTCCTGTCTTCTAGTTTTGCAAATAAAATATTGTGGTTCACCCTATCATATGCCTTACTTATATCTAGGAAACAGCTATAAATAGTTGAATTACTGTCAATGTATTTAGATATTGTTTCTTTAAGTACATAGATACACAAGTCAGTTGAGTGGGACCTTTTAAAACGAAACTGATTAGGAGATGTCCATAGGCAATCATTTAATCGGAGTAACAAAAGTTTTTCTGGTGGTTTCGAGAAGCAGGAAGCGACAGCAATAGGCCTGTAATTATTGCTGGACAGAATGTCTCTGTACTTATTTTTGACCAGGGGCAAGATATATACCCTCATGAATTCTGCAGGGATATAGCTATGAACAAGTATGGCTGATAGGAGCAATGATATATGCAGACATACTACGTTAGTTGCATATTTTAAGTGCTAATTCGCTAAGTCATCTACCCCTGACGCAGAACCAATCTTTAACTCTTTAATTAACCTCTTTACTTCAGAAAATGATATCAAAGTATTTTCCCTTGTCCCTCCCACAATCGTTTCGCTGCAATCTATCTTAAGATTATCCCTACTCAGGGCAGTTTCCTGGCATAAGCAGACTAAGCGGCCGCTTAAGGCCCCGCTGCTACTAGGGGGCCCCTAGACAGGCTCCCAGGCCATAGCTCAGTGGGCAAGAATAGGAATATAGCTGAAGTTATTATTAATATTATTGTTATTATTATTATTATTATCCTTATTATTATTATTATTTTTGTCGTATTAATTAAAGTTTTTGTAAGAGACAAATGTGATAAAACTCCGGGAGACAAACGAAACGTTTTGGTCGTTATGTGTAAATAACTATTGTGAGATCTTATTTCTATATTATTTAACTTTATTCTTACTGTATGTTTATACTTTCCTAAATGCTTAATTTTCCTAGTATTGTAAAACATTATTTCACTAATTTACTAATTATTAAGAGAGTTTGTAACACTTTAAAACCTAGGATTATTTTCGTTATGTTTTCAAGTTTATTAATTCTTTTCTCATCTTTTTCAGATAATGTGAATTTTGTTGGTTAAAACCTAAATGGTCTGATTATTTGAATGTATTTGATTAACGTTACAATTATAACAATCATTATTATTATTATTATTATTATTATCATCATTATTATCATGATTATTATTATTTAGCAGATTAGTTGTGGTTAACTAGATGTGACTTCGTGCATCTTGGAAAATGAAACGACATTATCCAATATCCATCAGGAGCTGAAAAACGGAAAAACAAGAAAATAGAGGAGGAGAAGCTTTCCAGTAGCACAGGTGAGATGTGCCACTTGTATATTCTTATGATTACAGTTCAGACAAATAGGTTAGGTAGACCATCAAGCTAGGCAAGTGCTCAGGAATCGTGTAGAGTAAGCTAGTCTCTGTAATATTTATAATATTTCGAAATGTGAAATTTAATGGATCACATCACCTCAAATTCTGTTCACACAGATCAATTAATTATCAAACAAGATAAGAAAGAGTATTTTAGCAAAAATTAACTGAATATGTAATGCTATGTTCTTCTCAGGAGCACTACTGAAATATTTGGAAAAGCCCTCCTCAGCAAAGCCTGATGAGCATCATGAGCCAACAGCTGGACCATCCTCTATGCAACCTCAAACACCAGTAGAAGTAGAGCCTCATGAACCAACAAGTGGCCCATCTTCTGTTCAGCTTCAAACACCACACACAGGCATTTCTACTGAGCAACAAGAACCAAGATCTGCTCCACCGCTTGATCCGTATGACTGGCCAGTTGTCCTGTCAGATGCTCTAGAAGGAATGATGCTCTTTATTGCTTCTGCTGCAAGTTGTTTTCAAGGAAGTCGTACAAACTAATTACGGATGGACTTTCAGACTGGATAAACGTTGGTTCGCTTCTGAAAGGCCATGAAAATAGTTCAGAACATGCAGATAACATGGCAACATGGAAAGATCTGGAACTGCGGCTAAAAACTGGGAGGACCATTGACCAAACTGAAATGTCATTAATGGAGGTAGAGCGAAGACGCTGGCGAGATGTTTTCAGACGTCTTGTAAGTATAATCCAATCACTGGCAGAGAGAAACCTTGCTTTCAGGGGGTCTTCCTCTACATTGTACAATCGAGACAATGGCAACTTCTTGAAGGAGGTTGAGCTGTTTTCCAAATTTGATCCAGTGATGAAACAACACATCAGCAGAGTCGAAAGTGGCCAATATAGTCATTGAAGTTACCTAGGGAACATCATTCAAAATGAGCTCACCGGGTCCATTAGTGGGAAGATCTTGGATGCCATTGCTGCAGAAATAAAACAAGCTGAATATTACTCACTCATTTTAGACTGCACTCCAGACATAAGCCACCAAGAACAGATGTCGATTATTATCAGAACTGTTAAAATGGATGAAGGACCATAAATAAAAGAATACTTCTTGGGTTTTCTTGAGACTTCAGAAAGTACAGGCCTGGGTTTATCAGTTCTGATTCTGAAGAGACTAGATGAACTGAATATTCATTTTGATGACTGCAGAGGACAGTCATATGACAACGGAGCGAACATAAAGGGCAAGAACAAAGGTGTTCAGGCAAGGTTATTAGAGAAGAACTGTCGTGCACTCTATGTTCGATGTGGGACTCACACTCTGAATCTTGTAGTGGCTGATGCAGCTAAAGCTTCCACAGATGCCATCAGCTTCTTTGGTAACGTACAAAAATTGTACAACCTTTTTGCAGCAGCTACACAGAGATGGACAATCCTAAAGAAGCACGTGAACATAACACTCAAGTCTTGGAGTGAAACCAGGTGGGAGAGCCGGCTTAAGAGCATTGAGGCTGTGCGATACCAGAGCCACAACTTCAGAGAGGCCCTGTTGGAAGTCAGAAACAATGCCACAAATGCCATAGCCAGGACTGAAGCACAAGCACTTGCAGAGGAGGTAGGGTCTTATCACTTTCAGATTTGCAAAGTAGTATGGTATGACATTCTTCATGCAGTTAACCATGTGAGCAAACTTATGCAGTCTCCTACAATGTAGTTTGATGTGGCAGTCAACCTCCTCACAAAAACAAAAGACTCACTCACCAGCTACAGAAACACACGTTTTGTTGCAGCACAAGTCGTAGCTAGGAAATGTGAGGAAATGAATGTGGAGTCTGTGCTGAAGGAGAAGAGGTTCAGATCCACAAAAAAGCACTTTGCTTACGAAACTCCTGACGAACCATTTACAGAAGCCTTAAAGAGGCTGAAAGTCAAATTTTTCAATGTGGTGGTGGATTATGCCATCGGGTCAATAAATGAGAGATTCAAAACATTAGATGATGTGAGGGATATATTTGGGGTTCTCCTAAACTTCACCACAATGAACAAGGAAGACTTGTCCTGCAAGTGTGAAAAGCTCTCTAAGATACTGAGCTCTGGAGCTGACTCTGACTTTGATGGAAGAGAACTGGCCCTCGAAATTAAGAACTTGCCGACTTTACCTTCACACAACATGACTGCATTGGAGCTTCTCTCCTTCATTCATCAGAAGCAACTGGAGGAACTATACCTCAATCTCTGGGTTGCACTAAGAATTGCCTGCACTCTACGTGTGACAGTAGCATCAGCCGAGAGGAGCTTCTCTAAGATGAAGCTAATCAAGAACTGCCTCAGATAATTAATCAATGGGGCAGGATCGCCTCAGTGGCCTTGGCATCATAAGCATCAACCAGGACGTTGGCAGGGAGATTTCATATGATGATGTTATTGATGATTTCGCCCAGAAAAAATCTAGGAGGCAAACATTTTGAAGACACAAACTGTTCTGTATAATTGTTAGCTATTACACGATTGTATCGTAGAGTTAGTAATTGTTTGGTAGTTGATAATTGCATTATTTTTTTATACATAGTTCTGTGTCATTTATTCTAAATAATGTGTAAGCTAATTTTCAGGAATTTCATGAAGAGTATTTTTTCTGTTTGTCTTCTGAAAGTACATATTTGTTGTTTTGGACATAAATGTTTCATTAAAATTGTTTTATAATTGTTTTTTATTAACACAGCCATTTTTTGTATGTGTGTGCTGAGGTAATGTAGTAAGGCGTGAGTTGGTGGCTGGAGGGGTGGGGCCTCAAATGGGTATACTTCTTAGGGCCCCCTAATGGCTAGAAACGGCCTTGTCCCTACTCACACTGTTAAGAATGTTAGAGTAGTAGTTTTTCCACAGCTTTGCAATTTCATCCTCCCCGGCACCCCATCGATTGTCGGAGGGAGGACATTTTTGACACCCGTTTGATTCTTAACAAATTTCCAAAATTTGTTATTATCGTTATTTATGCGAGCTTCACTGGCTTTTCATGCTCGCATAGACTCTTCTTCCTGTTTACATCGCCTTATGGCCGCCTTATACTGACTCCTACTTCTACACATATTCATGTATACTTGTCCTGATCTGGGTCTACCATGAAAGCACCACAAATCATAGGCGTTGTAGTGCCTTGCACCACAAGAGTATTCTTTATTAGTGAAAACTGCCACAAATTGGCATGAGTGAAATATTTAAATCTAAAATAAATAAATAAATACAAGTTAAATATGTCCAGTGATCAAATTTAATTCTTAAGAATTCAGTGTGGTGTGACTAGACATGAATGGGCTTTTAAGGATTATTTTGGCTGGTTGGTAAAATTGTTAAGTAAAAACAAACTTGTGTGCAACGACAACACAAAGGACGCCAAAAAAAACCATTATTATTCGAAAGCACCCCGCCAGCAAGCAAAGTTCCTTTTGTGGTATGTTTTGTGTTTATAATATTTATTCTTTACTATTTCATATCTGTATGCAATACCGCATACTGCAGATACTAACGCCTTATACCGTTTGCAATTAGTACTAAGATTCATACTACAAATAGTAATGTAAGATTCATATAATAAATTACTTAGGCTAAGTTAGGTCTAGGCTAAAGCCAAATTGTAACTAGCCTAACTGAGGCCTACCATAGTCTTTTTTTAGATTAACCTCAGCTCAATATGTTGAAGAGGCAAAGGCCTGCCTATTAAATTTTCTTAGTATATTTTACTTTATAAGCCTATTATGTTTCATGTTATTTTCTTAGCAGATGGCCTACTAATCATTTGTAGCCTACATATTTCCTTTAGTCTTCCCATTCAACTTAACACAATCCCATAACCAGAATTAACTGTAATTTATCATCCACAGGTTACTGGGGCCTATATAACCTATATGTATTTTAATTATTAATTATTGCCATTTTTATTATTATTTTTCTCTGAAATATCACTTACAGTATTCTTGTCTATCTCTTTGCAGACAAGGTTGTCATTGTGGCTATTATCTTTTAGTTATTATCTTTGTTATTATTATCTTTTAGTTATTATTATCTTTTAGTTATTATTGTTATTATTACTACTATTATTACTATTATTTGTATTGCATATTTATTATTATAATCAGTATTATTTGCAGACTGTTATATATTAGCCAAACAGGCCATTATTTAATCTCACCATTATAAGTCCATCAAAGTTGTTACGGGTAAAAATCCCCTTTGCATATACTCATTAATTGTTGTCAATAAAATATAAAAATTCATATTGATTTAATAATCAGTCCTTCCCTTCTTTTATTAAAATTAACTTTGCGCCGCAGTGCCGGATGCCAATCTAGTACTTGGGCGCTGGTGACCCTGGCATATAGTTAATTATCTACGTAAACTTGTAAAGGTCTAAAAAATAAAAACTGGACTCTTACAATTGGTAACCTCCGGAGTGACCAAACACCGTAATTTATGCAAAAAAAAATTTCTAAAAGTTTTTTCTCAATTTTTGTCAATATATTCAGTCTGCATCTATAATTTTATTAAATTCACTAGTACAAAGCACTCACCTGTACTGGAAGTGTATTCTATTGCAAAATATATTCCTTTTATTTTGCCTTTTTATAAATTCAGCATTTTCTAAAGTTTTTTTATGCAAATTTACTTATATTTTGCAAACAGCCTATACGCAGACTATTTTTCTGCTAATATTGGGCTATATCATAAAAAAATTTTTTACTTATTTGTAAACAGCCTATACGCAGACTATTTTTCTGCTAATATTGGCTACATCATAAAAAAATTTACTTATATTTTGTAAATAGCCTATACGCAGACTATTTTTCTGCTAATATTGGGCTACATCAAAAAAAATTTTTTACTTATATTTTGAAAACAGCCTATACGCAGACTATTTTTCTGCTAATATTGGGCTACATCAAAAAAATTTTTTTACTTATCTTGCAAATAGCCTATACGCAGACTATTTTTCTGCTAATATTGGGCTACATCATAAAAAAAAAAAAAAAAAAAAAAAAAAATTTACGTAACTTTTTGTTATTGGCATTCATAACTCAAATTGAGTCTCATACTCAACCAAGCTTACCTGAAGCCATTATTTACATTCAACAACATTTGTTGAAATCTTGTCAGTTTGTGACACATTTTAAATTTTTTTAGTACCTTGTAACAAATAATAGCCACAATGACCAATAACAACCTAGGGTCATCCAATGGTGGTACTCCAAATTCACCACCTATAACGGACTTTCTCACAATGTATCAGCCTACCACTCCACAATTCACCGCTGAAGAGCCTGGAATCTTTGTGAGTCAACTGCGGGATTATTTCGAGATAAAAGGAGTTACGGACCCACGAACCAAGTTCCTCATCACAAAGAACCTCCTGCCTACACAAGTATACAAAGTAGTGCGGGATGTAACTCTATTGCCTCCGTCTGACCAAGCTTTTGAGAGCCTCCTCAGCGAGTTAGTCAGGAGACTCGGCCAATCAGAAGAAGAGCGACTCAATGCTCTACTCAAGGACCAAGTTCTTGGGGATCAAACGCCAACAGCCTTCCTGAGACATCTGCAAGACCTGGCTGGACAGACCAATGAAGACGATAAAAACTCACCCTTAATGCGACGCCGCTTCCTCAATGGTCTCCCTACTGCCCTACGGCCAATGCTCCGTTGTATGCCAGATGATACAGACCTCCTCACAATGGCCAAAACAGCTGATAAGATGATGATTGAAATCCACCTTGGCCAAGTAGATAACCACACCCATCACCCCCAAATCTGTGCCACGCAGGACGACAATCTGAGTCCGGCTGCACAAGGTCTTAAAGTATCCAACGAAAATTCTACGAACACTTAAAGAAGAATTTAAAGCTCTCCGAATAGAGCTAGCTAACAACAGGGAACGAGAGAGAAGTTCTTCAAGAAGGACGACCCTCTGGTCCAATTAGAGCCTCCCAATATGAACCTGGACAACGCCTCGTTCTCCTACAACCACAGCCACCGCAAACAGGTCAGTTGGTTGCTCCTAATCCAAATCTATTAGCCTTACCTCATCCTCAATCCTCAATCCCCACTACTCAGCCCCATTCTCAACCTATTTCCTTACCACAGTCTACTGTTACCCCTCCTTGCTGGTATCATGAAAAGTTTAAAGATCGTGCAACGCGCTGTCTCACACCTTGCCCATGGACTCCTAACCCTCCTTTAAACTAACCAGGCTGGTGTCACAGGCGTCTGACGCTACAGCCTCTCAAGCCTCTCCTCCTATCCTTACTTCAACTAACCCTACCACTACCTCATTTAACACTGTCAAACCAACACCTACGTACGCAAGTAAAGTTAAAGAATCGCAACCTACTTATTCAACCACAGCTAATTTAATACCCCCAACTAATTCTCCAAATACAACACAAACTCCTTCCCACAGCAATACTAACCTTCTTCCACAAAAATTTAATGATTCACAAACTACTGCACCACCTGGTCCAACATTCACCTTGCATGATCCACTTTCAGGCTATGCATTCCTTATTGACACTGGAGCTCAATACAGTGTTATTCCTGCAACAGCCGCAGACCGTGCAAACGGACCTTCTCCTTTCATTTTACGTGCAGCTAATTCTTCATCTATTCACACTTATGGACATCGTTCTATTTCAGTTTCTCTTGGACTTAGACGTGTTTTCCGCTGGATATTTCTTGTCGCGGATGTATATACTCCAATGTTAGGCTCTGATTTTCTTTCTGCTAATGATTTATTAGTTGATGTTCGTAGAGCACAATTAATTGATAATGTCACATCTTTCAGTAATTGGTTCTCCTACCGTGCACCCCTCTTCATTATTGGCAAGTTCTCTGCCACAGTGCTCACCTGCTATAGAGCAGCTCCTAAATGAATTTTCTTCACTTACTCAACCCTGTTCTAAGGATACCCCTATTAAACACTCTGTTGTCCACCGTATTGATACGGTAGGCTCACCTGTTTTCACCCGCCCACGTCGCTTAGCTCCAGATCGTCTTGCAATTGTGAGACGAGAGTTTGAACACATGCTTGAACTCGGTATTATACGGCCTTCAAGTAGCCCGTATGCCTCTGCTTTACACATGGTCCCAAAACCTACACCTGGAGACTGGCGTCCATGTGGAGATTATCGTGCTTTGAATGACAACACGATTCCAGATCGCTATCCCCTTCCTCACTTACACGATTTTACTTCTGCTCTCCATGGCACCACAGTATTTTCACGCCTTGACTTGGTGCGAGCCTTTCATCAAATTCCTGTACACCCTGATGATGTACATAAAACTGCTATAACAACCCCTTTTGGGTTATTTGAAATGACAAAAATGCCATACGGACTGCGTAATGCAGCCCAAACTTTTCAACGCTTCATTGATGAAGTGTTGAGAGGTCTCCTTCACTTTCACATATGTCGATGACATTCTCATCGCAAGTTCTTCTCCCTCAGAACATATTCAACATTTACGCTTAGTTTTTTCTCGGTTGGCAGAATATGGTGTATTGCTAAACCCTGAAAAATGTGTCTTTGCTGTAGATGAACTCACCTTCTTAGGACACAAAGTTACTTCGAAGGGCATTTCTCCTCTCGAAAATAAAGTATCTGTCATAAGGTCTTTCCCACAACCGCAAACTCAAAAGCAACTTCGCCGCTTTTTAGGGATGGTAAACTTCTACCATCGCTTCATTCCTCAGTGTGCAAACATTCTTGCACCCATAACCTCTCTTCTTCGCCAATCAAAAAGGGGCAGATCCACTGCAGTTCTGTGGAACCCCGAAGCTACCAACGCTTTTTCACAAGCAAAAGAGGCTATAGCACGAGCTACATGCCTTGTTCACCCTCAACCAGACGCTCCTCTGAACTTAGCCACTGATGCCTCTGACGTTGCCGTGTCAGGAGTGCTCCAGCAGCTTGTTTCAGGCGTTTGGGAACCTCTCGCATTCTTTTCACGCAAGCTCTCACCTTCACAAATGAGGTACAGCACTTTCGGTCGAGAGTTGCTGGCGATATACCTCTCCATCCGTCATTTCAGGTCATTCCTGGAAGGACGTGACTTTAGCATTTTTACGGATCATCGTCCGTTAATATTTGCTCTCCATTCTCAATCAGACTCTCATGCTCCTAATGAGCGAAGATACCTTGATTTTATTCTTCAATTTACTTCAGACATTCGACACATTTCAGGTTCTTTGAATGTTGTGCCGGATGCGCTGTCTCGCATCTCAGCAATTTCTGACCCTGGACACTCTCACATCAACCTTTCAGAGATGGCTAAGGCTCAGTCCACGGATACAGACCTCCAAACTCTTATTAATTCACCCACTTCATTGCAAGTCCGCTCTTTACCAGTTGAACCCAAGTCAGACTTACTAATTTTATGTGACGTCTCGACTGAGCATATTCGACCGTTGGTCCCACAAGGGCTGCGAAGAGCTGTTTTTGCTAAACTCCATTCCCTTTCTCACCCGGGAATTAAGGCCACCCAAAAATTAATTGCAGCTAGGTTTGTATGGCCAAGTATGCACAAAGATATCCGCAATTGGACTCGATCTTGCCTTCAATGTCAGCGTGCCAAAGTTCACCGACACACAAAGTCAGAAATTGGTACCTTTCCTTTGCCAAAGGCTCGTTTTGAGGCCATACACCTAGACATAGTCGGCCCCCTCTATTCTTCTCGAGGTTATACCTATCTTCTCACTGTCATTGATAGGTTCACAAGATGGCCAGAAGCTGTTCCTTTGACTTCTTGTACTGCTTCTGCAGTAGCTCACGCCTTTGTTTCATGTTGGGTTTCCCGTTTTGGAATACCTGCAACCATTTGCACAGACAGAGGTGCCCAGTTTGAATCGGCCTTATGGAAGGAACTCATGCTCCTTCTTGGGACTGAGCGCATCAGAACAACAAGCTATCACCCGCAATCCAATGGGGTGATAGAACGCTTCCATCGTCAACTTAAAAGTTCCTTGCGAGCCACTGATCCATCTACTACATGGGTGGACAGGCTACCCCTAATCCTACTCGGAATTCGTACTGCTCTGAAGACTGATCTTGCATGCTCTGCAGCAGAATTAGTTTACGGTACCACACTCCGGTTACCCGGAGAATTTTTCACACCTACACCCATTAACCCCGCATGTGATCCTGCTTCGTATGTTAAGACATTACGCTCTGTTATGAAGCAAATTCGTCCCACAGCACCTAGAACTTCCACTTCACAAACTACCTTCGTTTCCCCTGATTTACAAACTTGCACACATGTTTTCTTGAGACATGATGCTCACCGCTACCCTCTTCACTGCCCCTATGATGGTCCCTTCCTTGTGCTAGACCGTAAACCCAAAACTTTCATCATTGACAAGGTGGGCAAGCGTGAAACTGTTTCTGTGGACCGCTTGAAACCAGCATACCTTGATTTTTCTCCAACAAAAGATCCTATCCTCCCTCAATCTTCTGTACCTCCACCTCAAATACAGGTACAGCAACCTATCCCTCCTCAATCTTCTGTACCTTCATCTCATATACAGGTACAGCAATCTACCCTTCCTAAATCCTATGTACCACCACCTCATCCGAGGGTACAACAATCTATCATCCCTCTTCCAATTCTCCTTCATTATCGCAACCAACTGTCTTTGAACCAGCCAGTGGCTCCATCGCACAGGCACCAAGAATCCCCTTCCCCCAATGTCCCTACTGCACCTGTAGCACCATCCATGCCTTCAGAACCAGTGCTGCAGGATATTGCCATCCAAAAGCAAACAACGACTCGTTCTGGAAGAGTCATTCGTAAGCCAGTGCGTTTTGACATTTAAGTGTTTTTTTTTACCCCTGACAACCATGTTTTTGGGGGGCAGTACTTGTAGTGCCTTGCACCACAAGGTATTCTTTATTAGTGAAAACTGCCACAAATTGGCATGAGTGAAATATTTAAATCTAAAATAAATAAATAAATACAAGTTAAATATGTCCAGTGATCAAATTTAATTCTTAAGAATTCAGTGTGGTGTGACTAGACATGAATGGGCTTTTAAGGATTATTTTGGCTGGTTGGTAAAATTATTAAGTAAAAACAAACTTGTGTGCAACGACAACACAAAGGACGCCAAAAAAACCATTATTATTCGAAATCACCCCGCCAGCAAGCAAAGTTCCTTTGTGGTATGTTTTGTTTATAATATTTATTCTTTACTATTTCATATCTGTATGCAATACCGCATACTGCAGATACTAACGCCTTATACCGTTTGCAATTAGTACTAAGATTCATACTACAAATAGTAATGTAAGATTCATATAATAAATTACTTAGGCTAAGTTAGGTCTAGGCTAAAGCCAAATTGTAACTAGCCTAACTGAGGCCTACCATAGTCTTTGTTTTAGATTAACCTCAGCTCAATATGTTGAAGAGGCAAAGGCCTGCCTATTAAATTTCTTAGTATATTTTACTTTATAAGCCTATTATGTTTCACGTTATTTTCTTAGCAGATGGCCTACTAATCATTTGTAGCCTACATATTTCCTTTAGTCTTCCCATTCAACTTAACACAATCCCATAACCAGAATTAACTGTAATTTATCATCCACAGGTTACTGGGGCCTATATAACCTATATGTATTTTAATTATTAATTATTGCCATTTTTATTATTCTTTTTCTCTGAAATATCACTTACAGTATTCTTGTCTGTCTCTTTGCAGACAAGGTTGTCATTGTGGCTATTATCTTTTAGTTATTATCTTTGTTATATTATCTTTTAGTTATTATTATCTTTATATTATTGTTATTATTATACTATTATTTATTATTTGTATTGCATATTATTATTATAATCAGTATTATTTGCAGACTGTTATATATTAGCCAAACAGGCCATTATTTAATCTCACCATTATAAGTCCATCAAAGTTGTTACGGGTAAAAATCCCCTTTGCATATACTCATTAATTGTTGTCAATAAAATATAAAAATTCATATTGATTTAATAATCAGTCCTTCCCTTCTTTTATTAAAATTAACTTTGCGCCGCAGTGCCGGATGCCAATCTAGTACTTGGGCGCTGGTGACCCTGGCATATAGTTAATTATCTACGTAAACTTGTAAAGGTCTAAATAAATAAAACTGGACTCTTACAGCGTCTTTCGATTCCCTCTTAAGGGGGACAATAAAATCATTCCATCCAGGAATAATCTTAGTATGATAGTTGTAAGATTTAATGAGGGGGCTTCCTGCTTCTCTTAACAGGGATATTATCTTACTATAGTACCTATCTATGAGTTTACAGTGAGAATCATTTGAGCAAGGATTATTACAGGCAAGATGCAAAATTTCTGAATTATTAAAGAGGTGACTTGTTCTGTCTTTGTATTCTATTCTCTGCTGCATATTAACATTGGACCAATCGACGCGATTATTCTTACCTATTGAGTTCTTGTTAAGTCGTGTTGCGCATAAATTGGTAAAGTTAATTAATATTTTTAATGGTCTATGATCAGAAAGAAGAAATCATGCAGAATATGAACTCTAACAATGGTCCATGGTTTTTGAGATGTCTGGACACTACGTTTGAAAGAATGGAAGTCACAGACAGGGTGAAAGGAGGACTGAGGAAGAATATTTTAGAGTTGATCGGTTGAGCAGATGAAAGATTGAAAATACCGAATAACCCTTGCTTTAGAAAGTTGGACAGAAAATGAATGAGAGTGTGTTGAAAGCCTGGCAATGCGTGCTCTCCTTAAAGGTGGAGGCATGCAGATAGCGTGTACAGAAGAGCAAAGTCTGGTATAATAACGATAGTAAAGAGAGAGTGATGCAACATTGTCGCGAAGGGAGGGGTACTGAGAGCTATCAGTAAGAGGCGCAGAATTTGTGAGACGAAAAGTCTCAGATTCCACTCGGTCAAGTACAGCTGTGTGGGTTGAGACACTCCACACATGAAAAGCATACCCCATAAAGGAGCGAACAAAACCCTTGTACAGAGACAGCAACTGAGTGGAGTGAAGAAACTGTGGAACCGATGCAACGCACCTAACCCCTTAGAAACCGCTTTAAAAAGATGACATATGTGTTCTTTCCAGGAAAGATCACAAAAGAAGGAAACAATAAGAATGTTAGAAATGGAGAAACTGAGTTTTGAAGCAATGAAAGTTACATGATTTTCTCTGTCCCAGTCTGACGATCTGACAGAAGAGTGTAAGAAGAGAGGTGATTAAGAATTTCCCTATTAAGGATGGAATCAAAAACCATGGACCTTGATTTGGGGTACCTTCTTCCTCAATGGTAGGGGCTTTTGCGAACATTCGCCCCTATCCCTTCATTCCTGTAATAAAAAGTAGGATGGAATGGCGGACGTTTGTTAGAGATATGTAAGTTCAGGACTATCTCCTCTATTTTGACAAACCCTGGAAGCACCACCATGCATGGCAACGGCAATTTCTGAAAAACTCATCTCTGTTGCTGCTAGCATTAGAACAAGTAAAGTTAAACCAAAGTTTTTTTTCCCCCATTATTAGTTGTAGGAACAGAATATGGAATGTGTAAAATTAACAATATCTTGTTAAGATGTCTTTCGCTTTTAATCAATGCTTGTTAACCATGTGCTAATCTCTTTATTTCTCCGTTCCGTTGTACATATGTATATATTTTCGTCACTGGCCTTCTCCATTTCCCGACGATGTGTAGAGCAGGAAAACGATTTAGGGGTTATAGTCACGGGCGATTTAAAAGTAGCGAAACAAAGTACAGCAGCGGTCAATAAAGCGAACAAAGTGTTAGGTTTTATAGCTCGGAATTTTGAGTACAAATCGCGCGATATTATAGTTCCTCTTTATAAATCATTAGTTAGACCCCATTTGGTGTACGCGATCCAATTTTGGAATCCGCATATGCGAAAAGATATAGACAAACTCGAAAGAGTTCAAAGACGAGCAACTAAGATGAATCCGTCGCTTAGGTCAAAGTCGTACGAGGATAGGCTTAAGGAGTTAAAATTTACTACACTCGAGACTAGGAGAGTAAGGGGTGGTCTAATCCAGCCACCCAGGGTACCCATTTGTCTGCCAACCCATTTAAAGAGATGACATTTGAAAACGGCCAAATCAATTTCTTTTATCTCGCTACAGTTCAAGATCTTCGATGGAATATTATATAAGATTAAATACTGAAACTTTTGTCTATATTATTGTACATGCTCTTAAGTAATATATATATATATATATATATATATATATATATATATATATATATATATAGTGTAAAATGGAATTTAATATGATTATTTTAATATGATTTGCTAATTAATTTGAGTTTTGGTTAAAATGTTGTAAATATAAAGGCTGTTTATTTCGAAACAAGCTTACTGCCAAATTTTAAGTGTAAAAACCCCGGATAACGTAATAATAATCATGTAAGTCTCTCTCTCTCATAGTTAAATTAACAATTAACCAAAAGTGCCTTCCCTCTCGAAAAGGAAGAAGTTTAAGTAATAAACAATTTTACGAAATGACTGTTTTGTATGGAGAATATCCAAAAATAATCGAGCAGTGAGATTAATTAACATATATAAAAACTTAACCGTTACAATATATATATATATATATATATATTTTTTATTAAGCAAGGATGCGATGCTGAATTGATGTGTTTTCAAAAATTTCCCGAGAATATTCAAATTGACGTCTTGTTTTGGACTTTGTTTGACCTTTATGGTCCGGTGGGTACCAATGGGGTTCTCTGAAAGGGGGGAATGAAACGAGAATAAGGGGGGGTGAGGGAGACAGTGTGGGTGGCGGTGAGAGAAAGAGAAAGAGAGAGAGAGGAAAAAATGTCTGTTTTTTGTTATTAAAAATCCGGTCAAATTACACTAGGGAACAACATTTTTGTTTCTTGAAAACTATTTGGTGTTTCTTATAGAACTTTTGATGCTGATTCCAAATATGGTTTCAGATGTTTTCTATCACCCATAGTTTTCGAGAAATTAATATTTCCATTTACTCAGAGTTTTCCCAAAATATTAGTTAAAATTAAGTGTACTAATTTAATTTTACTTTCTTTTTTTTCCAGGTTAACTATATTTAATAGTATTTTTTGCATTAAAAAAATATAGCTATTTAAACAAACAGATTTTTAATAAAAAGAAATAAATTTTTTTCAAGTTTTGCTCAAATTTTAAAATTTTTCATAGTAGAAAAAATTGGTTTTTCATTCCAAAAAGTTTTCCGTGATTTCAATAATTTTCCGCCAGCATGAATCGAAACTGTATTAATCCCAGAGATACATTTTGCTACGTATGTGGAGAACTGACCATAATGGCACAGAGGAAGACGATGACCCCACTCGTGAAGAAGGCTTACGAACTTTATTTTGGATGTAAGGTAGGCGACCAAGACAAATCCTGGGCACCTCATATCTCATGCATTTCCTGTGCCGTCACTCTTAGGGGTTGGATTAAAGGTACCCGCAAATCTATGCCATTTGCCATACCAATGATTTGGAGAGAGCCCAAGGATCACCTAACGGATTGCTATTTTTGTATGAGTAACGTTTCAGGATTCTCTGCCAAAAATAAACATAAAATTCAATACCCAAATCTTGCATCTGCCATGAGACCAGTACTACATGACGATGATAACCCAATTCCAACTCCCCCAAAGTCATGGACACTGGATGAAGAGTCTGAAGTTGAACCAATGGAAATTGATGACACTAAAGATACAGACTTTCAGCAACCTGAATCAAATAAATCACGTATGATAATGCAGGTTATGCTGAATGATCTCGTGAGAGATTTGGACCTTCCGAAAAAGAAAGCGGAATTATTGGGCTCCAGGTTACGTGAATGGAATTTGCTGGCAAAAGATACAAGCATATCGGCGTTCCGCACTCGCCAAAAAGATCTGATGCAGTATTTCTCCTCGTCAGGTGGTTTATGCTACTGTAATAAAGTAAATGGACTGCTGTCAGCTCTCGGTCATGAGCACAAATCTGAAGATTAGCGTTTATTTATTGACTCTTCGAAGCTGAGCCTCAAGGTTGTACTACTTCACAATGGAAATAAATACCCTTCCATTCCTATAGGGCACGCTGTCCACATGAAGGAATCTTACGAAAATATGAAACTCATCCTTCAGCAGATTAATTATGACCAGTTTCGTTGGTATATATGTGGGGATTTAAAAGTCGTCGCGCTTCTTCTGGGAATGCAGCTCGGTTATACGAAGTTCTGCTGCTTCCTTTGTGAATGGGATAGCAGAGCCAGGGATTCGCATTATTTTGTAAAGGATTGGCCACTTCGTCAAAAATGTATCCCAGGACTGAAGAATGTGTCTCATGAACCCTTAGTTGACCCCCAAGAAAATATACTTACCGCCACTTCACATCAAACTTGGCATCATGAAAAATTTTGTCAAAGCAATGAACAAGGAAGATGAGGCATTCAAATATTTGAAGAAAAAGTTTTCACAACTTAGCGATGCAAAGATAAAAGAAGGGATCTTTGTTGGTCCCCAAATCAGAGAGCTCATGAAAGATCAAAAGTTTGATGATGCCTTGAGAGGAAAAGAAAAAAATGGCATGGGAGGCCATGAAGAATGTTGTCAAATTTTCTAGGGAACATCAAAGCCTCTAACTATGAAAAAATAGTGCAGGACATGATTGAAGCATATAGGTTATTGGGATGTAATATGTCACTAAAAATCCATTTCTTGCACTCCCATTTAGATTTCTTCCCTGAAAACCTCGGCGACGTAAGCGATGAGCATGGAGAAAGGTTCCACCAAGATATAGCTACTATGGAGAAACGCTACCAAGGGAGGTGAGATCCGGCAATGTTAGCTGATTACTGCTGGACATTGATGCGAGAAGCTCCTAATGAAAACTACAAGAGAAAATCAGTGACAAAGAAGTTTTAAGAAAAATATTTTAAATGCCAATCTGCCACTAATATAATTTTTATGAAGTATTTTTACTAACTTCTATACACTTTTTGAATAAATATTAAAATACAAATTTCTCAGTAACCTTGGGTGATAGAGAAATTCTACGGCTATATTCGGAATCAGCGGAAAACATCCTATAAGACCGACCTGTTCACGTCCAAGAAACAAAAAAAAAGTTAAAATTTGTTCCCCAGTGTTATTTACATTTCGCATACTTTTACTGAACCATTTGTTAGGTTTAGTTTATTGCGCTATGTTATGTTTTATTGTACCCGGTTAGGCAATGTTAGGTTTAGTTTAGTACGCTATGTTAGGTTTTATTATACCCGGTTAGTCAATGTTAGGTTTAGTTTAGTACGCTAGGTTAGTTTTTATTATACCCGGATAGGCAATGTTAGGTTTAGTTTAGTACGCTATGTTAGGTTTTATTATACCCGGTTAGGCAATGTTAAGTTAGTTTAGTACGCTATTAGTTTTTATTATACCCGGTTAGGCAATGTTAGGTTAGGTTAAGTTACTTTAGTACGCTATGTTAGGTTTTATTATACCTGGTTAGGCAATGTTGGGTTAGGTTAAGTTAGTTTAGTACGCTATGTTAGTTTTTATTATACCCGGTTAGGCAATGTTAAGTTAGTTTAGTACGCTATGTTAGGTTTTATTATACCCGGTTAGGCAATGTTAGGTTAGGTTAAGTTAGTTTAGTACGCTATGTTAGGTTTTATTATACCCGGTTAGGCAATGTTAGGTTAGGTTAAGTTAGTTTAGTACGCTATGTACTAAACTAACTTAACATTGCCTAACCGGGTATAACAAAACCTAACATAGCGTACTAAACTAACTTAATCTAACCTAACACACCCTAACCGGGTATAATAAAACCTTGTTAGTTTTTATTATACCCGATTAGGCAGTTAGGTTAGGTTAAGTTAGTTTAGTACGCTATGTTAGGTTTTATTATACCCGGTTAGGCAATGTTAAGTTAGGTTAAGTTAGTTTAGTACGCTATGTTAGGTTTTATTATACCCGGTTAGGCTGTGTTAGATTAGGTTAAGTTAGTTCAGTACGCTATGTTAGGTTTTATTATACCCGGTTAGGCTGTGTTAGTTTACGTTAAGTTAGTTTAGTACGCTATGTTAGGTTTTATTATACACGGTTAGGCAATGTTAGGTTAGGTTACGTTAGTTTAGTACGCTATGTTAGTTTTTATTGTACCTGATTAGGCAATGTTAGGTTAGGTTAAGTTAGTTTAGTTTATAGTATTAGGATAAGTTAGGTCGGGCTAGTTCTGTTAAGTTTATTAAAATGTCGCTAGAATATCCCTTCATCCAGATGAGTACAGGTTCGAAAACTAAATTTTTCTTTTATAGAGGAAGGAGGGGCCATTGCATTTCCCCTGACCACTATATCATCTGGATGCAGAGGATGGTCACCCGTTCATCAACCACACAAACCCAATGTCGCTTAACTTCGGCCACAGCGTTTCACTATTTAATCGTGGTCAATTGCCTATATATATATATATATATATATATATACAGGGTGAGTCAAAAGTAGCGCCCGATTTCTGTTTTTTCGGCTGTCAGATTCTTTCTGGGAAGTCATGTTGTTAATAATTGTCTTGCAGATTATTAATTTTCTTAGTTTATTTATTTTTGTTTTTGTTTTGCAGGTTATTGCTGAGAGTTTGGAAAGTTACTGAATTTGCACCAAATTGAACAATGAATTACCTTTCAATGAATCAACGCATAGCGGCCGTGAAACATTACTACAAATGTAATGAACAACCAACGATGGCGGCACGCCGTTTGGCACAGGAATTCGATATTAACCCACCCCAGGGAAGAAACATACGATTGATTGTCGAGAAATTTGAAGCAACAAGGTCGGTAGCCACTGCAAAGAAGTCCGGTCGTCCGAAAACGGCAACGAATGTAGCTAAGGCTGAAGAAGCCATCAGGAGACTGGAACAAAGTCCGCAAAAGTCAACTCGCCGTTTATCTGCAGAGTTGGAAGTGAGCCAATCAAGTGTTATCCGTATCCTTCACCAGAAAAAATGGAAACCTTACATTCCACGCTTACTGCATGCCCTTCATGATGGAGATGACGACCGCCGTCTTCAATTTTGCGAAGAGTTCTTAGCTAAACTTGACGAAGAGGACACAATGCTAGACAACATCTGGTGGTCAGATGAGGCATGTTTTAAGCTTAACGGCACAATTAACAGACACAATTGTGTCTACTGGGCTGCGGAGAACCCAAGAGTGACAGTTGAGAAAGAGGTAAATTTACCTAGCGTGACAGTTTGGGCAGCCATATCTCCATTAGGGATAATTGGACCCTTTTTCTTTGAGGGATCTGTCACTGCAGAAATTTACCTGGATATGCTGCAAACCTTCTTTTGGCCCAGGGTACAAGATCAGGACTGTTATTTCCAGCAAGATGGAGCTCCACCTCATTATGGACATCATGTTCGTCAGTGGCTTGATGAAAACTTTCCCGGAAAGTGGATCGGCCGCCGCGGTCCGATCGAGTGGCCGGTACGCTCCCCAGACCTTACACCTCCAGATTTCTTTCTTTGGGGGCTCATGAAAGACCTTGTTTATCGTGGAAAGCCTCGTACCATTCAGGAATTGAAGGCTCAAATCACTGCAAAGTTTGAGGAAATTGATATCGAACTCTGCAGGCGTGTGTGCCACTCTGTGTCTGCTCGGCTGCAATTGTGCATCGATCACGAGGGAGGGCACTTTGAAAATTGCAAGTAAAACAGCTTGGTACAGTTCCGTAATAATTTTCCCCCGAATAAATGGTTAGATAAACATGTCATTCATTTATTTCTACCTTCTTGTACACTGTAATACAAATGGCAAACAAACAATCAACTGACAGAAATCGGGCGCTACTTTTGACTCACCCTGTATATACAGTGGTGGGCACCGTTAACCAAAAACTTAACTTCGATAACGATAATCCGTTAACCCCAATTTTTAACTCCGATAACGATAATCCGATAATTTTACTACAAAGTTAACGGAAGTTAACGATAATCCGTTAACGGTAACTATTTCTTTACTAACATTTAAAAAAAATCAAGGAAAAAAGCTTTAAAACCCATAGAAAATGTTTATTTATGCAAAATCCAACAATAAATAGGTATTTAACTGTATTTTTATAAAGTTTTGCAACTTTTTTGCTTAATAACTTTTATTTTTTATTTTTAATGAAACATGTACTGATTACATGTTTTGAACCCTTGTAACCACTAACCATTTACTAAATTTTAATTTACCAGGGAATTATTATGGCGGGAACTGAAAGGTAAAATTAAATTTTAGGCACATTTATTAAAGACTATGACACAATGTGCTGGTTGCCCTTCAGAAAGACCAACTTCTCAAAGTTAGGTCCAACTGCCAGTCTTGACCTCTTGGGCCTCAGGATGTCCTTGCCGAGAGAGAAGAGCCGCTCCACTGCGGCAGAGGACGGAATTGGCAGACTGAAGTTATGGCGATTTGAATTCATTCGCGGAGCGGTGATCTTCCGTGAATGACTCCTCGCAGTTAACGTGTTAACGGACTTTAACAGACTAAATATCGAGTTATCGGAAGTTAACTGGTCCGATAACGATAAATGGAAATTAACTTCCGTTAATAGTCCGTTAAAAAAGTTAACTTCGTTAATTAACTGTTATCGGATTAACGCTTTAGTGCCCAACACTGTGTGTATATATATATATATATATATATATATATCCCCCTCCCCGCGGGCGGTCTTTCTGGGGTGGATCGCCCGCGGGCTCCTGCCTCCATGTGGCGAGGGGGGTCAGCCGCGGCTGGGGGCCCTGCCGGGTCCCCGCCCGGTTGCGAAGTGGACTTTTAGCATACCCTGCTATCCTACAGCCCCCTCTTTCCTGTCTTCCCCTCTTTACCCTCTTCCTTGCCCCCTCTGTTTTTTCTGCTTTCTCTGTTCACTTCGCGCGCCCCGTGGGCTGCCGGGGCTGGTCGCTGGGGGTCTCGCCCCCATGGCCGGGGCCGGACTAAGTTGGCTGGTAGGGTGCCCAGGCCTGGGACCCTGGGGGCCTTGGTCTTTGCTGCCGGCGGGGGAGAACTCTCGACGCTGCAAGGGCCCCTTTTGAAACGGGGGTACCTGCATGGGACGAGGCACCCACCCCCCGCCGGCGTGCGCTTGGTCCCCTTGGGCCCCGGGTAATCGGTTCCCTGCGGCCCCGGGCGCGAAACTACAATAAAAATTTTCTATGGAAACACTTACAACTCTAATGGACCTCGTTGACGACCCGGCTTGTGCATCTGACCTCCCTCTGACTACCTCTTTGGACCGTGGGTCTGGTAAGGGCAGTCGGCAGCCCTCGCCCACCCCGTCTGCTCTTCTTGCCGACGCCTCCTCTCCCTCTCTTCCCCAGGCTCGTGGCGCCGCTGCCCGACCCCCGCCAGTAGCGGATGGACCTGCAGTGGACCCCCCGACCCCTGGATCCCCCCATATTCCACGTCCCGATAGGGACCCACCTGCTTTTTTCGCCCTCAGGTGGGAGGCCCGCGGCCCCGGTCGCCTCCCACTCCGGTCAGGCCTCATCGCCCCCGGCCCCCTCGGCCCCTGGGGGACGTGGGACCCGACGTCGCCGTCCGCCTTTCTCGTCTTCTCGCCCCCTCGAAGTTCCGGTGGTGTTTGGCCAGACGGCTTCACTCGGCCTTAGGACGATGGACAAGTTCCTCGTCCTCCGCCCCTCCTCCTCCAAGCCCCTCCCCACTAACCACGAACGTCTCTTTCGAGCGATCCATGGGAAGACGGGGACGGCGCGTTTTGACCTTCGGCCTCAGAGGGATGGCTCCATTTTGATAAGGTCGCGTTCCTCTGCCGAAACCTCCTCTCTGCTCGCTATCCCCGATGTCCTGGGCTGCGGGATCACGGTGACTCCCCACCCCCGCCTCAATCAGTGCCAGGGCACAATTTACGCTGCTCGTCTTCTACCCATCCCGGTGGAAGACCTCCAGATTGACCTCGCCTCCCAGGGTGTTGTGAGGGTGTACCGCTTTCCCGACAGATCGCGGTCCCCAACTGCCCCTTCTCCTCGCCTGCTCCTCACTTTCGACTCACTGGTGCCCCCCGTTTCGGTATTCTGGGGCTTTGGTGAGAGACGAGCGTGCGAATTCTCAGTACGACCATACGTGCCAGATCCTACGCGCTGTTTTCAGTGTAATAGGTTTGGCCACGTGAGCAGCTCCTGCCGTCAGCCGGCCCCGTTGTGTGTCCGCTGCGGCGGCCCTCCCCACCCCTTGCCCTGTACTGCTCCGCCTTCCTGCACCAACTGCCATGGACCACACCCTGCTTCATCCCGCTCTTGCCCGTCCTTCCTCTTTGAAAGGGAGGTTCGGGCCCTCTGTTCATCAGAGTTTCTCAGCGCTCGGGAGGCGCGGGAGCGGTTGCGTGGCGGCGAGGCCCGGCGTGGTGCCTCGTACGCCGAGGCTCTCCGTTCCCGGACCCCGTCCTCACCGGCGGTTCCCAACGCGCCTCCACCCACCGTGTCCGCTACTCCCAGTCCATCCTCTGCCGCCCAGCGGACTCCTACCGCGGCTCCCCGTACCACCAGCGCGTCCCCACGTGCTCCCTCCGCGAACGCCGATGCTTCGTCGGCAAACCCCCCTGCCCCTTCTACGCCCTCTCCACCGGCGCCTTCGGCCACCCCCATTCCGGATCGTGACCCGCCGTCACCCACGCGGGCCGCACGACGGAGGGATAGGGGCCGCAAGCGCCGCGCCAGTGGTGACCCCGAAAGGTTCGACGCCATAAGCCTCGCATCACCTTCCTCTCCTAAACACAAACGCCCCCTTCGCCCTACCGCCCCGGTGTCCTCACCGTCCCCACTGCGCAAACCGTTATGCACGCTCCCCCCTGGGGTCCCCGTCGGCCCTCGTGGTGGAGGCTGAGATACACCCCTCTCCGGCCCGGTCGATGGACCCACTGGAGGGGGAACTCGCCCGCCTGGTCGGCGTGGGTGGGACGTGCACGCCCCCGCGTTTGACCCGCCCCATCTCTCTCCTCGACCTGCCAATGCCTCTGGGTGAGGTATTATTTTCCACTCCCCCTCGTAGTCCTGCCTCCCCCGCACCTCCGGTGAAGGGAGGGGCATTCTGGATACCTCTCACATCCCCTTCTCTGCATCGCTCTCCCCCGGACGTCCGGGAGACTCCTCCTCTGGAGGACTTGCCGGCGTCTGGTTCCACATCGCCCCCTCGTCGGGGGGACCCTCGCCTTCGCCCTCGTTCGGCGTCCCTCACTGAACTCCGGGGCTTTCCGATTCCCTCTTTAATCTCGGGCCGCCCGATCGGCCCACCCACCCCATAATCATCCTTTACGCTGACCTTCCTACCCCTCCCTATACCTCGCTCCTGCGGTGGAACATCCGCGGGCTCCTGGTAGGCCTCGAGAGTCTCTCCTCTCTCCTGGCCTCCAGGTGTCCGGCGTGTTTCTGCCTTCAGGAGACGATTCTGGGATCCCGTTCCCTCCCTCGAGTGTCCGGTTACTGCGGGCTCCCTTCCCCGCCTCTCGATGGGGCGGGGAGGGGGGGCGCCGCGGTCTTCGTGCACCGCTCCGTCCCTTTCCGCCCCCTCCCGCTCCGTACAGTCCTGCAAGCTGTGGCCGTGCGCCTTTTCTTGGGGCGCCAGCTCACGGTCTGCTCTCTTTACCTCTCCCCTAACATACGCCCTCCACCCGATTCTCTCCGTGACCTAATTCTCCAGCTTCCCCGCCCTTTTCTGATTCTCGGGAACTTCAACAGTCGGGACCCGGCCTGGGGGGACGTTTGCTCCACCTTTCTCTCCGGGACCCTTCTCTCCCTTATGGACGAGCTCGAGTTCACCTTTCTGAACGATGGCTCCCCAACCTGCCTTCACTCGGCCCATGACAGTTTCACCTGTATCGACCTTTCCCTGGTTTCCCTCGAAATCGTGACGGAGTTCACCTGGGAGGTCCTGCCGGATTCTTCCGGCAGTGACCATTTCCCAGTGTGTCTTACCCCGACCCGTCTCCTCCCCCCCACCTCTGTCCGCCCGCGCTGGCTGTTCGCCCGAGCAGACTGGGCCTCATACGCGAGGGGCACGGCGATCTCGCCATCAATTCCTGCCTTTCCCTCCGTCAATGAGGCCCTCGCCTTCCTCGAGAGTAAGATCCTCTCGGCTGCCGCCAGTTGCATCCCCCGTACCTCTGGCTCCCCCAGACCGCGAAGCGTCCCATGGTGGACCCCAGAGTGCTCCCATGCCGTTCAGGAGCGGCGCCGTGCCGGCCGCCGCTTCTACCGGACCCGCCAGCTGGAGCACAAGATAGAATTTCAGCGCCTGAAGGCAGTGGCCCGTCGGGTCCTGAAACTGGCCCGGCGTACCTCCTGGCGGAGTTACGTGTCCGGGATCTCCTCCTCGACTGCCCCCTTGACTGTTTGGCGCAAGGTGCGTAGCTTTGAGGGGGCCCGTGTCCCCCCTCGACCCCCGGTGCTTCGGGTCGGGGACGACGAGTTCGTGTCCGATCCGGAGGCCGTCGCGAACGCACTCGCGGCGCACTTTGCAGCCATCTCCAGTTCCGATTCCCCCCACTCCCGCCGCGACCCACCGGAATTTCCGCCTCTTCCACATGACAGAGCTTCGGGAGGCCCTCCGCCCCCGACGCTCCTCCGCCCCCGGCCCCGATAATATCCCCTATGACCTTTTACGGCATCTCCACCCCTCTGCTCTCAGCTTTCTACTGGACCTCTATAACCGGATTTGGTTGGAGGGTTCATTTCCGGACCGATGGCGTGAGTCCATCGTCGTCCCCATCCCGAAGCCCGATAAAGACCCCTCACTCCCGTCGAACTATCGCCCCATTTCCCTAACATGCTGTGCCTGCAAGGTGATGGAGGCGATGGTCGCCTCGCGGCTGTCCTTTACCTTGGAGGCGAGTGACCAGTACCCTGCTACCCAGGCTGGTTTCCGGCGCTTCCGGTCTACCACCGACCCCCTCCTTCTCCTTAGCCATGACGTGCAGGAGGCTTTCTCCCGGCGTCAATTTGTACTCGCCGTCTTTTTCGACCTCCAGAAGGCCTACGATACTACCCGGCGGAGCGCGGTCTTCGACTGCTTACGCTCCCTGGGTTTCGTAGGCTTTCTCCCTTCCTTTATTTATAACTTCTTGTCCGCCCGTTCTTTCCGCGTCCGCATCGGTTCTGCCCTCTCTGACCGCTTTCCGTTGGAGGAGGGTGTCCCTCAGGGTAGTGTCCTTAGCGTCTTGTGTTTCTCACTCGTGATGAACACAGTCGCTACGGTCCTGCCTACATCCGTTCGTAGCTCCCTCTATGCCGATGACCTGGCTATCTATTGCTCTGGCCGCCTCCCGTCTTTGGCTGAACGTCGGCTCCAGCTAGCCATCAATGCGGTGGTTCGCTGGGCGTCCTCGGTTGGCTATGCTTTCTCACCCTCTAAGTCTTCCAGTATGCTTTTCCGCCCTCGGCGCCTCCGTCTGTCGCATACCTTCGCTCTTACCCTTGCCGGCACTCCTCTTCCCCTCGTCCCATCCGTTAGATTCCTGGGTATGACCCTCGACGGATTTTTCGGTTGGGTTCCCCACCTTAGGCGGTTGCGGCAAACATCTCGCCGCACCCTCTCCCTTTTGGGTCATCTGTCCCACACGACCTGGGGGGCGGACAGGCGTACTCTGCTGCGCCTGTACGCCTCCCTGGTGCAATCCCGTGTCGACTACGGCTGTGTGGTCTACAGTTCCGCCTCCTCTCCGGCACTCCGTATGCTGGATCCTCTTCTCCACCGTGGCCTTCGCCTGGCGTCGGGTGCCTTCCGCTCGTCCCCTGTCGCTAGTCTTCAGGTGGACTGTGGACACCCCCCCCCTGGCCCTTCGCCGGGGCCTTCTCATGGCGAAGTGTTACCTTCGCATCTGCCGCCTCCCGAAGTCCCTACTCTTCTCCGCGATCTCCCAGACGCTACCCCGGCCTGACACGTGGCATTTCGCTGCCTCTCTGGCCGAGATTTTCTCGTCCCTGGGGATCCCCCCACCCTCTATTCTGCCGTTCTCCTTCGATCTGTCGCCCCCCTGGCGGACCACCCCTATCTGCCGTTGCCAGGCGCTCCGTGGCCTGCGTAAGGAGTCTCTTCCTGCCGTCCTCCGGTCTTCTTTTCTGGCCCATCTTCCCGTCCATTCGGACGACGTTCCCGTCTACACCGACGGCTCGCGCTCCCCTGCAGGTGTCGCGGCCGCCGTCTTCTCTCCGTCATTGTCACCTACCTCCCGGGGTATCCCCCTGCCGGTTCAGGCCTCCATCTTTTCCGCGGAGCTCTTTGCCCTTCTGGAAGCCCTCCGTCTGGTATCGGGTTGTTCGCGGTCCTCCTGTACCATTTTTTCGGACTCGCTGAGCGCCCTTCAGGCGCTCGAGCGCTATGATTCCCCGGACCCCCTCGTACGCCTTATTCAACAGGAGTACCATGTCCTGCACACCATTCACCGGATCCGGGTCACCTTCTGCTGGGTTCCCGCCCATGTTGGTGTTTCCGGTAATGAGGCGGCGGACCGCTTAGCCCGGTCCGCCGCCGCCTCGCTGCCTCCCCTCCCCCGCCCGCTCCCCTTCTCAGACTATGTGCAGGTCTTTCGTTCCTTTTACGATCGCATGTGGCAACAGTCCTGGGACGATGCCACCGGAAATAAACTCTGGTCCATCCGCCCCCGTCTGTCATATTGGGTGTCCTCTTTCCACCGCTCCAGACAAAGAGGTCGTCCTTGCGCGGCTTCGCATCGGCCATACGCGCCTCACGCACGGCTATCTTATGTTCCGGCAGGAGGCTCCTCGTTGCGCCTCCTGCCAGTCGCCCCTCACCGTCTCTCACATCCTTGTGGAATGCCCCACCCTGTCGTCAGTACGTCGTCGCGCTTTTCCGTTCCTTTCTGATTTCCCCCTCCCAGAACGTTTACGCCTTATGCTCGCTGAGAGCCCTCTCTTCTCGCTTGACCGTCTTTTCCTCTTCCTCTCCCAATCTCGCATCCTATCTGAGCTTTAGGTGGCTTCTCACCTGTAGTCCGCTGTTCTCCCTTTTCTAGTGCCTTTTCTCTGTCTCCGTTTCTCTTTCTCGTATTCCGCCTCGCCATGATATCCGCTACCATATAGCGGGAAATGGCGGTAAACGCCCCAATACAAAAAAAAAAAAAAAATATATATATATATATATAAACGAAATTCAGAATATTTAAAGAAGTCTTTTTATTGTTGCTGTTTGTGCTTTCTTATATTTGTAGCTTATATCATTAGGAAAAATTATTAAAATGGTAAAAGTCTTAAGGACACTGAAATTCAATTTGCCTGTAGTGACAAGTCATGAATCGCCACTGAAAATAAATCTCAAAAAGAGTGCAGTTTATTTTATTTTTTAATTACAGTGATTTTTCTACAAATACGTGAGTTTGGTTGTTTAGAAGATATATTATCTCGTACAAATACTTAATTTTAGTTTGTAGAATATATATATATATATATATATAATTATATATATATATATATATATATATATATATATAGAGAGAGAGAGAGAGAGAGAGAGAGAGAGAGAGAGATCAGATTTCGCTATGAGGCTTGTACGAGCTTATCAGTTTTTAGAGATGGCTATTGTGTGTTAAACAAAAAGGATGCTTCATTTTTAGTTTGATTAACTTAATCGTAAACTTTGGAAAATATTAATATACAATAAATCATCTGAAATATGTATGACGGATTGGAAAACGCCCGTTTTAAATTTACCTTCCTGCCAGAAGCATACATTTTCGAACAATGGCCCCTCAGGGACATTGAATTAGCGCCTGGACAAAACAATCGTGCGCCATTTCGGTTCGTACCGCTATTAGCTTCTTGTGCATACAAGAAGTTAATTGCATTTTAAGATAGTTTTTAAAATACTGCCTGTTCTCACCATAGCGTGTTTCCTTGGGGAATAAAGACAATAGTGCCCAGACACCTGGAAACGCAATCTATCTTGATTCAGATTAAAATATCAAATATTTTTTCGAACCAACCACGCAATGTCGTGCTTTGTAAGGTTTAAGCCAAAAATATTTGCTGGAAGAAGAAGCCTTAACCCACGTACAGATTAGAAAAGACGTATATATGATAATAAAGGTGTCATATTGAAAATCGATTTCTTGTAGAAGATGGAAATCGGATTGACGCAGGGGTGTAAATTTAAAAATTAGATGAAACGAACAACTATCAAACTATTTATCGTTTATTTAATTCCAGACTTCATAAATTCAAGTTTGAAATTATGAATCCACAAATTTAAAAATTAAATAATTGTACAGCCAAAATAAATTAGAAATTGAAAGTGAAAAATTTTACGTCAGAACCAAAAAATAATTTCCGCAATAAAATTAGTAATACAGTAATTAAAAGTAAAACGGAGTTCTCCCCCAAAGAGGCTCCCCCTCTTCTGCCCCTTTGGGGGGTGAGACCGTCCCACCTTCTCCCCCAAAGAGGTTCCCCTAGAGACCTTGGACGATATGCGGTTTTTTTTGGTGTTTAAATTACAGTTGCGAGACTTATTATGCTTGATTAATTTCAATAATGATAATAATAATAATGATGATAATAATAATAATAATTATAACAATAATAATATAAATATTGTGAAAATTATTGTATTTACAATTTTTCTTGCTGTTAAATTTTCCTTTTTTGTTTGGGTTTGGGAATGTTTTGAGTTTACTTGTGTGTGTGTGTGTGTGTGTGTGTGTTTAAGGGAAACATGAGCTTACGCGCATCACACAGAAACAAAAAAAGCTTCCCGCATCCTTCTATACATAGAAATATTATCTTCTAGTGTCTTAAATCACCCCAAAAAGAAGTTTCGAGGCAAAATTTCTTGGCCGCGTCGGGGTGCGAACCCATTTTTTTTCTTTGACCATTAGGACGCCCTGGATTTTTTAGATGAACTTTTTTCCGATGCAAATATAGCGGCGTCTCTGCTACCCTTTGGCTAAACTTTGGTTAGCTTCCGCCCGAATTGATTATTCTGTCGAAGTTCAAGCTTTTCACTCCACCTTAGGCCTACAGTATAGCTAGGAATCCGCTCCATGCACCATCAACATCCCAGCGTTTTAACCACTAGGCCGTATAGGATACCTATTTATCTACCAACCAATTGTGTGGGAGTCTAAAAAAAGTATACAATGCATGAATTTAATTAATCTGCAAAAGTACACTAAGGTTTCTCACTGACACAAATTATATATATATATATATATATATAATTTAGGGTGTTTCATACCTATAGGGTAAAATAAAAATGAGCTTGGAGTTTTAATCCACACGTTTCTCCGTATTCTAAAGAACAAGAAAACACGTTTGTGCAAGTTTGAACCAGATCGCGCTGCATTTAGAGGTCCCCAACTTTGACGACTTTTTGTCAGTTCATTTCTCGCCTGCCTGCAGTGAAGACGGTTTTCTTCGTCACTTGAGCGGTTCGTGTTGTATAGCCTATTGGACAACTATGGAGGTAATTATATATGCTACTAATTATCTCATTTTACTGTGGTATTGAAATTTATTATTTAATTTCTGTCATTTTACTGTGGTAGTGATAATTATTAATATTACATGAAATTAATTAGTCTGTTGCATATTGGACAACTAAGCTGGTAATTATTTATGATACTAATTAATGTAATTTTACTGCGGTATTGAAATTTATTTAATTAATGAATTGTCAAAGAGAACGTAGTGTACACGTATCAGTTTTATAAATAAAGAAAAGCAGTAACTGGGACTCGAACCAGTGTCATAGCCGTTTGGCGGCATCGCTCAAGTCGGCGTACACAGCACGCTATCCACTCCCTAGATGGTGTAGTGGATAGCGTGCTGTGTACGCCGACTTGAGCGATGCCGCCAAACGGCTATGACACTGGTTCGAGTCCCAGTTACTGCTTTTCTTTATTTAATTAATGAAATTAATTACGATGTGAAATTATTTCTGTGGAATTATTTAGTTTTTCTTTTCCAGGTGTCTACCAGAGCGAAAACAGAAGTTTCTTATTGGCCAGACGGATGCGAACATCACATCAAGTGGCCTTCCAACTCAGTTGCAAGTACTCAAAAAGTACTTTTACCACCAAAAGGAGCAAAAATTTGGACGTACTAAATGCCTGAACCTGTGCCTGGATGCCTGTCTCATATTTTGGGAGAGAGCGAGAATCCCCATGATGCGTCGAGATTCGGCCTTGAGGAAGATGGAATCCCTTCTCAAGGAATACGACCGGCTTGTGAAGCACAAGTCACATAAAGCAGAGTCCTTCCGAGTGAAGGAGGCGATGTTCAAGGAGGCAATAGCGAAGGAGATCATGGACATTGCTCATTCACAGGCTAAGGAAATGATGAAGAATCAGGAGGACATCCACTTTCTCGACATGCAGCGTGAAGATCCAAATTCTTGCAGCATGGGCCCTGTTGACATGAAGCTTCACTATAAGGAGATTAGGAAAAGGAAGATGCTGGACAAGATTAAGGAACAACAGGAGAAGGCCAGGAAGGAACGGGGGCTTTAGTGATTTCAACTTCGTCAGAGACTGACTCAGATGTCGTTGACCCAACCGTGGAAGTTTTTCCATCCTCCTCCAAGGGAAATACCAAGAAGCGACGCAGGAATCTGATCTCACAGGATGTGACGACTACCTACGATCGGCTGAATATTTCGTACCGCGATTCAGCTATGTCGTACGCTGCAGCGGCTAAATCACTAGGTTTTGACTTGGATCAACTGTCCATTTCTGCCAGTACCATGTACCGCACACGCAAGGCTCTCAGGAAGGTGGCTGCTGAAAGTTATCAATCCGACGAAGTTTGTCCTGGTCAGCCTCTTGTCTTGCATTGGGACGGTAAGCTCCTACCTGACAATGAGCAATGGAAGGAGAGCGTTGACCGGATCGCCGTCCTCGTCTCTGGCGACGGCAAGGAGAAGTTGCTCGGCGTTCCTAAGGTGACGTCCGGAACCGGCGAGAAGATAGCGCGAGTTTGCTTGGATTTGGTCAAGGAACACAGGATGGAAGAGCGCGTGCGGGGACTGTCTTTCGACACGACAGCGTCGAACACCGGGATTCATATCGGGCCTGCGTCCTGATTGAGAAAGGTCTTGGCAGAGAACTCATGTACTTCCCCTGTCGGCATCACATCTATGAAGTCATCCTCAGCTCCGTCTTCAAGCGTGCATACGGCCCTTCAAGTGGCCCCGATATACCCGTTTTCAAGAGGTTTCAGGCACAATGGAAGTTCATCGACCGGTTGGACGTGCGGCCGTACGATTTTGCTCAAGTCAATGACTCTATGAGGGAACTGAGGGAGAAGTCAGTCCTGCTGGTGAGAGGGATGGTGAGCACGTCGCATCAGCGCGATGACTACAAGGAACTGCTACAGTTGGTTCTCATCTTCCTGGGAGAAGCAGAAGCAGTATTTGCTCAAAACTGTGATGCAGCATAGGGCGAAATACCCGAATAAAACCAAGAAGGATTTCATGGACAAATGATTCGCAAGAAGTGGTTATGTTTTTTGTATCTTTGTGAAAATGTGTAGTGAAATGGTACTCCTTTGTTGAATAAAAATTCATTGACAGATTTTTGTTTAATTTTTTCCGTTTATGATCTGCCAGAGCATCAAACTGGGGACCCGTAAACTTTAAACTATTGAATTAATACTTGGGTTTATCAGTCTCCTCAGCAAATGGAACAAGGGGATCCATGTGGATTAAAATTTTTCCAAACTTTTAATTTATGAAACACCCTAATATATATATATATATACAGACATTGTAGGATAAAATTTAAAATTCATTAGAATTAAAATGTTTACCCACTAGTTTGAAACCAGTAGTGCGAGTTGTATTTGCATTTTTGAATGTGAAATATTTTTTGGTCTTGACATCAAGCATTTAGTTATTTTGATTCATTTTTGTATTCTGTATATATATATATATACAAACACAGATGGGTGTTTGAGGGAGAGGTATTCGTGTATATACTAAGTACGCAAAGTAAATTGTCTTTTTTTTCTTGTAAACTCCTAAACTAACTTATAGATTTTCTTTTTTCGTTTTCCGCGTACGAATTGTTTGGCGATTTAATTTTGTTTTCCGTGGGAGAGAGTTTACACGATTTTTAGATGAACTTTTTTCCGTACGAGTACCCTACCTTAGACCTACGGCGTCGCTGAAGGCCGGGTCGGGGTCGAGCCCGTTTACACGATTTTTAGATGAACTTTTTTCCGTACGAATACCCATACCTTAGACCTACGGCAACGCTGGAGACCGGGTCTTATTACTATCATCAGATATTTATTATTAGGAAACGGGTAAAATGTCGTTTTTACACGTCGCTGTGGTCCTTTGGCAGAGATGATCTTTGCTCTCTTTAACCCTAAGCTATATGATGCGTCGCTCGTAGGTAAGTGTGTACATCCATAGACAATTTCCCAGTCCGGTCTCTCTTCAGTTTCGTTCGCCTTCGAAAACTCTCACTATAAAGGAAATGAAGAATCAGATGTAACGCTCGTGCCCTGCGGGGTATGACTTTTTAGGTGGATAACTTAGTAGGCCTTGTATATATAAAGAGTGCTATGTTTGCGGTTTTATTTATTCCAATATATATATATATATATTTGTTTCCCAATGTCAGAAATTTGCCTTTGTTTATTTAAAAGTTTTAATAATATATATGGCCGGGGCGGGTCGACCCCGGTTCCGATTAACGCTGTCGCGCGCATTACTACTCAATAACTAAAATTTCTCACTTTTATTTATTTTGCATTGAAAACTTTAATTTACAATAAACATGATATTTTTTATACTTATAATTTCTTTTATGCTGACCGTAATATAGAGAGGGGGATTTAAAATAAATAGGGCAATAAAAGTAAATTGCCTTTTTTTTCTTGTAAATTTCTAAACTTATAGATTTCTAGATAGATATATGTTTCGCTATTATTATTATGCTGAGATAAAAATATTGTGAGTATAATTCGTTTAAACCATATATAATGGGGTTAAAGTTTCGCGTTTTCTTGCAAAAATATTGCAGGATAGAATTAAAACAAATATTTAAATACGTTTAAGTATATATATATATATATATATATATATATATATATATAATGAATCAGGGCCCCTAGCAATCGGACGGGGTAATGCCTAGGACTCCCAGCAACCGTTTAACGTGCGACGCGTGATGCACATGTGAGGTTAGCGTTTTGTATAGTGGAACATAAAGAAAATATATTTAAATTGTGTATATATATATATATATATATATATATATATATATATATATATATATATATTTCCTGTACTAATATGGTTATACGTTTTGTGTATTTTCAAAATAAATAATACATATGTGTATTTTTCCTGCACTAATATTTTGTTAATACTATGTTTCGTATTGAAGTAACGGTGTTTTATCTAATTCAGATTGGATGTATTTCTTTTAAAATAAGTAGTTCTCTTTAAGGAGAAAATTCACCTGCTTTGGTAACGAATTAAAGACATGTCGCTATCTGGCAACTCAGCGTGGCTGATTAATATATGCTTAATTAAAATACATAGCGCTATCTGGTAACTCAGCAGCCAACTGGCTGTGGCGCCTGCTGGCTGATTAATATATGAATTAAATTAATAAATAACGAATCTGGCAACTCAACAGCCAACTGGCTGATGAATATAAGGATTAGTTAAGTACATGGCACTATCTGGCAACTCAGCCAACTGGCTGTTTCGGACCCTATAAGAGGGCGGCGGGCGGCTGAAGAACTCATATGAGCTCGGCAATCGCCAGGCAAGGACCTCTGGGTCCTCTCCTCCTATATATCTCTCTCTTTCTCTCTGCCCCTTTGGGGGTGAGGCGTCCCCTTCTCCCCCAAAGAGGCTTCTTAGGTTAGGTATGCCCCTTTGTGGGGGTTCAGCTTGGGGTGAACTTCGCCTCCAAGTTGCATACCCCTTGCAATCCCATTTTGGGGTTGGCAACAAAGGTTGGCACTCCCGTTTGGAGGGTTCAGCTTGGGGGATACCTCCAAGTTGCATACCCCATTTTGGGGTTGGCAACAAAGGTGGGTGGGGCCAGTGGCGGACCTACATTTTTGGGACCCTGAAGCTTGAACTGTTATGGGGGCCCCTTCGCAACCAGCAACAATAGGGCAAATGCACAAGCGAGACGAGTGCAGCCTGAATTGAGAATTCAGATGTCTTTTTATGGTTCCGATTGGCTCTAGCCTAAGGGCTGAGCTATAGAACTATTAAGCCGTGCACCAACGAAGGATTCGAGGATCCAGCTGCCAAAATGTAGACTATGAATAGATTCTGGCGAGCTCAGCGAGCCCATACAGCTGGGGATTCGGGCGCTGCAAGCCCCCGAGAAAATTTTGAAATTTGACCAATTACAGGGGCATTTTGAGGCCATATGAAATGGGTATTAGAGCATATTCTAAGGTCAATATTAAGTACTTCAACCCATTGGCTTATGATTCTATCACTAAAATAGCCTTATTTTAATAACAAACACTTAAAAAAACTCCATCGATTTTGTTGAAAAATTCACTCATTAAAAAAAAGTTGCTTCAGGGCCCCTCCTGGATTAGGGGCCCTGAAGCTTAAGCTTCATTAGTTTCATAGTAGATCCGCCACTGGGTGGGGCTTGGCACTCTTGCAACAAATGGGGTGGGGGTTGGCACTCTTGCAACAAGGGGTGGGGGTTAGCACTCTTGCAACATTACGTAACATTATGCAATTGCACTCATACTTTTTGCACCCACACTACTGGGGTGGTTGGTTTGTGACTGGTTTTGGAATAGTGTTTCATTAGAAGGTTGCAGTGTTGTTTTGGTGTTGGGATTTCGTTTTGTTGTGTGAGTAGGGCTTCGTGTGTGGGGAGGAGGGTTTTTGTGGGAGTTGTGTATTGTTTTGAGGTGTTCTCCAGAGTTGAGAGGTGTTGGTGTGTTGGTTCATTGTTTCTAGGTATGCTTTCCAGTTGTTTGTGTTCTCTGCGTTTATGAGGTTTGTTATTTGTGCATTGAGGTTTTGTATTTCCTGTATATTTTCTTGGGTGGGAGATCTGATTTGTTTTAGTGAGTTTCTTAGTCTTATCTGTCCTGTAATATATATATATATACACATACACATATATTTCAGGTTGTAACATAAATTCTGCTCGATTAGAAAACGGACGATAGATAATAGAATAACCTGAAGATAATGTGAAATAGTTTTAGAAATGTTGCAAAATACACGCGACGACAGGTTCGCACAGGTTTTATCACGATACAGAATGACTTAGGCTAGTGTAGGCTTAGGCTAATGAATATTTTCTCTGGTGTTTCTCATACAGTTACAACGCCACCCCTACGATATTACAGTAATTGAAAAAACATGGAGCCCACGAAAGAGCATACTCGACATGTGATGCTGTATGAGTTCCATAAAGGATCTAACACTAGTGAATCCGCAAGAAACATTCAAAGAGTTTATGGAAATGATGTTGTGAGCGAATGGATGTGTGGGTGATGGTTTGAGAAGTTCAGAAAAGGAGACTTCAGTCTAAAAGATTATCAACGAACAGGACGACCAAATGAGTTAGATGAAGAGTTGCTGGAAGCAACAGTGGAGGAAAACCCAACGGTAACTATAAGAGAACTTGGCCTGCAACTCGGCGTTAGCCATATGACCATTCATCGTCATTTGAAGCTGTTAGGAAAAGTAGTGAAGGTTGGAAAAAGGGTTCCGCATGATTTGTCACAAGCGAATCTTCAACATCGAATCGATATTTGCACATCACTGCATTCTCGGCAACTGCAGGTACCGTTTTTTAATCGTATCTTCACTAGGGATGAAAAATGGGTCCTCTATAACAATATTAAACGTCGACATTAGTGGCTTCGCCGTGAAACAAGGCCTGAACTTCAGCGAAGGAATGGACCCCATCCAAATAAAATTTTGCTCTGCGTTTGGTGGGATATGCAAGGAATTATTCATTTTGAGCTTCTGCCAGATAACCAAACAATCACAGCTGAAGTCTACTGCCGACAACTCCAACGATTGAAGATGGCATTACAAGAAAAACGTCCTGTATTAATTAATCGCAGAGGTGTTCTATTTCACCAAGATAACGCGCGCCCTCACACTCCTCGAATCATCACTGCCCAATTGGAGGCATTTGGTTTGGAAAAAATGGCTCATCCACCTTATTCTTCGAACGTGGCATAAAAACTTTTCTACAGGTGGGAGAAGCTTATAGAAAAAGAAGGGACTTATATTGACGATTAATTTGGCATTATGTCATTCAATTTTTATAGTGAATAAACTAAAAATTCGGCCAAATTTGTCCTTGTAAGTCATTTAATTTTTATCCTGAATGCACGAAAAATCGAGCAGAATATGTTACAACCTTATATATATATATATGATACACACAGACAGTGCATGGAACAAGGAACTCTTCTGGGATAATTAAATCCACTACAGTCCGAATAAGTAATGGTAAATGACAAATACCATAGTTTTTCTTTTTCATGATGCTAGCCCGACGTGGGCAACGGGTCATGAAAAGCATCATGAAAAGCATCATGAAAAAGAAAAACTATGGTATTTGTCATTTACCATTACTTATTCGGACTATAGTGGATTTAATTATCCCAGAAAAGTTCCTTGTTCCATGCACTGTCTGTGTGTATCATAAAAAACTCAGGGGACCATTCTGAGTTCATTCCCATATATATATATATATATATATATATATATATATATATATAATAAATTTCAAAGCTGGGCACTTGCGGTTTTTTTTGCGGTACTGCGGTACTGCGGTACTACCGCACTACCAAACCGGTACCGCATAACGCAGTACCGCAAAGGATCGCTGAAAGTACAGCAGTACCGCTACAGCATTTTTTGCGGTACTGCGTTATGCGGTACCGGTTTGGTAGTGCGGTAGTACCGCAGTACCGCAGTACCGCAAAAAAAACCGCAAGTGCCCAGCTTTGAATATATATATATATATATATATATATATATATAAGTCCCAAAACCATGTATACATTTTTAAAAACTTATAACAGGCGAACCCACTAACAGATTCAGATGATTTTTATTTCTTTTTATAGCCTATAGCCTAAGGAGATACAACAGCGAAATTGTTAACAGCCTTGCCTAGCCTAAGGAGATACAAAATCGAAATTAGTAATAGCCTTGCCTGCCTACAGTAAACATGGAAAATGGAAGTGTGCGCTTATCATTTGAGCAACGAAAATGGCTACTAAAGTCATATTTTAAAGTTGAGAAGATATCAAAGGTTCAACAACAGTGGAGAGACAATTTTGGAACTAATCCTCCAACTCGACTTACCATTTCACGTATCTGTGAGAAATTTGAAGTATACGGTACTGTGCATGATGTGTACAAGCAAGCGACTGGGCGTCCAAAGACATCAACAGATGCTAACACTTCTGATGAAGTGCTACAGGTATTCAACCGATCACCAAGAAAATCTGTGAGACAATGTGCTCGTGAAACAGGGAAAAGTAAGACAAGTGTCCACAGAATTCTGAAGAATGCTAAATGGGAATCTTACATCCCGAGATTATTACATGCCTTGAATGAGGATGATCCGGATCGCAGAATCCAGTTTTGCGAATGGTTTCGAGTAAAAAACACAGAAGATGGCCAATTTGCGGACAAAATTGTGTGGTCTGATGAGGCTACATTTAAGTTGAATGGTATAATTAATCGTCATAATTGCACATACTGGTCACAAGAAAATCCACACATTTATATGGAACGACATGTAAATTTACCGGGTATAACTGTCTGGTGTAGTTTTTCTTCCAAAGGTTTGGTTGGTCCATTCTTTTTCGATGGTACAGTTACCGGTCATAGCTACCTCAACATGCTTCGGGGAAAAGGTTTTCCTGCAATTCGACAGTTATACGGAGATGAGGACATTTACTTTCAAGAAGATGGAGCACCTCCTCATTACCATCAGGATGTCAGGAACTACCTTGATGAAACATTTCATTATCGGTGGATCGGACAACGAGGTAGTATCGAGTATCCACCACGTTCACCAGATTTGAACCCACTTGACTTTTTTTTATAGGGTCATTTGAAAAATGAAGCATACAGTAGAAGACCTACATCACTTGAACAACTAAAGAACACAGTTGAAGAAGCGTGTAGAAATATCCCTACAAACATTTTTGTTGAAGTCTGCCAATCAGTGAATCAAAGAGCGCAGTGGTGCATTGATGTCAATGGTCGACATTTCGAACACTTACGTGTTTAAAACAAATTAAACTATCTATTATTTCGATGTTGTATATTTTACCTATAAAAAGAAATAAAAATCATCTGAATCCGTTAGTGGGTTCGCCTGTTATAAGTTTTTTAAAAATGTATACATGGTTTTGGGACAGTCTGTGTGTATATATATATATATATATATATATATATATATATATATATATATATATATGTGTGTGTGTGTGTACATATATACAGACTGTCCCAAAAGAACGGCATGCGGGAGGTGCCCCTTTGGGGCATTGGTTTCCTCGCGTATGTAGAGGAATTACGACATTTGTTTGGGTGAGGCCTGTGGTGTAGTGGTTATCATATCTGACCGGCAATCGGAAGATCCCGGGTTCGATTCCCGGGTGGGTACCTCATTTTTTCATTTGTTTCGTTCTTTCGCTCTCATCTTGCGCGGGTAATTCTCCTATACAAAGCGTCGTTCTTTACGTTAATTATACTGCGTGTTTGCAGTTATAATGTATATATGTTACGGCATGCGGGAGGTGCCCCTTTGGGGCATTGGTTTCTGCGCGTATGTAGAGGAATTACGACATTTGTTTGGATGAGGCCTGTGGTGTAGTGGTTATCATATCTGATCGGCAATCGGAAGATCCCGGGTTCGATTCCCGGGTGGGTACCTCATTTTTTCATTTGTTTCGTTCTTTCGCTCTAATCTTGCGCGGATAATTCTCCTATACAAAGCGTCGTTCTTTACGATATATATATATATATACAGTATATATATATATATACAGTATATATATATAATATATATATATATATATATATATATATATATTATATATATATATATATATACCGGGTGTCCGAGAATTATCTGTACAAGTTTTGGCTGTTATTAAAAGTCAACCATGAAGTGTAGAAATTCCAGTTTGTCCCATTTTACAGAGAAACTCATTAAGTTTTTTCTGATGACAAGTTTTGACAAGTTTTTTCTTTTTTGTACGCGGGTGACATACATTGATGATTTAAAAGCAAGAATCACAGCTGCTATTGAGCGAATTGATGTGGATATGCTGCAGCGTACATGGCAACATTTGGATTATCGATTGGATGTTTTGCGAATCACTGATGGTGCACATATCGAATGTTTGTAACAACGTTACTTTAATAAAAGAAACTTTTGAAAATACAGATTCTAAATAATCTTGTTTAAGAATTTTACGTGTTATCAAGAATTTTATTAAAAGATGAAATTGTACAGATAATTTTCGGACACACTGGAATTTCTAAAAAACTTGTCAAAACTTGGTATCAGAAAAAACTTAATGAGATTCTCTGTAAAATGGGACAACACTGGAATTTCTACACTTCATGGGTGACTGTTAATAACAGCCAAAACTTGTACAGATAATTCTCGGACATCCTGTATATATATATATATATATATATATATATATATATATATAATATATATATATATATATACACACACACACACATATATATATATATATTTTAGTACTTCCATTTTTCCCGGGCTTTTTAGGCATTGCTAATGTACTTAAACTTTTGGATATTAATGTAGTATTTTCATATAACAATATTGTGAAAAATATCATAGTAA
>JAJOZX010005579.1:242500-313116 GCA_023014485.1 Bathynomus jamesi
TCATGAAATTTTAATTCCCACCCCTAGAAGAAATATGTGAAAGAATCATTAACTGTTTCATTTCTTTTAGCTTCGACTGAGGCAATGCTAGCCTATAAAGATCTGGTGAAACAGTCACCACGGCGTACCAGTTGTTAACTTTTTTTTAGTTAATCATTCCAGTTGTTAACTATTTTTATTGATCGTACTGAATGTCGTATATCTAATGACACTGGAAATAGTGCATCTTCAACCTTGGAATATATCCTAATATCCAGTGCATATGACCTCAAAATATCCCTGAAATTGGTCAGATTTCAAAAGATTTCCCGGGGGGCTTACAGTGCCCCCGGACCCCCCGCTGTATGGGCTCGCCTCGCTCGCCATTGTCCCCCCCGTATCTGAGTAACACTTTCAAAATGCGTTCCCCCGCTTCTTTATTTAGCACTACACCACTGTATGTGCGGCATGCGGGAGGTGCCCCCTCGGGGCATTAGTTTCTGCGCGTATGTAGGAGAATTACGAATTCTGATCGAGTGAGGCCCATCGTGTAGTGGTTATCATATCTGACCGTCAATCGGAAGATCCCGGGTTCGATTCCCGGGTGGTTACCTCATTTTTTCATTTGTTCGTTCTCCCTCCTCATCTTTCGCGGAATGTTTTTCTATACAAGCGTCGTTCTTTACGTTATATATATATATATATATATATATATATATATATATACAGGGTGTTTGAAAACTTTCTGTACAAATTGTAATGGGGGATAGGCAACACCAAGACAAACCCTTTTCGTCTATACGTGTATGTCCGCTGACGTCACCATTCGGCGCGAGAGGGCGCCGCTGCAATTGGCTAAAAGGTGAAGTGGGCTAGACTCGCGCTTGCCGCGGGCATTCTTAAATCGGACGTAGTACGCGTAACATGGAGCACTTCACGACTGCTGAGATGGCTGACATGCATATGGTGTATGGGGCTGCCAATGGAAACGGAAAAGCTGCTGTGAGGTTGTACCGACAGCGCTTCCCAAACAGACGTGTGCCAAACCACCAAACGTTTGCGCATTTGCATCGGCGACTGCGAGAAACTGGAACATTCCATGCAAACATGCATGACACTGGTCGGGAGAGAAACGTGCGCACTCCTGACATGGAAGAAGAAATCCTACGGCGATTTGAGGACAATCCAAGCGCAAGCACGCGAGGTGTTGCACGTATCCTCCGTGTGAACCACGACCTGGTCTGGAGAGTGTTGCACGAGCAGCAGTTACATCCGTTTCATCGTCAGAGAGTCCAGGCATTACAACCTCGGGATTACCCTCTTCGTGTGGAATTCGCACGCTGGTTTCTGCAGCAGACAGCGGTGCAGCCTAATTTTCCGGCTTATGTGCTGTTCTCAGATGAGGCCTGTTTCACACGTGAGGGTGTGTTTAACATGCACAATTCTCACGTGTGGGCGCACGCAAATCCTCATGCTACACGGGTTTGTAATGCCTGGACTCTCTGACGATGAAACGGATGTAACTGCTGCTCGTGCAACACTCTCCAGACCAGGTCGTGGTTCACACCGAGGATACGTGCAACACCTCGCGTGCTTGCGCTTGGATTGTCCTCAAATCGCCGTAGGATTTCTTCTTCCATGTCAGGAGTGCGCACGTTTCTCTCCCGACCAGTGTCATGCATGTTTGCATGGAATGTTCCAGTTTCTCGCAGTCGCCGATGCAAATGCACAAACGTTTGGTGGTTTGGCACACGTCTGTTTGGGAAGCGCTGTCGGTACAACCTCACAGCAGCTCTTCCGTTTCCATTGGCAGCCCCATCCACCATATGCATGTCAGCCATCTCAGCAGTCGTGAAGCGCTCCATGTTACGCGTACTACGTCCGATTTAAGAATGCCCGCGGCAAGCGCGAGTCTAGTCCACTTCACCTTTTAGCCAATTGCAGCGGCGCCCTCTCGCGCCGAATGGTGACGTCAGCGGACATACACTTATAGACGAAAAGGGTTTGTCTTGGTGTTGCCTATCCCCCATTACAATTTGTACAGAAAGTTTTCAAACACCCTGTATATATCATTAGATATATATTAATAAGAAATAATTCACCAATTATTCAGCAGAAATAAAATAGAAAGCGAATCAAAAATTTTATCCGAATTTCGTCAGCGTTATGCGAATTTGGACCGTATATATAAAAATGACTATAAGAATATAAATATATAAGAATATAAAGATTATATGAATGAATATAAGAATTATACAAATGAATATAAGAATTATATGAATGAATATAAGAATTATATGAATGAATATAAGAATACACTGCGTTCGCACTTATTAAGCAGATTACATTTTCTCCAATGTTTTCAAAAGTTTTTCCCTGATTTCAATGAAATTTGTAGCAAATAATCACTATATATAGCAGCATTGATGGTATTCATTTCGATAAAATATTTTGATAATTAAAATAATTATCTCATTTTATTGAAAAATATGTAAAATATTGTGTTCCGAATTATTAAGCAAGAATTCTATTTAAAGATTTAAATGGTGAAAATGGGTAAGAAGAAGGATTTAACCTTAATTGAGAAAAGAAAAATAGTCAAGTTACTCGCTGAAAATATAAAATCTATTGAAATTGCGAAGCAGTTTGTCAGAGCTTATCGAACTGTAAACAAGTTTGTAGCGGAGGGTACCAAACTGAGGCAGCGAAGTGATAAAGGAGCTATAAGAAAAGTGACAAGGCGGCAGATATCTGTAATCAAGCGCAAACTGCAAAGCATCCATTGTCCTTAAGTAAAGAGGTTTTTGAGCAGGCTGGCATAAATAATGTACCAAGAACATCTCGATGTGGAATCCTCCAAACAATTGGCAAGACGTCTAAACCTACGATTCAGTCACCATTAACACCCATGTACAAGAAGCAGCGTGTTGAATGGGCGCGTCAGTACGTGAAAACAGATTTTAATACTGTATTGTTCACCGATGAATGAAAAGCAACCCTTGAGGGACTTGATGTTTGGTCAAGAAGATGGATTGCTGAGAGCCAATTTCTACCATCGAGATTAAGACGCCAACAAGGTGGAGGTAGTGTCATGTTTTGGGCAGGATTGATAGGCAATGAAGTAGCTGTCCCATACAGAGTGCCTGATGGTGTAAAAATGAATGCCCAGTCTTATACAAACTTTCTAAAATAAAACCTCATTCCATGGTAGAGATTGACCCTTAGCAATCCATCTTCTTGACCAACCATCAGATCCCTCAAGGGTTGCTCTTCATTCACCGGTTAACAATACAGTATTAAAATCTGTTTTCACGTACTGACGCGCCCATTCGACACGCTGCTTCTTGTACCTGGGTGTTAATGGTGACTGAATCGTAGGTTTACACGTCTTGCCAATTGTTTGGAGGATTCCACATCGAGATGTTCTTGGTACATTATTTATGCCAGCCTGCTCAAAAACCTCTTTACTTAAGGACAATGGATGCTTTGCAGGTTGCGCTTGATTACAGATATCTGCCGCCTCGTCATTTTTCTCATAGCTCCTTTATCACTTCGCTGCCTCAGTTTGGTACCCTCCGCTACAAAACTGTTTACAGTTCGATAAGCTCTGCCAAACTGCTTCGCAATTTCAATAGATTTTATAATTTCAGCGAGTAACTTGACTATTTTTCTTTTCTCAGTTAGTGTTAAATCCTTCTTCTCACCCATTTTCACCATTTAGATCCGTAAATAGAATACTTGCTTAATAATTCGGAACACAATATTTTACATATTTTTCAATAAAATGAGATAATTATTTTATATTTTATCGAAATGAATACCATCAATGCTGTTGTATATAATGATTATTTGCTACAGATTTCATTGAAATCGGGGAAATCTTTTGAAAACATTGGAGAAAATGTAATCTGCTTAATAAGTGCGAACGCAGTGTATATGAATATAGGAATTATTCATTATCCATTTTTACAGGCTCTCCCCTCTAGAATGATATTAATACAATAATACATACTAACTAATTCTAACTAGATGATAACTAATGGTTTTTATAATACAGATTTATATACACAACATAAGTCGGGGTGGTTAAGTCTAGTTCAGGCAGTACGAGGACGCACTCTTGGCCGTGCATAAATAGTTTGACAGAGTACAATTTTTTTTCTTTGCCATTGCGAGAATAGTCTTTTTACTACAAATATACTGAGGATAGTAGCACACACAATGATAATACTGACGGCCGATGTTGGCAAATAATTGTTACTGGTTACAGTATTTGTAAAAGGTTATTCTGGTTATCATCTGAAATTTTTTTTTTTTAAAACGACTCAATTGATCATTCCATTTACGGGCATGAAATCCGGGTAGGATGGTCATCGATTTTATGGCAGAATTCAAGGTTTTTATAGTAGGTTTGAATTTAGTTTCAGACAGAAAGGGGTACGAGTTGTTAACTGTAATCTCAACACTATAAAGGGAACAATTTTATTCATATCTACGTCTTAAGTTATACGGAGCTGTTGGTGGTCATGTAGATGTGCTTGTGGTCGTGTAGATGTTTGTGTTTGTGTGCGGAGTGGTCGGCCTCGCTTAGATGGTATTGGGGGGGGGGGGTCGAATATTAAGCTCTGATTCTGAATGTGTTCGTTTTTTTGTGAAGGTTCTAGTTCACGTGGTTGATGCATTTGCGGCAGGTATGTAGGGGTTCGTGCGTCGATCATCAATCGGTGAGGGTGGAGTTGGAGGAGATGGAGTTGGAGGAGATGGTGGAATTGGTGGAGTTGGAGGAGAGGGTGGAGTTGGAGGAGATGGTGGAGTTGGTGGAGATGGTGGAGCTGGTGGAGGTGGTAGAGATGGTGGAGTTGGTGGAGATGGTAGAGATGGTGGGGATGGTGGAGTTGGTGGAGATGGTGGAGTTGGAGGAGATGGTGGAGATGGTGGAGTTGGAGGAGATGGTCAAGATGATGGAGTTGGAGGAGATGGTCAAGATGGTGGAGTTGGAGGAGATGGTCAAGATGGTGGAGTTGGAGGAGATGGTGGAGTTGGTAGAGATGGTGGAGTTGGTAGAGATGGTGGAGTTGGAGGAGATGGTGGAGTTGGTAGAGATGGTGGAGTTGGAGGAGATGGTGGAGTTCCACTGAGTGATCCTCTAGAAGAGGTTTCTCCAGGGTCTGGTTCCGATGGGACTCTCGCGTTTGGGACCTCTTCTTGTTCAGAAACTGGCTTGAGTACTGGTGGTATTACGAGGTACAAATCTTCGTCACGGGTAGTGGTTTCCGCGGTGACTACTTTGGCTTTGTGGTCCCTGTTGGATTTGTTAATATCTTGATCTTTCGAAGGGTAGGCGGCTCGAACCCCTGGCAGATGGTTTTGGGAAGGTGTTGTTCGGCAGCTATCTTCAAATTATTTATCAGCGTGAATGATCTTTAGTTTGGAATGGTCTCGGAGGTCGAGGATTTCGTAACAGTTCTTTCCGAAGTTTTTCATAATCCTATATGGGCCATCCCATTTTGGGTATAATTTGCGATGAGCACTTTGCGGTTTCATGCTCTTTATGTAACATCGTATACTGACGATTATAGTCCGTTGACGGGGATGACGCCTATGTTGCTCTTGCTCCATTTGTTGGTTTCGTTGGTCTAGGGTAATGATGGCGAACCACTGACCCGCGGGTCAAGTACTGACGCATGAGGCAATTTTTAGTGACCCACGAGCTCTTATTTAAATAAAATATGGCTCTAATTTTTAATATCTTCTGCCTTACAGTTTTACAATTATTTTATTCTCCCACCGAAATAAACAGCTGATACATATTGAAACGTTTTTAAACGTATATGTAGTATACGTTTAAAAATGTGTGTATGTAACTATGTATGACAACTTACAATTCATCCAATTCCCCTATACTATTCAATTTGAAGATCTTCAGTTATAAGCTTTTCATTGCTCCAGGGGCGTACCTAAAGTATTTGGCACCCGGGGCGGAGCCTTCCTTTGGCAGCCCCCTATAAATAATTTCAAAATTTAAACACACAGAAAAATATATTATGTTTGCAAGTAGATTTTCAAACAGTACAGTACTGTCATAAGCAAATTGGAAATAAGAAAAATGCATGACATTAAAAATTCAGTGAACAGGTAATACTGCATTTTATTTTATACAAAAAACACAGGAAATCCAGTCTCAACGCTCAGCCTATTCTTCAAAGGTAAATAGAGAGGATTCACACTCTGCTTTCGAGCCTTAATTTCTGCAAATTGATCAATGACCTCATCAAAATTCACCTTCTTTGCACATTCTTGTTCAATCTTGTCTGACTCATGGTCGAGCGAAAGAAATTTTTTTTCAATTTCAATTTGGAAAAACTTCTTTCACATGAAGCAAGAGACAAACAGACAGTCAAAAAGAATCTCAAACACAGTGACAAGCTTGGCAAAGATTCACAAAAATCCAATTTCACAATAAACTCCAGAAACTGCGATGCTGTCCATTTCTTTGCCTCTTCAACGCTGATTTTGGCAGCTTCCAAATGCCTCCGAAGTCGTCCAATTTCCACACTGATATCTTCATCAGAGAAAACATCGAAAATCTGAGTTAAATTTGGAATATACTTCCGAAGTTCTTTTGCTGCAACAACCAAAGTGTTTGGCTGAATAACAGCGAAGATTGACAGAATTTGATCTATTGCCTTAGAACGATTCTCCAATTCTTGATGAAAGCGATCAAGACATTCAAACATAGCCCTTTTTACTTCCTCTAGCAAAGTGAGACCAGCATCCTTCGTCATCTCTCCTGCCATCCTTTTTCGGAGTTTTACTCTCCCTCTTCTCTCCATAGAAATGTCCATTTCCTCACACTTTGTAGATGCATAATGAATGGCCCTCACCACAATTTCATTTCGCTGATCTTCAAGAAACAGTTTTAGAACTTTATGCTTTCTCATAATTATTTAATGAAACATACCTCATGTATGTGGAGTCACAGTGTCAAGTGAACAAGACTTAGAATGTCAGTTGCAGCCAGCTGGCTATGCTCAACAAACTGATGGCTAAAACGTCAACAATTCGCCTTTCGATGTAATTTTTATCAAATATTTAATTTTTCGTTTGTAAATTTTGTATTGCCAATAAAAATAAAAATTTATTTTATAGTGGAAATTAACATTAAGCTGTTGTAATAGTTTGAACACTTAAATTTTTTTTCTTACTTTGGCGAATTTTTCATTTGGTTTGAAAACTTGTACTGGTATTTCAACTCTCCCGATGGCACCCTCCTCCTGGCTGTTACCCGGGGCGGACCGCCCCCCTCGCACCTCCCTTAGTACGCTACTGCATTGGTTTGACATTGGTAATTTAGAAATGGAATTAGTTGACTTCCAAGAAAGTGCAGTATGGAAGACTAAATTTATTGATCTTAATCTGAAGTTACAAGAAAAGGAATTGAAGTCGTCAATTTTGGATGTAACCAGAGAACAACAGTCAATAAAAAAGAGTAGAGAATCTTATTCTTGCAGAATAGAACTCTTTACCAAATTCTTTTGCATCAATGAAAAAGCTAGCATAAGCTCTGCTAACAATGTTTGGTTCATCTTATTCATGTGAACAGTTGTTTTCCTCCATGAATTTCGTCAAATCCACCACTAGGAATCGCCTTGGCACAGATACGAGTGTTGCGTGTGTGAGACTAAAGACAGCTAAATATAAACCTCGGATCAAAACATTAGTAGCTAAAATCCAACAAGTTTCTTACTAAAAATAGTAAGTAAATAAATTACTGTAACCCAATTTCGTTTTTTAAAAATTAAAAGTAACAGAAATGACCCGCCAGCAAGAAAAGGTTCGCTACCACTGGTCTAGGCATTTCGGATTATGTAAAAAATTTTTGAAAGATCGTTCAACTAGTTGCTGATTTGCTTCTGCCATCTCGAAAGGTGTAAGAACTGCCGGGTCGATTTGTTCAGGCAAATCAAAAGGTAGCCTTTGTCGAAGTGATATAGGACGAAATAAGGGGTGTCCCCGATGGACACGTTATAGCCGTTGTTGATGGCTGTTTGCATGTTTGCACCATGGGAGGAATCATCCCATGTACGGGAGGATGCATCGACAACGTGGCGGAGGGCTTCTAAGATCTTCCTATTTTGCCTTTCCACTAAGCCGTTTGCCTGCGGATGGTATGCCACAGTGTGTGCGTTTTTTTTAATTTTATACATGTTACGGAGTGACTCGAACAGTTTGGAAGTGAAACTAAGGGCGTTATCCGAAATTAGGACAGATGTAGTAGTATGGTTTGGATGACGCGTTCCACTAGGGCTTTTGCCACAGTTTCCGAGGTCTGGTTTGGAATGGCAACGTCGTTGTAATGCGAGAAGTGATCGTAAACACAATGATGCACTGGTTTCTCTTTGATGTTTTGAGGAATGGTCCTAGTATGTCCATTCCAATACTTTGCCAGGGCCGTTGGCATACTGGATATTTATGCATGGGAGCTGTGGATGGTACGTTGCCCTTATGTTTTAAACAAGATGGGCATTCAGCGATGTATTCATGTACCTTTTTGTTAATTTCGGGAAAATGGTATCGCTCCAAAAGACTCTTGATGGTGCGATCCGGCCTCATGTGGCCATAAAAAGATGAGTCGTACAAAGTCCGATGGCTATATCTACGAGATTCTTTGGTATTTCCACGAGGTCGTTTCCATCTTCGTTCTTAAAATGTACGAGCCCATCTTTTATGTTGTACTGTTCTTTTACCTTCGATGGTTCCTTTTGTTCCAGGCGAGCCCGAAGGTTCTGGGTGTGTTGGTCCTGTTGTTGGGAGTATTGCAGACATTCGTAGTCGAACACAGGAAGAGTTTTTATTCTATTCACTTGGGTGTCGGGCTTGAGTCTCGACAATCCATCTGGAATAACTTGAAGTTTTCCTGGTTTGTATACGATTTTTGCCGCAAAGTCCTGAATCAACAGAGCCCATCTACTCAACCGTCCTTCAAGTAGCTTGTCCTTGAAGAGATACGTCAGGGGCTTATGGTCAGTTTTGATGGTTACATCGTAGCCGTAGACGATATTTCGGAATTTTTTCAAAGCCCAATATACCGCTAGGGCCTCTCGGTCCATAGTGGAATAGTTCCGTTGAGGTCCAGAGAGAAGTTGACTGGCATAAGCAATGGGTAATTCCACATCATCTACGTCCTGTAATAGGACAGCTCCTAGTCCATAGGAGGAAGCATCTGTGGCTATGACAAAGGGTTTGGGGTGTAATCGGGATATTGGAGGGTGGGATGACAAGTTAGTTTACCGATTAAAGTCTCAAAAGCATGTTGGTGATCAGATTCCCGATTAAATTTAGCATTTTTCTGGAAAAATTGTAATGGGTTTAGCAATGTTCGAAAATTGGGGGATAAAATTTCGGTAGAATCTGACAAATCCAATAAATGTACGAGCGTCGTCGATGGTTTTAGGTACAGGTACCTTTCCAGTGCTTCAAGTTTGGCTGGCTCAGGTTTAATTCCAGTGGATGATAGTAGAAATCCAGGGATTCCTGTAAGAAGTTGCATTTTGCAAGTTTCAGTTTAAGGTGTGCTTTTCTCAAACGTGATAGCACATTCTGAAGACGTTGAAAGTGTGTTTTCACATCCGAACTATAAAGGATAATATCGTGAAGATAGACGAGAGCTTCGACACCTAATAGGTCGGAAAGGACTATATTTATCAACCTAGAGAAATCAGCAGGCCCATTTCGGACTCCGAAAGGTAAAACCTGGAATGGAATTTGTAACGGCCTCGATTAGTGGAGAAAGCAGTCAATGGCCCGAGATTCGGGACTGACCTCCATTTGCCAATAACCGGATGCTAAATCGAAGGATGAAAAGAAGTTAGCTCTCCCTACGTTCAGAATTGCTTCCTGCATCTTTGGAATAGGGAAACGGTCTGGGATGGTAATGTGGTTTAGGCGTCTAAAATATATACAAGGGCGAGATGTTCCTTCCTTTTTGGAAACAAGAATCATAGGAGAGGACCAGGGACTAGCTGAAGGCTGAATGACATCCTGCTCCAACATGTCCTTGTGTGTTGTTCCTCAATCGTTACTAATCGGGAATGTGAAACCCTATAGGGAGGAATGAAGATGGGTTTGGAATTAGGTTTCAGCTTGATTTCGAAAGGGACCAAATTAGTTCGGCCCAGAGGATCTCCTTTTAGGGCAATCACATCTCTATTTCTTATCGGGAAGTCAAGAAGTGATTCCAGTAGTTTGGGATCCTATAAGACTGGTGATTCCTGAAGGGAGCGCTCCAGACATTTCTTATATTCTTCTTTTAATGCTGAAGGATTTAACTCTAAGGAACTGGAAACACGATTTATAGTACTTGTGGGGAAATCTGAATTTATTTCTACTGTAGAAACATTTCCTATTCTCTGATTTGAAGTTAATTCAATAGGGCTTTTTCCTTTGTTTAAACAAACAACAGGGATAGCTGAATTCTGACTATGACTAAGAACATGGGCAACAAGAAAATCTCTCTTGAAGTTACTTTCCTCTGTAATAAGAGTACGATCTGACTCTAATAGTTTTCCTGGGCCGTTTACTACTCTTGCTAGGGAACAAATCTTCTCATAAGGTGCTACTGTTATATGCTCTGTAGGGCATATGAAAAATTGTGAATCTGATTCTGGTTAGGCGACTAAAATTTGCCTTATTGGCTGAAAAATCATTTCAGTTGGATTTTGAATCTCAACTGCTGAGTTAACTGAAACTGACTGACTGGAAACTGACTCACTAGAAACTGACTGACTGGAAACTGACTGACTGGAAACTGACTGACTGGAAACTGACTGACTGGAAACTGATTGACTGGAAACTGACTGACTGGAAACTATGTTGGTCCTACTGGATTCAACAACCGGAACTGATTACTCTGGAGGCTGATTTCTGGGGCGGTTGTCCCTCTGGATGCAGCCGACTGACTTGAACTGCTATAAACTGGAGTGGGTTTCCTATTTCTTTCGGAAATCCGAACTAAACTGATTCTGTTAGCATTAAGTTTCTATTATTCTCATGGAGAGGGTGTGTTCTATTTCTACACTTAAGTAATTTTCCGGCTGGGTAAACTTCCTATTGATTCCGGTTGAAGGAATCCATACCTAGTAAGATATCTGTCTGAAAGGTGGCGACTGCGTCCACAATACAACATTTTGCGGGATATACCACGTTACCAACTTCTAAATATAATTCGATTTCTCTATATGTAGGTATGGGTGTGCCTGTAACTCCTCTAAGTTGACAGGAAGGTGCCTTAATTTCATATTTATAATCTGTACTTTCTAGTAACTCATCTGCACATTGTTTCTTAATCAATGTCGCATGTGTTCCTGTATTTAGAAGAGTGGTTAAACCTAGGTTATCTGTGCTGCAATTTATTATTAAATCTAGTAGGTTCGCACCTATTATCCTGATAGGTAGTTCATGTGTGTATGTGGGTTTATTACTGCTATTTGGGAGCGAGGAGGCTGAAATGCTGCCTCCGAAGTGGGCTCTAAAAAAGAACTTGAATTGACTTCTATGGAAGGACCTGAGTCATATGCTACGGGATCACCATACACTGGAGGGTCTTCTTGGAAAGTGTACTCTGGGGAAACTGATTCTTCAACGGGTACTTCTACGTACCGAACCATCCGACCTTGCTGATTATATTGGAGTCTGGACATCGGGTAATAGTGTGGTTGACTTTGTGGTCGTGATCTGTTTGGTTGGTGGTTCTGTTGAAGCTGGGAACTACTGTAACTGGTTTCTGCGAATTGGAGGGCTTTTGGGAACGTTGGTGATTTGATCTCTGGAATAGGGCCTGTACCCTACAGGGGCTTTGTCAGCAAATTTTTGTTGGTCGTCACAGCGATGACCATGTTCACGACAATGGGAGCAATAAGGGGAATAATTGCACTGACTCATCATGTGCCCAAAACTATCGCAATTAAAACACTGAGGAGTAGAGCGTGCATTCTGGGTTTGTGGAGCTTGTTTCTGAGGTGGTGTTTCCTGCATCGACCTAAATTTATAGGGTTGCTGAATGTAGTGTATGGGGGTCTCTCTATCCTTCCGGTAGTTCTGGCTCACTAAGCCTTGGTAATGTTCCCTTGTTTTATTTATGGCTTCACTTACTGGTTTGTCAGTATTTAGACACTCTTGAAATTTCTTTTTAGGTGCTACGGGTAGGTTTTGGTAAATGGATGCTGCTACTTAAAACTGGTGTTTTTTCATAATTCCACAACTATTGACAATATTTACTACACAAATCATGAAAAAACATGCAGAAAAAAACAAAAATTATCACCAAAATCGGTGACGCCCCTTAGCTGCATAATTACTGAGAAAACTGCGCCAGAAAAAAAAAGGGGTGGGTCACCAGTTGGGTGTTAAACAACAATTTAACCTCTCTATGTAATCCAGGATATTAATAGCAGGTAAGGGGGTTCTATTATAATTATTAAGCATGTCATTATTATTAATGCCTGGGTTAGATCGAATAATGCCCAGGTAAGGATGGTCTTGGGTAGATTCGTTGACTGGGGGATTTCGTTGCCAGGATAAAACTACTCGAGATTCAGGCATGCCCGGTGGATTTCGGGTAGTTTTACTGCCATTTTTTATATATATGGGGTTAAACAGGAGCGTATCCAGAAATTTGCCAAGGGGGGGGGGGGGTTGAACGTGGAACTAATCGTAGAAGTATAATTGAAATAGAGATAAATAATTTTTATGTACGTTCATGATGAGCTTATCGTTCAGTTAGAGATGATTAACTAGCTTCTAATAAGACACATTATGAATAAAAATATAAAAATTATACGAGGGTAATTCAATAAGTATCCGCACTTTTTATTTTCACAATTTTATTTTCACATCTGATAGATTATAAATACATCACTTCTCAACATAGTCTCCCTGTTTCTCAATACACTTAGTCCAGCGATCTACAAGCTTCCTAATGCCATCACAAAAGAATGTTTTTGCCTGTGCACGTACCCATTCATGCACCGCCTCCTTCATCATCGCCAGTTGACAGAAGAGCACAAGCGTAATCGTATGGACGTCTGCTCTCGTCTTTTGGCGCGTTATCATAATGAAGGTGAAAACTTTTTGGAGCGCATTATCACTGGAGATGAAACCTGGATCCATCACTATGAACCAGAAAGCAAACGACAGAGCATGCAATGGAAGCATCCAACATCTCCCATTGCAAGGAAGTTCAAAGCGCAGCCATCAGCAGGTAAAGTTATGCTAACACTGTTTTGGGATAAACGAGGCCCTATCCTTGAACATTATCTAGAGCGTGGAACTACAGTAACAAGTGCATCGTATTCTGACATGCTTCGGAATGAGTTAAAGCAAGCAATTCGCACAAAACGGAGAGGGAGATTGTCGGAAGGTGTTATTCTGTTACACGACAATGCACGCCCTCACACCGCTACACAGACTAGAAAATGCCTTCAATAACTTAAATTTGAAGTTTTCGACCATCCAGCCTACAGTCCAGACCTGGCACCTTCGGATTTTTACCTGTTTGGACCACTGAAAGATGCTTTGAGAGGTCAGCGATTCCAAGGTGATGATGACCTGAAAGAGGCGGTACATGACTGGCTACGCACACAGGGAAAAACATTCTTTTGTGATGGCATTAGGAAGCTTGTAGATCGCTGGACTAAGTGTATTGAGAAACGGGGAGACTATGTTGAGAAGTGATGTGTTTATAATCTATCAGATGTGAAAATAAAATTGTGAAAATAAAAAGTGCGGATACTTATTGAATTACCCTCGTATTATAAAAAATATAAAAATTATGATAAAAAAATCTGATTAATAACATAATATTCAATGTAAACCGCAATTAGGATGCTCAGATTTGTATTAACATAAGAACAAAAAAGTGCTAATTTCAAGATTAAGCATCTCCTTGGACTGTTACCTTTATAAAAAAAAATTATTCTCAGGGCCGGATTAAGAGTTTTCGAGATCCTAAGCCATTTTAGATTTTTAGTAGTTGTTGTTGTTGTTGTTGTTGTTGTTGTTTAGCCGATCAGCCCACCCTGATCGAGCAAGCCGGAGGCACGCAGGTAACCGATCGCCCTCTCCGGAGTGGACCAGAGGTTCAGCGCACTAGTGATGTTGTGTTGTGTTCGTTGTTGTGCTATAGCGGTACAGTCTGCCATAATGTGTTCAATTGTTTGTGGTGTGTCCTGGCACAGGTGGCAGGTGTCGTCTGTGGAGTTGTCTAGTCTGTGTTTATATGTCTGTAAGTTGGGGTGATGTCCACAGTGGAATCGTTCTAAGTTAACTCGATTCGATCTGCTCAGGCTGGTCTCTGACCTGTCAATGGGTGGTGGCTTCGCACCTAGGACCGCATTCGGACCGAGTCGTGTCAGTGCTTTGTGGGTTAGGTGTTTGTGTATGTGTTTTCTGTACTGTGTGATGTCTGTAGGGCGTGGTATGGAATGGAATATTTGGTTATAATGTCTCTTTGGTGTTACCTTAATGGTGCGAGGTGTCGGTGCATAATTGTACATGTAGTGACAAAGGATGTTGTGGGTTAGTTGTCGCTGCTGCCATGAATTGTGTTCCCCTCATGTCTAAATGTTCCCTAACTTTCAGTATTTTTCTTTCTGTGTGCAGGTATCCTATTGGTGTTGTTTGAGTGCATCCTGTAATGATACGAAGTGCGTTGTTTTGTATTGTCTGTAAGGTGTTTATGTGTGTGTTTGAGATAATGGGTGCCCAGCATGGGCTAGCATGGTCCACAACTGAGCGAATATATTGTTTGTATATGAGTGATGATGTTTCATGCTGGTGTCCAAAGTTTGTGCTTGTTAGTACCCTAAGGTGTTAAGTTTTGACGTACATTTGTTTTTAATGTCCTGAATGTGGTTTGCAAAAGATAATGATGTGTTGTTGTATGTGACCCCCAAGTATTTTGGTCCTGTAAGCGTGTGGAATGTTGGTGTTGCTTAGTGTAAGCTGTGGAGTTATCTGGTGTTCTTTTGTGTTGCTTGTAAGCAAGGTGATGGTTGATTTTGTGGGCGCTACTTTGAGTCTATTGTGTTTGAGCCAGCCTTGTATACTGTTTATGTATGTTTATAGGTTATTTGTAGCGGTGTCGATGTTGTTGTGGATGGATGTTAGAGTGATGTCATCTGCATATGATAATAAGGTAAGCTTGTTATCTATGGGTGTTGGAATGTCATGCATGTATAAGTTGAAGTGTGTTGGTGAGAGAACAGAGCCTTGAGGGACCCCGTTCGGAAAAAGCTTCTTTTTGGATGACTTTTGGATGACTTGCTATCCTGAAAGATAGTTGCTCAGCCACCTTTTGGTGTTATTGCGCATGTTTGTGTTGAGTATTTTGTTTATGAGAGGGAAGCATGGGATAGCATCAAATGCTTTACTAATGGCTATTGTTGCTAATAGTGTACGTTGAGCTGGTCGTCTGGAGTTGATGCCATCCATGATGTGCTGCGTGGCAGCGTGAGGTTAGTGAGTAATGTCGTGGTTGAGTGGTGAGGTCTGAAACCATGTTGAGTAGGCGATAGTGGTATGTGTCGGTTGGTGATTTGTAAGCTTAGTCTTTCTGTTACTTTGGAAGGTGTGCATAGTAAAGTATTGGGTCTATAGGAAACTGGTTCTGTTGGATTTTTGTTTGGTCTGAGTAGTGTAATAATTTTACCTTGTTTCCATATGTCAGGAATAATACAGTGTTGGTATGAATATGTGCTGATATTTGTGAGAGCTAGTATTCCCTGTGGGCCAAAGTGTTTAAGGTGTATATTAGATATGTTGTCTGGTCCAGTAGCCTTCGAATTCTTAATGTTTTTGATGATCTTGGTGGTCTAGTCTGTAGTGAAGGGTGTAATGGTCGTGTCGATTCTGTAGGTTTTCTTGTGTCTGGCTGGTTGTCTGTCTGCGTGTTTTTGGTTGTTGTCTCTGTTTAAGTGACTTATCTTTGCGTAGTAATTAGTAGTAGGGGAGGCAAGAGCTAGCGCCGAAGGCGCCGAAATTTTTTCACTTTCATTTTCATCCTGTTGTAACCTAGCAATTTTACTGGGATTAACAGTACTTTGATCATCATGCTCTGTAGAACCACTGTCAGTTTGGACATTTTTTCTTTAGAAAAATTTATAAAGGTCTATTATCTTTAGTCCTGTGACACCTGCAAATAGTACTCTACAAAGTTACAAACATAAATAGGAAATATTACTAACCATAACATTAAAATCCATTATAATTAAATAAAAAATCCAAACAAAATCCACACAAAATTTTGTGTGCAATACAATGTGAAAAATTGTAAATTAAATGAAAACTTTGAAACTAAATTTTAAACTATGTAAAAAACTGAATACCAAATTTTAAAAATAACATAATGTTTCATTTCATTTATTAGTTACATGTTTGAGACCAAGCGGCGTTCACACATGATCACACACACACACACATTCCTACACACAAAGTTTTAATCAATACTTAAAATTATCAAAATTTAGAAAGTTCACAAACTAAATATTTAAATGAATGTAAACAAAAATTGATAAACTGCGGTTGCCAGGTGCCATGAAAAATGACGCAATACTCATGAAACACAAAATCGCTAGAAAGCGAGCTAACATTTTTCGATTGGCTCATGAAAATAAATATGTAAAATATTTAATTGAATATGTAAATTCAAGGCCGTAGCCAGAGCTTAAAAACAGACGAGGCGAAAGTAGCCCTACTGATGCTGTTCTTTTCATTTTCCACCAATAAAACAAATACTCAGGCAACAAAACAATGACAAGCAGTTGGACTGTTGGACATGTCTGTGCCGGCATTACAGAGTTGCCAACTGAAACTTTCAGGAACGCTAGACTTTTGCCTAAAACAGGGTTATCAGATTGGGCTAAGTTTCGCGAATTGGGCTACTTGGAATGGGCTGGCGCTACTAAAATTTAAGATTGGGCTACTTGCGACTTTTGGGCTACTTCCAAAAATTGTAATGCTATTTTGGGCTATTTTGAAAATTGATAAATTTTATTGAAATAAAATATTAATATATTAAATGCAAAAAACTTCACTTTTTTACGTGAAGGTCAAAATATGAGAATAAAACCCCACTCTAATAGACAGAGTTTATTTCCACGACAGTTTCGACGCCCACTGGCATCCTCCTCGGGTGGATACAGAAACACAAATGAAACAAAACAAGAGAGAAAAACAGTTCAGGGATCGACCGTTAAGAAATTCGCACCTAGGTTGGATTCCATTCTCTCGAGACAGCGGAAAGCGGAAAGCGGAAAGCCCAATTTCACGGTCTATAGAAAACCTACTCATTGTAATTCGTACATTCATTATTTTTCATATCATGATGAAGGGGTTAAAAGCTCAATTATTTCTTCCATGTTTCTAAGAGCACTCAGGATTTGTAGCCCACATTTGCTGGATCCGGAAAATTCAAAGATTTGGAACATTTTTAAGGATTTAAAATATCCTGAGTGGTTTATCAGAAAGGCGTATTTTAAAGCCAGAAAATCTTTTTATGCCCCTCGGGAACCTTCAGTTAACCAAAACAATATGTGAGTTTGCCTTACATTGCCGGCTTAGAAAGAGTAAAACCGTTGACGAAAGAATTTAAGTTTGCTTTGGCGTTCAAATATTCGTCTACCGTGAAAAGTAAATTGGTTAGGAATAACGTTGCAAAAGAGGAACAAGCCTGTGTCTACAGCATTCCCTGTAAAAGTTGTGATTTAGTATACGTGGGAGAAACTGGAAGAAATATTGAAACCCGTATCAAAGAACACAAATATGCCTTCAGAAGTTGTAATACTAATAATGCCATTTTTTATCACGCTAGCCAAAATAATCATGCTATAGATTGGGAATCAAGTAAGGTACTTTATAAATGTAATAATTATGTCAAAAGAAAAATAATAGAATCTGTGTGTATAGAAAAAGTAGATAATTTTAATTTGTGCGAAGGTACTTATAAGTTAGACCCTTTAATGAGATTCTTGGTCAATAAATCCCTTACGGAGTCGTGGGAACGTGTTTGAACCTAAGTGTGAATTTCTTAAATGTCTCTGGATTGGAATGTTTCCTTACTCGCTTTTAGTAAATGTAATAATGGAAGTAATTAATGTGGAAATAAATATATGCAGTAATTATGTCAAACATTAGGATCTGTATGTATAGAACAAGAAGATATTTTTAATTTGTGGAAATGTAGTTATAAGCTGACCCTGTAATAAAATGCCCTTCTGGTTTCGGGAGAACGATATCTAACCTAGGTGCGAATTTCTCAATGGTCTCTGGATTATTTCCTAATCGCCTTTTTTCATTCGTTTTTCGGTTTATAATTTCTGTATAATAAACAACAATGTAATAACCAATGTAATAATAAATTTATAATTTCTGTAATTAATAATTATGCAATATTAAATGTAATAAATTTAATTATAAATGTAATAATTATGTAAAAATAATAGAATCTGTATGTTTAGAACAGGAAGATAGTTTTAAAATTTGTGCGAATGTACTTAATGAAAATGCCCCTCCTGTCTCGAGAGAATGGAATCCAACCTAGGTGCGAATTTCTTAACGGTCGATCCCTGAACTGTTTTTCTCTCTTGTTTTGTTTCATTTGTGTTTCTGTATCCACCCGAGGAGGATGCCAGTGGGCGTCGAAACTGTCGTGGATATAAACTCTGTCTATTAGAGTGGGTTTTTATTCTCATATTAATATATTAGTTGAATATATACATTAATATGAATCCATATTAATTTAAATTTGCAATTTGCATCAATCTTTCTACCAACTGAACACGTAGACTTTGGGCATGTGTTTTCTGTACAGTTGGCGAATAAACTTAAATATAAGGAAATATCGATAGAGGCTCATAAAAACACTCGCGAAAGATGCCATGGGTCTTTAAAACGAGCTTGTAAGGAACTTCTTGTTCGCATCCCCAGAAATATTGAAACGCTAAAAAAAAATAAAAAACATACCGCCCAATGTATGCTTAAGTCACACTCGACCTCCCTTTTCTGATCTTCCTTTGGAACTAGCTGATCAGTCAAAACTAGAAGATCTAGAAAATCAATAGAGACAACTACTTAAATGTAGATTGGAAGTGTTTTTCCCCCTGGTGACATTCCAAGGGATGGTTCATTATTTTGGAGCCAAGCCGTGACAATGAAAAATGCAGCAGGAGAACTATTTTTGCAGGACATTTCACTATTTGCATTAAAAGTGTACAGCCTGCCGATAAGTAACGCTACCGTAGAGCGAGTGTTTTCGCGAGGACATTGTTATTTTATTTATTTGTCGGGTTCAAAATCCCAGCTGAGCCGTGAACGGCCAAATTCTAAAGGGCCAGTTCTATCTGAAGCCCAAGTTAAGCTAAATTAAAACTTACGGATTTGAGATCCTATCAGGTCCTACCTCAGGGTAACCTCAGGGTTGCTGACTCGATGCGGGCCTACTTTAGACCTTTGTTACATGAATTTTAATGTAAACAAAAAGGGTACTATTTATGGTCTTCTTTCTCAACCTTGCAACAACAACGCAACCTGGACTATTGCACGGTGCAACAATCTTGTATCTAAACAACCAAACTGAATTGCAAGAGAGCTCTCTACAAGACCACACCCTGTACGTACGACATCCCACAAACGAGTAGAAAAGACGCGCAGCGCCCCAAAAATGATGCCACCAGCGCAGGGCCGGATTAAGACCTTTAGAGGCCCTAAGCACTTAAAAGATTTTGGTGCCCCATATATATGTAATTCAAAATATAAACAAAAATAAACCATAAGATAAAATTTTATTTTTTGAAATGAAACAAAACTTACAGTAAGATGGAAAATAATGTTTATTTTTGTATACTTCCACTTCATTTATATTTGAAAAGTTTTCTCCTACTTTTTTTAATTGCAGTCTTTGATCAGATCCTCAAAACTAATCTTACGTAACACATCTGCTTCTATACTTAGTAGAGATAAGGCATCCAGCCTGCCTTGTTGCACAGTTGTTCTGTTGGTATTTTTAATATACTTCAACTGAGAAAATGAACGCTCAGCTGAGCAATTTGTGACCATTAATGTTAAAAATATACGAAAGGCAATTTCTACATTTGGGAAGGCACACTCAATATTGTCTTCTACAATTATTTTATAAAGTTCAGCATGACTGAATCTTGTTTTTACATTTTTTTTTGCACTGAACTTATGGCACACATATGAGTGAAACTGCTGAAGCTCAGCAGAGAAATTAGTGTTCAAGTCCTCTGGGTAAGCATCAATCATCTTTTTACAACCCTGATCCTGTTGATGGTGAATACAATAACCACTCTCTCTTGTATTTCTCACAATTGGCTTTTGTCCCAACGAAAAGTTTTTGTGAACAGTATCTTGCTGGTTTTCCACTACTGAAATGCCGGTAAGACTTGTCAAATGGCCCATTGTGGTATTGACAGTCACTGGGTCCACAAGCAATCCAATAAGCCACATCATCAGCAGAGAAATCAAGCCACAACCCTGGATCTTTTGCTATATTTACTTCATCTTCTGCAGACTGATTCATTTCACCACCATCACCATGGTCCACTAAACTTTCATTTTCAGCAATTATTTCAACCCCAGAATGTCTTGTAAAGCAACTTGAATCAACATTTGCAGTAGAGGTATCAAGAGAATTTACAGGCAAAGTGAGATCAGTAGTGAGACATGTGGTAGATGAACCTGCTTGTGACACCTCGGTGATTCCAACGTCATCATATTTTGATTTTGAAGTGATCAAAGTGGTATTTGTGTCCACTTCTGATGACGGAGATTGGTTTCGATTCAGAATCGGTATATCATGTTGACGTTGTGGTCGTGGAACTTGTGTGAAGAAATCAGTCAGCTTTGCAGTCTTGGACTCTAAATCCAAAGTCTTCTCTTGTTTCTCTTTTGATAGTTTTCGCTTTTGTGCACCACTTAACTGAACACGTTTCATCTTGGTTCTTGGGGTCTGTAAAATACAGAAATAAAAAGAATATTTTATTTGTATATTATGTGGCAATCAACACAGTTACACATATCACAATCTTGGCTTTGTTCTTTTATTCTCAGAAAGACAAAATGGGAACCGTACACAACCAAAGTGGCAATTTAAATATAAACGGCAATTAAATATAACTCAACCGAAATATCAACTCGAAATGTTGAATACAAATCAAATCGAAAGAAGGAACCAAAAGAAGGAACCGAAAGAAGGAACCGAAACCTATAAAATAAAAATACTTAACATTAGAATTAATAATACGCAATCTATAAAAATATCAATATTAACATTTCACTATTAACGAGCCACATTTTATATTTACATTTATTTATTTATTTAAAACACAATATTTAATTATAGGAAATATGAACATTTGCTTAGGGCCTAAATTGTCCTAACTACGTTTGATGTTATATATACATTACAAATTATTCACTCTGGTTATTACAATCTAAATTCTTTTATACTGTTATGACACTAGATAAATAAATTATAAAATAAAAATACGTGTATGATAAAATATTGTTATATATACAAATAAAGTACACTTCATAGACTTACCCTAGAGAAGAAGAGAGAGCAACAGATAAACTTCTTCAACGCTAATTAACTTAGGTCAGTATATCTTATTATTATAATGGCCGTGATAAACATCACTTGATACAACAGCAATATAGAGAGTTTATAGTTTCTTTTATTTTAATATTAATTTATATTACAATTCTATAAACCTAAATCTTTCTGTAAAACAATACCAAATGATTATGTAAAATATATATTTAATATTATATGCACAAATCACACGTTCAGAATAACTTCCTACAGCACACGAAAATATTTAATCTATATGTCTTTTTAATATGGCGCTCAAAGATTTGATATAAACAAAATAATAACGCAAAGCGTAAAGTGTGTGATTACAACGAAATATATTTATTCTCTCAAAAGAAAAAAAACAAGTAATGAATCCGGTCCTATACCACCTTTCTTCTACTACTTCTTTCACCACCTTTCTCTACAAAAAAAAAAAATGGTGTCAATAATCCAGCAGGGTTGAAAGCACCTTAAACAGAAAAGGAAAAAAAAAAAAATTCTCTCAAAAGAGTTGTTGTTCACTCCAAATTCAAACAATGAAAAAAAATAAATACTATATATGAATATATATAATTCAGTTTTCAACAGGTTATAGGCTATAAGCCGCGATTATAATAGTATAATAAATCCATGGTAAATCCGACAATGGAAAATTTCTGTGGTGCCCCCCTTCCCTTGATGCCCTAAGCACGGGCTTATTTTGCTTAATGGTTAATCCGGCCCTGCACCAGCGTCCCAAACACTGATGCCACAAGAGCCCAAAAATGCTAGCTCTAAATTAAGTGAATTTTTCACTAACCTTACAATTATGAGATGGATATATATACACCTTAACTTAATATATACAAGCAATGCTGCATCACTCAGCTTAGTCATCATATCGCCTTGGGACAACAATGGTTCTTCCTCTTGTAGATTTTCTAACACTCCCCACCGAAGAGGCATTGTTGTCGTTACCTTCCGCAAAGTTAGCCAAGCCTTCTCCATGAGGCTGTAACTCAAATGTTTCATCTTGACTCTCTGTCTCTTTGCTGATTTCTAAAGCATAGAGTTTTTGTATAGGTCTCTTTAACTTTCCTCCTGAAGTCTTTACCAGTGCAGACCTAACTAAATTGTCTTTGCCAACAAACAACTCTTCAATTATGCCAAGCTTCCAGCATTGCCTTGGTCTTTCATCCCCAATCATTACCACTTCTCCCACCTTGATACAATTTGCATTGGAGCCCTTTACAGTATATTGCCTGATGGGTAATAATTGAGTTGTGGCAAGTATTTCATCTGCCACCTCTTCCATAACTGATCTTGTAGCTCTTCAAGGTACCTGAACCTTCTGGTTAACTCTCCTTGAGTGCTCTGGATAGGCTGCAAGTCTTCTGGCACACTGGGGCTTGATGTTAATCGTTTACCACAAAGAAAATGATTTGGTGTCAATGGCTCTGCATCCTGCATACTGTTGTAAACAAAAGTGATAGGCCTACTGTTCACCATTGCTTCTACAGTACTTCACATAAAACAGTGCAGAATTCTTCTTTGCTCAAATGAGCATTAGCTAAAAGTTTCTTTAATGGACACTTTACACTTCCCACTAGCCTTTCCCAAAATCTTCCCCACCATGGTGCTCTCTCAACAATAAACTCCCACTGTATCCCTTGGTGTGAAAAGTAGGATTGGAATCCTTCCTCTTTTAGCAAGGACCAAATTTCTTGGAGTTCCTTTGCAGCCTTTTTGAAGGTTTTTGCATTATCCGATATGATTGTATTTGGGAAACCCCTTCTGTTCACAAACCTTTTAAAGGCCAAAAGAAATACAACACTACTTAAGTTGCTTACCAACTCCAAATGGATTGCTCTGGTGGTAGCACAGGTGAAAAGACATATATAACCTTTGTTAGACTCCCCTCGCTCATACACATAGACTGGCCCTGCAAAGTCTACTCCCACTACATCAAATGGGGCAGTATAGAGACACCGTTCTCTTGGAAGTGGAGCCACCTTTTCATAATAAGGCTTTGCACTCCAACGCTTGCAAACCACACATTTATGCACAACCTTTTTTACTACTTGTCTAATTTTGGGAATCCAAAATTGTTGTCTAATCTCTATTATCACTTCTCTAACTCCCGCATGTAACAGCTTATGATGAGTATCCAGGATCAAAAGGCCCACAAAGTGCCCCCCAGAAGGTAGCAAAATTGGATGTCTTTTCTCCTCTGGAAGCCCAGAAAACTGTAGTCTACCTCCTACTCTCAATAAATCCTGATCCAAAAACACATCCAAACCCTTGAGCGCAGAATGTGTTGGTAGAACCTGTAATGGATGGCTGCTGAGCAATTCTCTCTCTCCACCAAATTTTTCCTTCTGCATATATACCACCCAGTATTTCCTGGCTTGCTGAATCTCATTACTGTTCAGAATTCCTTCCCTTCTTGTTTCTCCCTTAATGTTGTTGGTAAATCTATATACCCATGCTGTCACTCTTAACAATCTTTTCAGACTGCTAATGTCCTGAAGCCTCAATATGGGGTCCTGCTGCATAACTTGACAACTGTTCACAGCGCATTTTCTCACCTCACTCACCCATGCTTCTTCAGCCTGGCATTCTCCTACAATAGGCTGATTAGAAGGCCAGTTTTCACTTCCAAGTTTTAGCCACTCTGGCCCATTCCACCACAAACTTGACTGTGAAAGATCTTTCACTGAAATTCCTCGTGTTGGTAAATCAGCGGGGTTTTGGATGCCTGGACAATGCTTCCATTGCTTGGGATCTGTGTGCGCTTGAATTTCCTCCACCCTATTGGCAACAAATGGTTTCCATTTCCTTGCCTGACTTCTTAACCAGTGCCAAACTATAGTGGAGTCTGTCCAATAATAGCTTGGAATTTCATAGAGGGCCAAAGACTTTCGCACTGTAATTGCAAGCCGACTAGCAATAACGGCACCCATCAATTCCAACCTTGGAACAGAAAGCCTTTTCAAAGGTGCTACTCTACTCTTTGCAGCAACCAACCTGCAATTTACTTCCTCTTGCAATGCGCCTCTTATATAAATACAAGTTGCATAGGCTTCCTCACTTGCATCACAAAAGATGTGCAGCTCCAAATTGTCTGGACTATTGTTCAACTCTCCAAAGTACCATCTTGGGATTTCAATGTCTCCAAGATGTGCCAATTCTTTGAACCAATATTTCCACTTTACCACCATATGATCAGGTAACTCTTGGTCCCAACCAAGTCCAATTTCCCAGAGGCTCTGAAACCAAATTTTTGACTTTATCACAAATGGAACCAGGAATCCAAGAGGATCAAAGACCTTTGAAGCCAAACTAAGAGCTGTACGTTTTGTCCACCTTGTCTCATTCTCAGCCAGCTCTACTAAAGATTTCCCATTGAAGGTAAACAAATCATCATCTTGCTGCCAAACAATGCCTAGCACCTTTGCATCTATTGCCCACAACTCCTTAATACCAGAATCCTCAATACTTTCTGCTGCATCAGGTACTACACAGGAATGACTCATAAACTCTTGTAATTGCGAATGATTGGTCTGCCATTTTCTAAGCTCCATGCCAGCCTCCCTCATTGTAGCTCTAGCCTCCATGAATATCTGTTTAGCCATTTCTGTATTATCGATGGAACACAGCAAATCATCAACATAAAAATTTTTCCTTATGTGTTCAATAGTGTTAGGATAGACTTCAGAATATTTCTTAAAATGGTACTGCATAGTAGCTGCCAACAGAAATGGACTAGAGCTGAGGCCAAACAACACTGACTTCATTCTATATGCTTGAACCTTAGGTTCATTTTCCAACAAGTCTTTCGTATCCACCCACAGATACCTTACTGCATCTCTGTCCTCTGGTTTTAACTTTATCCGCAAAAAGGCTTGCTTCACATCTGCAGTCAATGCTACTACCAAACCTGAATCTCAGTAACAAGGAAAATAAATCTGCATTTAAATTTGGCCCAGCATCCAAACAGTCATTCAAGGACACACCACCTTTGTCCTTGGCTGAGCCATCAAAAACTACCCTCAGTTTGGTGGTAGTTTTGTCTCGCCGTACCACTGCATGGTGTGGCAGATAATGTGCCTCCTGGCTCACCAGCTCACCTTGCACCCTTTCAGCATAGCCCTCCCTTACATAACTTAGGATGGCCTCATTGTATTCAATTAACAACAACTCATTTTTTCTTAGCCTGTGCAATGAAGTCTCCAACCTCCGATTAGCTAGCTGAAGGTTTGAACCGGGTTTGCAAGAATCCTTCCATGGTAGGCCAACTTCATAGCAACCATCTCTAAACCCAATCCCTTTTTCAAATTGCTCTAAAACATCATTGTTCACTGTACTTGCCTGGTTGTCCTTTATGCCAATAGATTCAAGTTCCCAAAATGCTTTCAAATGCCTTTGCAGACCATGGCTGTTCTCCTCAATCTTAACAAAAAGAGCCTTAACTTCCATTTCATTGCAATAACTACCATGTAGCATCCAGCCTAGCTTACTTTCAATAGCTACCGGCCTTGAGATGTACGGACAATATTACCAGTGATGAAGTCCCAATAATAGTCAGCTCCAATCAAACTAATATCTTCTGTTCCCTCAAACTTATTATTGCCCAAATTAATTCCTTTAACTTGCAATTCTTGGACACATGCCATATCTAAACAAATAGTGACTGGAGCACAAAGTTCCTCAATCTCTACAGCTTGGACCTTGATAGTGAGACTTTGCGGTAACAACCCTTTAACCAGAACTTCTACCTTCTTAAATTTGGTTCGGTTTTGAATGGAACCCCCAAACCCAGAAATTCTTAAATTTTCCCTCTTAAGTTCTTTAAACTTCAATTTTCTGGAAATTCTGGTCTTAATAAAACTACACTGGCTACCACTATCAAACAACACTCTTACAGTAGCTTCTCCCTCATTCCCAATTAATAAGGCTGCAGTTGTTTGCAATAATCCCCCTTTACTTTTACTCCCTTGCATAGCAGTGGCATGTGCCACTGATGTCTCTACTTCTGGGGTAGGCCTACTAAGAGTGTTTTCACACAATAATGGCTGATGCCTACCATGACATTTTTTGCACAAAATTTTAAACTTACAAAACCTTGCTCTGACCTTTCAAAAACATTTAAAACATGCTGTGGACTTAGTTACCCTGTCCTTTCTCTCCTCAAAGGGTAAGGCCTCAGCCACCTCACATTTATATGACTTGTGGTTGCCTTCGCAAAATATGTATTCCTTGATTCCCTTTAATTTATTCTCAGAGGATGCATGTAGAGCTGACACTGTACCTGGGCTATTCCTTTTTGTGGAAACTTTGGTGCTGTGCCTGCCTTTGTCCCCTTGTTTACCATCCCACTGTGCAAACTCAACTCCCTCTCGTCTTGCTAATTCTGTGCCTAAAAGACTTAACATCTGCTGAAGGGGGATGTACACATGTTCTGCAGAGTGTCCCCTACTTAATTCAAGCAAAATTGAGCTAGGCAATTTAGACTCCAGTGTAGGAACCAACATTATACCATACTTTTCCATTCCTACACCCAAGTTGTCCAGGGACCTAGTTCTAATTTCAAATTCATCATATAGCTGCCGTAACTCCTTGACACTATTAGGATTATTAACAGGAGGTATAGCTAAAAGTGCACGGAGGTGGCTTTTAATTAAGATCTCTGGCTTACCAAACCGTTTCTTTAATATATCCTAAGCCACATTATAATTAGCCTCTGTTAATGCTAATCCTGCTATAGTCTTTGCTGCCTCCCCTTCCAAGAGGGACCGCAAATAATTAAACTTCTCCACGGCACTTAACACTTGACTAGAATGAACTGCTGATTGAAAACTGTCTGCCCATCCTTGCCATTCCTGAATACTCCCAGAAAATGTTTTGAGTACAAGCCTCGGTAATTGAACTACAGATCTGTTAACCTTAACTTCACAAACATCATTTGTTGAGTGTTGTGTTTCATTATCAGACCTGGTCTCTAACTGTACTGAGCTACTAAACTCTTTTGTTCGGAGGCCTACGTTGGTTATATCATCAATAATCTCTTCAAAGTAAATTATGTTATTTTCTATTTCATCCTCTTCTATAAGAGCCTCAATTTTAACATTTACCTCACTTAGAGCAACCTTTTTAGTTTCTAATATGGAAAGCTGCGTAGTCACTAAGCGTAAATCCTCTTGCTCTATGGCAGAATCTATAGTGGCAATGACCTTTGTAATTAGACCTTTGTAGGCGCTTCTCCTTTTTATAAATTTGTTCAATTCAGATGCACTCATCTTCAATGCAAACAACAATTGGGCTCAATGCCAAATAATCTGAATTGGCAGAAATACTTAACCAAACTGATCAAACGCAAATTTTACTTTCAAATAAACTGAATTGCTAGGTGGGGTACTAACCAACACCAGTATGGAATACCAATTTTTCCACCCAAGTAACTGGCGTACTGGTCTGCAACCTTCGCCTACGAATAATAAACCAAATTAACCAAACTGGTAAATGTAGGCCAAAAACAATGACAGACAAGTGGCCAAGTTTCGCAATTGGGCAACCAAACTTTTTACCCTGGGACCTTAATTCAATAATAACCCAAAAATTAACCAAACCGGTAAAATGTAGGCCAAAACAACGACAGACGACTGGCCAAGTTTCGCAATTGGGCAACCAAACTTTCTACCCTGGGACCTTAATTCAATAATAACCCAAAATTAACTAAACCGGTAAAATGTAGGCCAAAACGACGACAGACGACTGGCCAAGTTTAGCAATTGGGCGACCAAACTTTCTACCCTGGGACCTTAATTCAATAATAACCCAAAATTAACCAAACCGGTAAAATGTAGGCCAAAACAACGACAGACGACTGGCCAAGTTTCGCAATTGGGCTACCAAACTTTCTACCCTGGGACCTTAATTCAATAATAACCCAAAATTAACCAAACTGGTAAAATGTAGGCCAAAACAACGACAGATGACTGGCCAAGTTTCGCAATTGGGCTACCAAACTTTCTACCCTGGGACCTTAACTCAATAATACTCAACCCGTCTAGGCCTAACTTGGGCTACAATTTGCACAATCAGAACTTTGCCGAAAAATAGTCACTGACTCAGTCTTGGGGTAGAATCTAGTTCTGAAGGACCATGTTATTTTATTTATTTGTCAGGTTCAAAATCCCAGCTGAGCCGTGAACGGCCAAATTCTAAAGGGCCAGTTCTATCTGAAGCCCAAGTTAAGCTAAATTAAAACTTACGGATTTGAGATCTTATTAGGTCCTACCTCAGGGTAACCTCAGGGTTGCTGACTCGATGCGGGCCTACTTAGACCTTAGTTACATGAATTTAATGTAAACAAAAAGGGTACTATTTATGGTCTTCTTTCTCAACCTTGCAACAACAACGCAACCTGGACTATTGCACGGTGCAACAATCTTGTATCTAAACAACCAAACTGAATTGCAAGAGAGCTCTCTACAAGACCACACCCTGTACGTACGACATCCCACAAACGAGTAGAAAAGACGCACAGCGCCCCAAAATGATGCCACCAGCGTCCCAAACACTGATGCCACAAGAGCCCAAAAATGCTAGCTCTATTAAGTGAATTTTTCACTAACCTTACAATTATGAGATGGATATATATACACCTTAACTTAATATATACAAGCAATGCTGCATCAATCAGCTTAGTCATCATATCGCCTTGGGACAACAATGGTTCTTCCCAGTGGCGGTCCTAGCTTACATGACGCCCTGGCCGAACCTCACCTTCAGCCCCCCCCCCCCCCCCCCCCCGTTCACCAACACACACACATTCGAATCCCCCCAAAATAAAGGACAGACATAACTCTTTCACAAAATAACTTTTTATTGGACTAATTGTTGGAACTTCAGAACCAAAACAAAGACTCAAATTTCTGAATTTTACAAATCCTTCATCACGTAAATAGAATAACTCACTTAAGAGAATGTAATTATGATACTATGAACAGGAAAAATACAAATTAAATTGCACAACTGCCATAAATAAACTAGAGAATCAAATTTCTAAATTGTACAAATGCTCTATCACATAAATAGAAAAAGACACTTAAGAGAGGGTAATTATTATGCTACACTTTGAACAAGAAACAAAATAAATTGCACCACAGCACAACTGCCATCTAAAGCCTGACTCTTCTTACCTTCCTTGATGCAAAGTCATGAATTAAATCATCATATGAAATCTGCTCAGCAATTGTATGATTTATACTGATGATGGCCAGACCGGTAAGGCGTTCCTGTGACATAGTTGACCTCAGGTAGGATTTGATGAGCTTCAGCTTTGAAAAGCTCCTCTCTGCTTCAGCAACAGTGACTGGAAGAGTAAGACCAATTCTGAGAGCAGTCCACAAATTTGGATATATTTCAGAGAGCTCCCTTTCATGGATAAATGTCAGCAGTTCAAGCAAGGATATGGTCTTTGATGGCAAGTCAGGCAAGTTCTTCAGCTCCTGTGCAAGCTCTCTGCCATCCAAGTCAGATTGTCCCTTAAAGTGTAGTGTAGTACTAAGGTTCACACATTGTTCTGTCAGCTCCTCAAATGTGAGATTTTGGAAATGTGTCAGCACTCCAAACTTCTCTCCCACAATTTCCAACGTGGAAAATCTTTCCTGAATGGCTGATGTTGCAGCATCAACCACTGCATTGAAAAATGTCACCTCCAGCTTCTTCAAAGCATCAATCAAGGGCTCATCAGATGCTTCATAGGAGAAGTGCCGCTTTGTGGACCTCAGCCATTTTTGTTTTAACACAGCCTCCACATTCATTTGTTCACAGATATCTGTGGCTGCCATTTGTGCAGCCACAAAACCTGTTGCCCTGTAATTGCGGAGACCTCTCTCTGTTTTTTTTAGGAGATTTATTGCAACATCAATGTGCATGCTAGGAGACTGCATCTGCTTGCTCACATGCTGAATTTGGCACAACAGGTCATGCCACACCACTGAACAAATGGCGAAGCGGTATGACCCAACCTCCTCTGACAGAGATTGAGCCTCGACCTTTATTACAGAGTCTTTGGTGTGGTCCCTCACCTCGATCAGTGCATCTCTCACTGCAGCTGCCTGATATCTCAGGGGCTCCACACTCTTGATCTTACTTTCCCACCTTGTATCAGACCACATCTTCAATGTGATGTTCACATGTTTTTTCAAAATGGCCCATCGTTGTGTGGAGGCTGAAAACAAGTTGTAAAGCTTCTGCAAGATGCCAAAGTAACTTGTGGCATCAATAGATCCCTTAGCAGCATCGGCCACAAGCAAATTCAGAGAATGAGCCCCACATGGAACAAACAGAGCTCTGGGATTAATTTCTAGGAGCCTGGATTGAACACCCTTGTTTTTTCCCCTCATGTTGGCCCCGTTGTCGTATGATTGTCCTCTACAGTCCATGAAAGGAACTTTTAGCTCCTCCAGTCTCTTCAGAATCAGAGATGCCAAATGTTGACCAGTGGACTCCTCTGCCTCCAAAAACCCCATGAAATGTTCCTTTATATGGGGCTCCCCTCCAGTGACACAACCCGAATCACAACTGACAACTGTTCAGTGTGGCTGATATCTGGAGTGCAATCTAGAATTATTGAAAAAAACTTTGATTGTTTGATGTCGCTCACCATTGCTGAAATGGTCTTGCTGCTCGACAAATCAATGAGTTCGTTTTGTATGTGGTGGCTGAGGTAGCTGGTGTGACTGGAGGTCCCTTTTTGGACACGGTTAATGTGCTCTTGCATTATAGGATCAAATTGTGCCATCAGTTCAACTTCTTTCAGAAAATTGCCATTTGATGGTGAGAACAATTTTTCTGTATGTCCCCTTAGTGCCAAATTCCTAACTGCCAGAGAATGCACAATAGCAGTGAGATGTGTCAGCACCGCTCTCCATCTCAACTTCTCAGCCTCCAGAAGTGCCATCTCCTGCTGCAATGGTCTCCCCCTTTCTCATCCTCACTGCCAGTTCTTTCCAGATTTTCATAGAATTTAGGTGTTCTGAACTGTTGTCATGTGATGTGAGCAATGAGCTTGCATGCTTCCAGTCCGAGAGTCCCAAACTTGTTAAATTTATTTTCCTCTTGGAAAATAATGTACAACAGAAACAGAAAAGGCTGTTGTTTTTTAAGGAATAGACCAACCAACTTCTGGTTATATTTTCCCCACTAACCAATGACTTCCTGAAGTATTGATGGTGGAAACTTCTTCCATCACTGTCGTTTCTAGGGAATACAAAGTCAGATGGTACTTGACTTGGTCCCCTGGAAACCAGTTGTGTCCAATTCTCTCAGTCAGAACTGAAGGCCAGTTAGCAGGGTCGGTGGACAGAGACTCATCCTCAGGAGGCGATTCTGCTCCAGGCCTTTCTAATAGAAAGAACAAGAGCATTACTCATTAGTATACACACCTAAGTTAGATAACACATTATTCACAGCACTTTGTTATGGTGGTGGTGTTATGGAATTATGGTGGTGAAACACCACACATACCCAGTAACCCAGACCCAGTGATAATAACATTATAATTTATAACTGTTTGCAAAATGCTTTGCAGGGATGCACACACATACAAATACACACATGACTCCTCCAGATTCCTGGGATCTTGGGAGCATTGCTCCAGTAAATTTGACCATGAGAAAAAGTAAATTTGGGTTTGGGTTTTGTTCATCCGCTAGACGTTATGCAATTTTTTTGCGTATACGTTCTTGTACAAACCAATTTTTTTAAATTACAAATTTAGTTATTTTAAGTTTAGTTGGTAATTCCATATTTAACAATTATTTTTATTTTTTGTTAAGCTTCAATGTTTTGATAATTAAAATTTTATTAAAACGTATATTTTTTTAATATAAAATTATCAGGATTGGACTATGTTCCATTGATCTCGGCCAGGTTTGATAAATTGGCCAGATAATTACTTGTGCGGTTTTAAGTAATCCACCATGACTCTAGAATTGAAAAGTTTAGTTAAGTTTAAACTTACTTTTACTTACTTTAACTTACCTACTTTTACTTACTCTTCCTTACTTTTACTAAGTTTAAAGCACTTACTTTTACTTACTTTCATTGTACTATATTTACTTACTTTTACTCACTTTTACCATACTATATTTACTAACTTTTACTTATTTTGTATTTTTTCAGGTAGTCAATAATCAATAATGGATCCTAATATTGATGAAGTTGGAGAGAAAAGTGAGGTGTTAAAAGGGGTTACTTTTGTGGTCAATGCAAGAACAAATATTCAAAGAAGCAAAACTGGGAGGAACATTTTAATTCCAAAAAAAATATTTGTTACAATACAAGAGGTCCCAGAGTTTGGGCCCACAGCTTAGATATTGCAGTAAAGAAATCCAGGATGAAGTGCAGCAAAGAGATATGGCAAAGCAATCATTTAGTTTGTTCACAAAATGTGCTAGTGCTAGACCTCAGAAAAATGAACCAACTTCATCAACTGCTAATCTAGAAAATGAAACTTTTTCACTAGATGTTTCACAGACTGAAGAAAGTGCTTCTCCTCCACCTAAGAAACAAAAGGTAAGTGAGGAATCTGCGCATCAGACTAACAAAACTGCTTTAGAGGAATTTGAAAATTCCCAAATCCAGAAGACATTGAATGCAATTTTGCGCCTAACAAGAGAAACTCACCAAGCTGTTGTGGTTAATAAAGAGAAGAGTCAAAATATGCCTTCAAGTTCAAGTGTTGCATCCAAATCTAATAAAGCAAAAAGCAACAAATTTGACATTTCCATAGCCCATTTAAGCAAGTGTAAATCAATACATTGCTGCTGCAATGAATAAATAAAACTTAAGGTGAGTTATAAACTGTACATTATTGTATTATTATGTTTAGCTAAAACAATTTGTAATTGGTATGTCGTCAATTCAAGAGTTTACTATCATTAACCTATCTAGTGGTGTAAGGGGAAAAAAAGTAAATTCAGAGCTGTGCTCCAGTAAATTTTTTCAAATCTGGAGTCATGCATACACACACACGCACACACTCACAGACATATGTGCACACAAACTCACCTGAAGAGTCCTGCCGGGGAGAAGTAGAAGCAAATGGGTCTTCATCCTCAGGATCAGACTGCATTTGTGGAGACATATGTGAGGCTGAGGAGGTAGATGGCTCCTCAGCCTCAATAATGGCAGAAGTAGACGGCTTCTCATCCTGGCTAGTGGCAGAGGGTGTTCCAAAATATTTCAAAAGTGCCCCTGCAAATAGTAAAATAGAACATAACAGACCAATGCATGAATAGGCTAGTACAATTAATTTAACATGTTATTAAGCACAATTTATTAAACTTTTAGAATAGGAAACAAATGAATAATACAACCTCCTTGGTTAATGGCTAATTATATACATAATAGTACACTTCAAATGACTCAGAAAGCTATATCACAAAATAGCAGTGCAATATAGCAGTGAAGAGTAGATGACATAGCTCTATACCTTTATCTTTTGCTCGTTTCTCCTCTTCTTCTTTCCTCTTTTTTCTAAACTGAGCACCTGATAGCTTTGACCTCTTCTTATCCATTTGCGGTTATTTGACAGACCTTAGTGGCTTAGTGTGAAGATTCGTTCTGTAATAAATAATATACATTTCACTATTTAACCAAACCCAGAAAAATAACATTACATATGTTAAAGTATGGGCCTTTATTCCCAATAATATTAATCTGGAAGCATTTTGCATTGTTTAGGTCTTTTATGGGAAGGTTTATGGAAAATGCAATAGATGGTTTTTTATTAATAAAAATATATTTATTGATCTTTTATTATTTATTTTATTTTATTTTTTATTTTTATTTATTTCTTTATTTATTTATTCATTCTTATTTTTATTTTTATTTTTTTTGCAGGCGCTCATGCCGCCCCTCCACAAATGCCGCCCTGTGCGGCTGCCCATATTGCCCAAATGAGGAACCGCCACTGGTTCTTCCTCTTCTAGATTTTCTAACAGACATCAACAAAAACCAAACTAAGGAACCGTATGGGTTTAGATCTCTTAGCCTCTATACTTCACATCAAAATGATGCTGGACAAAAGAAACATCTGCTGTTTTAACTTTGAACCTTCTTCATCGATGTTAAAATATAATTCCGACATATACAAGAAATCTAACGACGAAGTTGAAAGCAATGAAGATGAAGAAGAGTTATTAAATTCCATACAACTGTGATTTGTGAATATATATTATTTTGGGCTACTTTGAATTCTATTTCGCTACTTTTGGGTAGTGTTCTCGCTACTTTTCTTGAAAAGTATCTGGCAACCCTGGCCTAAAAAGTGATAAAGAGCGCTGGATTTGTATGACTCCAGGTAGAATCGAGTTTTTGTACTTAATAATAAACAATAATAAATTATTATTAGTTATTTTGGTTAATATGAGTTTTATCGTACTCAGAATATCAAAAGCAAATATAATTATAAAATATTAAAGCATAATATTCTCATCATTTTCATATAAGTCACTATGCTCGCAGATGTGTCCTTACCAAATTATGTAGATTTGAATATTATGACATTTTTGCGACATTTTTTTCCCACCCTCCCAATATTTGCCTGGTGACGTCATGAAAATATGATATATGAGCCAGGCTTGGGCCAGTTTTGTGCTACTCTGCGACTTAATTAGTTGGATGTTTTCTGTTCTGGCTATTTTTGTTTTTGTAATTGGAGTCAGTTTGGTTGTGTTTGTGATAGAATTATGACATGCTGTTCGTGTGGTTTCTGACTTTGAGAACTTGATTCGTTATGTGCCCTAGATGAAGAGAAAGCATTGGATGTTTTTATCAATTATGGCGTTATTCTCCCATCCTTAACTTGCCCGAAATGTGACAGCGAGTGCCTAATACGAAAAGATCAGAAGATATTTAGGTGAAATAACCAATATTAACCAGTTAGGCCAACCAACTGAATGCCCTTGATGATTGGTTAGGTTAAGTAATGATATTTTTGTTAGTTTTAGGCGTTTTAGGTTACTGTTTCCACTTATGTTAGTTTTAAGGTTAGGTTAATACCAAAATACATTTTTCTAGTAATATTTGATGTGCTTTGCTTAGATTTTGACCTCCATTTCCCTTGAAAATGAGCCAAACTTCAAAGTACGGTACTATAACTTTGTTGGATCTCATTCCCGAGAGAAATGGAGGTCAGATTTGAACAAATCATGGTAATTATTCGTTTTAGTGCTTTTTCTCCTTTCTGAACCAAAACATATTTTTCTGGTGTTTTTTGGTGTGATTTGTTCAAATCTGAACTTCGTTTCTTTGGGAAATGAGCCATTTTTTAGAAATTTTAAAATTGAAAATTTCTCAAAAACGGCTCATTTCCCAAAGAAACGAAGTTCAGATTTGAACAAATCACACCAAAAAACACCAGAAAAATGTGTTTTGGTTCAGACCTAACCTAACTTAACTTAACCTAACCTAACTTAACAACCTAACCTAACTTAACCTAATGTGAAAAATGCTCTGTGTGAATTGGTCCACAATTAACCCACCCCTTATATCTCGTCTAACTATAGAGTAGATTAAGTCTAGCCTTGTAGGGGTCAGCCTAGAGATTCCGGAAATGGTCCAGAGCGGGCAGATAAATTGAGGTCCACAGTAGGATTCCTCACCAAATTAGGTTAGGGCAATCTACCTTCACCTTTGTTAAGCTATGAGTTGATGCTAGGTCTTAGGCCACAATGTAGGCCTAATTTGTTTGACCGAGCTTAATTTAATGTGTTTACTTCTAACTGGGTTAAAAACACAATTAGTCACTTACTGCTAGTTATTAGAGTCCTTTTTCTCCTTATTTGTTTAATTGTTGAGAGCGTACTTGCTGGTGGGGATCTTTTTCCGTTGTCTGTTCTTCTCCCTTCTCTCGTTCCGTCTTCTCGCCCCGTTCCTCATTTTTGTTCTCCCTTGTTCTCTTTTTCGCGGGGCTTTTTCCACCAGCGTCCTCTTAGTTTTTTCTTCGGTTGGTTGATCGGTAATGTATATCTATTACCGAGCATGCTCTTGTCACACAGTATATAAATACTAGTGTGGAGAATAACTCTGGTGAGCAACCAATTGGTTTCATCCACCCAGTTATTGACATAAAAGGAATTCAATAATTGTTAGATTAACTACCTACCTACTCAGTGAACCATTTTCGTTACCTCCCAACTACCCACTCATCAGTTTTCCATATACTGGGGGCCCCGGGAGATAAAAATTTTGGTGTCATTGTCACCAATTTTTATGTCTGAGTGTAGACTAGCTAACTATTTGACTGTAAATGCCTGTTAATCTGATTAACAGTGACTATCCTCACCTTCTCATGGAGAAGGTGTAGCATTTAATTAGAAGAGAAAATATACATCCATAGGATGAAACTGTCTATGGTCTTTACCATAAGAAAAGAAAAAGTGAAAGTTAGAAGATAAAATTATAATTCCCCAGCATCTATTTTTTGTCGTAAAACTAGTCGCGCCTTTAATGCTGTTTGTCGCTGAGGTCTTGTGTCTGTCAATGTTGTAGTAGGATGCGTTACCACTCCTACTGTCAAAGGAATAGTTACTGGAAGTTCAGTGTCTCCAGTTGTTACTGTCAGTGGAGAAGGTTCTCCAAAGTCCATTGTTTTGGGTCCAGACTCTAAAGGGTACAAAAGAGAAATGTCTCTTGTTGTGTCACCCGTTGAAGTCCTTAATTTGACCACTCTTGTTACCCCGTCTGCCCCTGGTCTGAGTTCTAAAACTCTAGCCAGAGGCCAGTATTGTCTTGGAGTACTGTCATGTATGAGAACAAGGTCCCCTACCTTAATTGTGTCAGACCAATCCTTCTTAGTCATTTGTTTATATGTCTCCCTTAGACCCATCAAGTACTCAGTTTTCCACTGTTTAATAAAATGAGCTTTAACTCTAGTTAAGTGTTGTAACTTAGTCTGGAGTTCATCGTGTCGTTGAGTCCAGTTTGGGTCTTCTGAAGAGTCTATATTGTAGTCGAGCAGGAGACTAACTTGTTCTCCCTGAATCAAATAATTTGGAGTTAATGGTTCCGGGTCATTAATGTTGTCACTCACATAAGTGAGTGGTCTATTGTTGATGATGTTCTCAATCTCAGCCAGGAGAGTGAGCAACTCAAATAAGTGTATCTGTTTTTTACCAATTGCTTTCTTCAAGCAATTCTTTACTGTTTGTATATTCCTCTCGCAGATAGAACCATGTACCAAGGAGAGGCAACTGGAATATACTTCCACTTTGTTTGAATTTTGTATATATAATTGTGTGAGTTCGTTGCTTAACAAGTCGTTGATGACTTGTTCACCAGCCTTGAAATATGTAGCATTGTCAGTCCAAACTGTCTTGGGTACTGAATGTCGTGCACAGAATCTCTTAAAGACAGCAACAAAAGATTCTGCTGTAAGGTCCTCCACAACATCCAGATAAACAGCTCGTGAGCCAGCACATGTAAACAGTACAATGTACATTTTTTGTTCAGTGTCAACCACCCCTACAGTCAATGCTCCTGTATAGTCAATGCCTACAGTCTCAAAGGGTCTGTTGAGAGTAACTCTCTCCTCTGGCAAAGCAGGAGGATTTGGTTTCCTATAGGGTCATTCCATGTCAAGTCAGCCACCTAAAACACTCACCCCTTTCAATTTTGCTCATACTTGGCACAATAGCAGATATACATGCCAAACTTAAATTCCCAAATTATTAGAGCTGACTGACCTTTGGTTACTGAGATACAAGGTCACAAAGTTGTGACATTCTGACCTTTTTTGCGTTAAATGACTATTTTCAAAATGGTGTAACTAAAAAACTATTAAAGCTAGAGCATTGATTTTGGTCTCATTTTAAAGCTCTTTAGTAGCCCCTTGTTTATTGTCTCTTGTTAAATATCTCTACTGTGAAAAATAAAAAAATCCCTTCAAAAGTTGACCTTTGACCTTGAATAAAAACAAAATACCTTCTCCTAAAAAATTCAATTTTTTTACATTAATACCTTGAGTCATGTACAACAAAATCCCAAGAAGCTGTAAGTGGCTGATAACTAGTTCAGTGTATAAAAAATAATGAATTCAAGCAACATTTTGAAGGGTCATTTTATAAAAAAATTGTCAAAAAGTCATGACTTTGTGACCTTGTATGTCAGTACGGTAACCATTTTTGTCTAAGGTCAGCTCAATCTCTTACAAATACAACCCATATCTACATACTATCTGCAGCCTTCTACAAACAAGCAAATGCTTATTTTTAAATATTTGTTCTTTATCCACCTCACCTGTATGTTGTGCATGTATATGATAGTTTTCAGTAGTTGACAAGATTCTTGTGGGCCCAGTGGCGGTCCTAGCTTACATGACGCCCTGGGCGAACCTCACCTTCAGCGCCCCCCCCCCCCTGTTCGCCAACACACACACACTCGAATCCCCCCAAAATAAAGGACAGACATAACTCTTTCACAAAATAACTTTTTATTGGACTAATTGTTGGAACTTCAGAACCAAAACAAACTCAAATTTCTGAATTTTACAAATCCTTCATCACGTAAATAGAATAACTCACTTAAGAGAATGTAATTATGATACTATGAACAGGAAAAATACAAATTAAATTGCACAACTGCCATAAATAAACTAGAGAATCAAATTTCTAAATTGTACAAATGCTCTATCACATAAATAGAATAAGACACTTAAGAGAGGGTAATTATTATGCTACACTTTGAACAAGAAACAAAATAAATTGCACCACAGCACAACTGCCATCTAAAGCCTGACTCTTCTTACCTTCCTTGATGCAAAGTCATGAATTAAATCATCATATGAAATCTGCTCAGCAATTGTATGATTTATACTGATGATGGCCAGACCGTAAGGCGTTCCTGTGACATAGTTGACCTCAGGTAGGATTTGATGAGCTTCAGCTTTGAAAAGCTCCTCTCTGCTTCAGCAACAGTGACTGGAAGAGTAAGACCAATTCTGAGAGCAGTCCACAAATTTGGATATATTTCAGAGAGCTCCCTTTCATGGATAAATGTCAGCAGTTCAAGCAAGGATATGGTCTTTGATGGCAAGTCAGGCAAGTTCTTCAGCTCCTGTGCAAGCTCTCTGCCATCCAAGTCAGATTGTCCCTTAAAGTGTAGTGTAGTACTAAGGTTCACACATTGTTCTGTCAGCTCCTCAAATGTGAGATTTTGGAAATGTGTCAGCACTCCAAACTTCTCTCCCACAATTTCCAACGTGGAAAATCTTTCCTGAATGGCTGATGTTGCAGCATCAACCACTGCATTGAAAAATGTCACCTCCAGCTTCTTCAAAGCATCAATCAAGGGCTCATCAGATGCTTCATAGGAGAAGTGCCGCTTGTGGACCTCAGCCGTTTTTGTTTTAACACAGCCTCCACATTCATTTGTTCACAGATATCTGTGGCTGCCATTTGTGCAGCCACAAAACCTGTTGCCCTGTAATTGCGGAGACCTCTCTCTGTTTTTTTAGGAGATTTACTGCAACATCAACGTGCATGCTAGGAGACTGCATCTGCTTGCTCACATGCTGAATTTGGCACAACAGGTCATGCCACACCACTGAACAAATGGCGAAGCGGTATGACCCAACCTCCTCTGACAGAGATTGAGCCTCGACCTTTATTACAGAGTCTTTGGTGTGGTCCCTCACCTCGATCAGTGCAGCTCTCACTGCAGCTGCCTGATATCTCAGGGGCTCCACACTCTTGATCTTGCTTTCCCACCTTGTATCAGACCACATCTTCAATGTGATGTTCACATGTCTTTTCAAAATGGCCCATCGTTGTGTGGAGGCTGAAAACAAGTTGTAAAGCTTCTGCAAGATGCCAAAGTAACTTGTGGCATCAATAGATCCCTTAGCAGCATCGGCCACAAGCAAATTCAGAGAATGAGCCCCACATGGAACAAACAGAGCTCTGGGATTAATTTCTAGGAGCCTGGATTGAACACCCTTGTTTTTTCCCTCATGTTGGCCCCGTTGTCGTATGATTGTCCTCTACAGTCCATGAAAGGAACTTTTAGCTCCTCCAGTCTCTTCAGAATCAGAGATGCCAAATGTTAACCAGTGGACTCCTCTGCCTCCAAAAACCCCATGAAATGTTCCTTTATATGGGGCTTCCCCTCCAGTGACACAACCCGAATCACAACTGACAACTGTTCAGTGTGGCTGATATCTGGAGTGCAATCTAGAATTATTGAAAAAAACTTTGATTGTTTGATGTCGCTCACCATTGCTGAAATGGTCTTGCTGCTCGACAAACCAATGAGTTCGTTTTGTATGTGGTGGCCGAGGTAGCTGGTGTGACTGGAGGTCCCTTTTTGGACACGGTTAATGTGCTCTTGCATTATAGGATCAAATTGTGCCATCAGTTCAACTTCTTTCAGAAAATTGCCATTTGATGGTGAGAACAATTTTTCTGTATGTCCCCTTAGTGCCAAATTCCTAACTGCCAGAGAATGCACAATAGCAGTGAGACGTGTCAGCACCGCTCTCCATCTCAACTTCTCAGCCTCCAGAAGTGCCATCTCCTGCTTGTCAATGGTCTCCCCCTTTCTCATCCTCACTGCCAGTTCTTTCCAGATTTTCATAGAATTTAGGTGTTCTGAACTGTTGTCATGTGATGTGAGCAATGAGCTTGCATGCTTCCAGTCCGAGAGTCCCAAACTTGTTAAATTTATTTTCCTCTTGGAAAATAATGTACAACAGAAACAGAAAAGGCTGTTGTTTTTAAGGAATAGACCAACCAACTTCTGGTTATATTTTCCCCACTAACCAATGACTTCCTGAAGTATTGATGGTGGAAACTTCTTCCGTCACTGTCGTTTCTAGGGAATACAAAGTCAGATGGTACTTGACTTGGTCCCCTGGAAACCAGTTGTGTCCGAATTCTCTCAGTCAGAACTGAAGGCCAGTTAGCAGGGTCGGTGGACAGACTCATCCTCAGGAGGCGATTCTGCTCCAGGCATTTCTAATAGAAAGAACAAGAGCATTACTCATTAGTATACACACCTAAGTTAGATAACACATTATTCACAGCACTTTGTTATGGTGGTGGTGTTATGGAATTATGGTGGTGAAACACCACACATACCCAGTAACCCAGACCGTGATAACAACATTATAATTTATAACTGTTTGCAAAATGCTTTGCAGGGATGCACACACATACACACACACGCACACACTCACAGACATATGTGCACACAAACTCACCTGAAGAGTCCTGCCGGGGAGAAGTAGAAGCAAATGGGTCTTCATCCTCAGGATCAGACTGCATTTGTGGAGACATATGTGAGGCTGAGGAGGTAGATGGCTCCTCAGCCTCAATAATGGCAGAAGTAGACGGCTTCTCATCCTGGCTAGTGGCAGAGGGTGTTCCAAAATATTTCAAAAGTGCCCCTGCAAATAGTAAAATAGAACATAACAGACCAATGCATGAATAGGCTAGTACAATTAATTTAACATGTTATTAAGCACAATTTATTAAACTTTTAGAATAGGAAACAAATGAATAATACAACCTCCTTGGTTAATGGCTAATTATATACATAATAGTACACTTCAAATGACTCAGAAAGCTATATCACAAAATAGCAGTGCAATATAGCAGTGAAGAGTAGATGACATAGCTCTATACCTTTATCTTTTGCTCGTTTTTCTCTTCTTCTTTCCTCTTTTTTCTAAACTGAGCATCTGATAGCTTTGACCTCTTCTTATCCATTTGCGGTTATTTGACAGACCTTAGTGGCTTAGTGTGAAGATTCGTTCTGTAATAAATAATATACATTTCACTATTTAACCAAACCCAGAAAAATAACATTACATATGTTAAAGTATGGGCCTTTATTCCCAATAATATTAATCTGGAAGCATTTTGCATTGTTTAGGTCTTTTATGGGAAGGTTTATGGAAAATGCAATAGATGGTTTTTTATTAAAAAAAATATATTTATTGATCTTTTATTATATTTTTTTTTATTTTTTATTTTTATTTATTTCTTTATTTATATTCTTATTTTTATTTTTTTTGCAGGCGCTCATGCCGCCCCTCCACAAATGCCGCCCTGTGTGGCTGCCCATATTGCCCATATGAGGAACCGCCACTGTGTGGGCCACCCAATTTATTGTGATTTCTAGAAGAGAAAACAATTTTTAATGTATACCTAGATAGCTACCTAATTAACAAATACAAGTAACATATTAAAATGTACATACAATATGTATAGGTATAGTGCTTATTGATTTCCATTTATCACAACTTAAAATGTATGCAGTGTATATATAGTTACACAACCATTTTAATTTTGAATCCTTACCTTTCTGTGCTGTAGATCTGCCAAAGCTTTGGATGCCTTCAAAGTAACTTCTTTGCAAATCCTGTATGTTCGTCCATTAGTAGTAGATGCCTCAACTTGTGTTAGAATATCTGAATATGGTAAGATTAATTCATCTGGTTGACCAGGATACACAAATGATGGGTTTGGGCCATGAGGATGAAGGAATGTGACTTTTACTTCTCTATTCTCTGGTATCTTTTCCAGCACATATGCCACCCACCAATGGCCATCATATGCAGCAGTAACAAAACCATGTATTTTCTCCTCAGTCACAACTTCTTCCTTTTCAGTAACTTTCTCAATATTTGAATAATCTGATAATGAATAATGTTTAACCTTAAGAGAAGTCAATGAAACTGGCTGTAAATGGTGTAATTTCTGTGTACCAGCAATAGTCCTTGCAGTTGAGTGTCTTTCTTGGAGAAGTTGGCTTTCCTCTTCATGCTCTTTATTGGTTGAAAAATGACATTTTATATTTACAATATTTTCACTTGCAAATGTATATAACTGTTCTGCAGTAAGGATCTGTTCATCATAAGGTCGTTGTAGACTAGCTTTTGCAGCTAATCTCTTAACTGTGCCTCCAACACCATCACAGGGTCCCTTTCCATGGCTTGGAAAAAAATTCCATTCTGCCTCAATTCCAAAATCATCTCTGTGATGGCAAAGATTCAAAAAGTTTTTGCAGTTCTTATACTGTCCTGCACACCCATCTGAAAAGTAAATTATTTTGTGGATGGAACCGATGGATGAGATATATCTTTTAGGAATTTTATCAGATGCTTTTGAACAAATGTACAGCAACTGTGTTATGGATGTTACACTCTGAAATAATAACAAAGCTAAGGTGAGCAATCTCATCTTCCTTTTTATAGTAAATAACAAATGGATGTAGAGTAGCCATCTCATTGTTCCAGTGAAAGCTCTGAACCTCATCTTGAAGAATAAAGGAATAATTTTCAGCAAAATCACACACAGCAAGGACCTCACCATCTTTCAAAGACATTTTTGTTTCACGGTAATAAGTTGCTTGCATCTTTGTCTTGAAGTCATGTATCTGGTATTCTTTCAGTTGGTTACAGAATTGGTCAATATATTCATCTGTATTCAGTTCTACTGATTCAAGATTTGACCAATCTGTATTGGTCCACTTTTTAAAATTTATGATATCAATGAAGTTGTTTGTAAATATGTCCAGTAGTCTGTTTTTTAAATCTTATGGATCTCCACATTGTTCACATTGTCTGAGGCAGCATTTCTGTGAGGCAGGATTGCATTCCATAAAGGCAACACAATGACGTACATTCTTAATAGGTGTGTCATCATTTGCAGTTAGTTTTTCTAATTCAGCTCCTACAAACATAAGTTGGCATTCTGATGAATTGTACAGACACATACTGAGTGAGTTCCTGTTGCTCCAGCAATAACACACTGCTTTGGACGCAATTCTGCAAATTTACTGAATCCCACCTTAACCAAAGGATTTCTTTCTTTGAAAATATGATAGGCTTCTTTTAAATTGCAAAGTAAAAGATGCTTTTGCAAATGTATCCTTCCTCTTTCATTGTCAATGATACTACAATAGTCTTTCTTTCCTGGCATTGTTCTACTGATGTCTTCTGAAAGATAAAATGCTTTAATAGCGTCAACAGTATCCTGTTTAATTCTAAACAGTCTACATCTCCAGATGGCTCTTAAATTGTGAGTCAGAAATCTCTTTTCCTGCAAGTGTTTCCATTCTCTTCTTAACTGTCTCTGTCACCTTGCTTAGTTTTTTAGCTCCATATGACTTTTGCTCTACAAGCTTCTCTTTTTTATGGGTGATTCACCAATGAAACAAAAGAAGCATTCAAAGTACACATCTCATGGTTTTGCTCTGAAGTTGATGCATCACTATTGTCAACATTTTCAATTTTCTCAAGATCTTCAGGTGGTTCACTACTACAAGAAGAATCATCATTTATGTCTGAATTCAAAGTGCCTATTCCTTTCTCAGGCAAGGACTCAAGATGTTCTCTACACTGCTTACAAAGTCTGTGATGTAGTGTTAAGTGCAGATCGGGAAACTTATTTACAAGTTCCTGTGGTACAATTCTCAAACTCTTCTTTTGACACTGACCTTTGTGACGCAGCAAGGATCAGCACACTTCTGTTTCAGTTTAAATGTTTCCATGTTTGTACTCTGAAATCACAAAAGCACAAAGAAAATCCTGAAAAGAAAACATGAACAATTAATGAATTATTAAATAAATTTTTATACATGTATTTAGTAAAAATAAATTAACTAACTTGAAGTCAGGAGTCAACTCTGTAAAGTTGACAGTACTTATTACTAGTTGGCCTTTGGATCAGCGCTACTCCAGTAGATTTGGGCTGTCGAGGGGTTTAACCCTGGTTGTCTTTTAAAAGACTTCTTTTGGCACAGGTCACAAAAGGTTTTTGAACTAATAATGTTAAGTTGAACTAAGTCTTCACTGACACTATATCAGAACAGAACTTTTAAATAAATGAACTGACAAAAAAATCTAAAATTGAAGAATGATGCCAACTTCATTTATTTTTTATACATTGAACTAGTTATCAGCCACTTACAGCTTCTTGGGATTTTGTTGTACATGACTCAAGTATTAATGTAAAAAAATTTAATTTTTTAGGAGAAGTATTTTTTTTTTACTCAAGGTCAAAGGTCAACTTTGAGGGATTTTTTTTATTTTTCACAGTAGAGATATTTAACAAGAGACAATAAACAAGGGGCTACTAAAGAGCTTTAAAATGAGACCAAATCAATGCTCTAGCTTAATAGTTGTTTAGTTACACCGTTTTGAAAATAGTCAATTAACGCAAAAAAGGTCAAAATGTCACAATTTTGTGACGTTGTATCTCAGTAACCAAAGGTCAGTCAGCTCTAATAATTTGTGAATTTAAGTTTGGCATGTATATCTGCTATTGTGCCAAGTATGAGCAAAATTGAAAGGGGTGAGTGCAAAAAGTGCCATTTTGTGGCTGAGTTGACATGGAATGACCCTATAGGGCCTAGCATGAATATGCCTACATGTGACACACTCACTCAGGACTGTTTTAACAGTGATCCTTCCCTTGGGTATCCAATAAGTTTTTCTTAATGTAGTTAGTGTCTGTGGTACCCAGGGTTGGCAAGAAACCCACTTTTTTTGAAAAAGCCCACCCCATTTTTTCGGGTTTTTTCACCTAAAACCCGAAAAAACCCGGGTAAAATTGGGTTTTTTCATATGTCCATATGGTAGTTCACATTAGACCTACCTATTCTTATTTTTATAATAATACTGTACTGTACCGTACACTATTAATATAACATTTGTCTTGTTTTTAGCAAAAAGGTTGCCTTCCAGGCAATTAAGCATAAAAAGTTATTATTTTCTCAGATTGAGCTTCACAACAAAATTTGGAAAATGGACCAATTTGAACTAAATTTGGTGTGGTAAATTATCCTATTTGTTAGGCTATACTTCCTATGGAAGACAGGCCCCTGTGTCTTCTGCTGGAAGTAGATGAATTACAGCTCCCAAAGGGAACTTAATTCAGCTAGTTATATCTATTTAATTCATATTACTGAATATTTTTTCTTTTATTTCACAGTTAAATAAAACAAACTGGCAACAGCATATTTATCTTTACTGCTAGCCTACAGAATTAGTCTGTTTGAAGTTATAACTGCATTAAATAATGCCAAAGACCTTGGATCAGGAAGAAAATCAGGGCATGAATGGAGTGAAGTCAATATTATTGATGGGACTAGTAAGTTAGATGCAAACATTGCAGTAATGAAATAAGTAATAAAATAGAGCGAATAAAAATGCATTTAATGAAATGTTTGAAACACATGGAATCAAGAACAAGACTGACAATACTGCCAGTACATCATCTTCATACTGCCATGACATAGACCTCTCAGATGATCCAGACTCATCCTCACCACCACTGACACAATTACAGATGAAAAAAAGAAAAATTCAAAGAAAGTAAGCGATTTTGGCATGACAACAACACTTTGCAGAAAAATGTCATTGATAACAAAATAGCCAAATTCTTTTATGCAAATAATATTCCATTTCTATGTGCAGAGTCTAAGTATTTTATTGAAATGATAGAGACTTTTAAATACAATCCATGAAGAAGTAGAAAATTCCTTGAAGATGCAGTTGACTGAAGAATCAGGATGTATAACACCCTGATTGGCTGATGTCTACACTCTATAACCTGCTACCTCACCCAAAGAGTTATACCTGTAGGTCTATTTGTTGACTCATGTTTGCTTGCTTTGCATGTAAAATCATTATAGGCGCCTATATGACAATTTTTAAAAATAATTGCAAATGCACTTCTTAAGTTTCATGAAAAAACCCACAAGTGGGTAAAATAGTGGGTTTTTTCAAGTGGGTTTTTTTGAAAAAACCCAGGTGGTTTTTTTCGGGCTGGGCCCACTAGTGCCAACCCTGGACTGGTACCCCCATATGATGTACATCATTGTGTGTTTGTCTGATGATTAATGTGGTCAAATAGCTAAATCTAGGTAAAAGGATTGGATGTTTGCTTTTGTATGACAGTTTTGATTTGTCTAATCTCCCTTTACACCTTAGAAGGCCTTCCTCATCTCTGAACAAATTTAGATCCACAACTACTGATGGTACAGGTTCTTTTGTTTGTTTCCCATTAGTCAAGAATTCTAACTCTTTATTGTACTCCTTTTGTTGTGCATGCCCTATCCAATACTTGGTTGCAACTTCTGTATAATTATGATTGTTTTTATTTAGCTGTTTGTTTATTGTAGTTAAACAGTTGTGAGCAAACCTCAAACAGTAGGCTGTGACCCTGACAAGTTTACTGAAATCAGAATAACGTTCATAATTAGTGATTGGTTCAACCTTTTCATTTGAAAAGATTAAATTTAATGTCAAGTTAACTTGTTCCACAGGCCATTGGTCTGTATTACAGAGCCACTTAGGTCCCATGCATGACTCCAGATTTGAAAAAATTTACTGGAGCACAGCTCTGAATTTACTTTTTTTCCCCTTACACCACTAGATAGGTTAATGATAGTAAACTCTTGAATTGACGACATACCAATTACAAATTGTTTTAGCTAAACATAATAATACAATAATGTACAGTTTATAACTCACCTTAAGTTTATTTATTCATTGCAGCAGCAACAGTGGACGATGTTAGACCTTGCATGTAGGCATTTGTTGTGAATTTACTGCCATGTATGCTTGGCCACTGATCAATGGCTTTCTGTGTGATCATTACAGCAGATCTAGTGCCTGGAGCTGGACCCTCCTTCACAATTCTGCACAGCTTAGTCAAATGAGATGGCTTAATGGATCCTTTGTGTTCAACAATGTAACCAAGAATGGAGAATGTCCCTTCAGCTGGTGCCTTCACTCCAGGCAGTTGATCCATCTTTATCAAAATGCTTTAATCTCTCTGTGATTCCTTTCCACAGCTGTTCTATATATTCTGTCAGCCGATTTATCACCGAGTCTTTTGTAAAACTACTTTCAGATCTGGTTCTGGATGGTCTAGCAACTTCAGCAACCTGGTAGTAATCAGAACGTTTCTTGATGTATTTGTAAACTTCATTTAGGATGTAATCCTCAGCTGTTAGTTCCTTTTGCTGCCCTGTGGTATCGTGCTTAAATTCAGAAACTACATCATTTGCATTTCCTCCATTAGCTAATTTGGAAATTGTTTCCATCACTCTTAACATAACAGTTTTCCCTCCTTCTTTATAAAATATATTTCTACAAATTCTGCACTAACTGTGGTTTTTTGAGCTACTTGCAACATAATCTTTGTTACATAGGAAATCAATACATAGAACTTGGCACTAATTTCTTTCTCTTGTGGATGATCAAAAAACACACAATTTTCCACAAATCTGTCAATTGATCAAATTCATAATTAACCATGCGAGTATCAGATTTGAGTTTTGGTCTCTTAAAACCAATGATATTGTCAAGAACCATATTGGTATAGTCAAGGCCTGATCTCAGATTTGAAATGATTCTGAATAAAGTCTAAAGCTCACTTAGTTTACAAATTTTCTTCAATGCATCAACGTGGGCTCTGTTCACAAGATGCATTAAGTCCCATCGAAATTGAAATTTTCTCCAAACAACTTTTTCATTTCGTTTTTAAATGGCTCGTTGTCCTTACAAAAAGCCCCATCTCCAACCATTCCAGATACCTTGGATTTAATTGCTTCTTCAGATAGTTTCAAGTGATTAGGAGACTTCAACACATCAAAAATTTCATTGGCCAATAAACTCCTGATTTGCTGCGTACTAAATTTATCCCAGCAAGTTTTACAGTCTTATCTTCTTCACTCATAACTAATACAACTAGCATGCTTAATCCCAAAATTGTTCCAATGTCAGCTGTTATTGTTACTGAAGTTTGTTCTAAGAACCACTTTACAGTTTGTTCTTTAAGTTGATTATCTAATAGCTCACAAATTGTCTCGCACGCATGTGTGCTATGATTCAAATTTCCAACCTCACAACCTGACCTATGTAATACAGCTAGAAGTACTGGATATAGAGCCCATGCAGTGTTTGTTTTTATTAGGTAGTATAAGATGTTGCCACATAAGTCTTCTATGCGTTTAGTAGTGTTCCGAGAAGATGTTTTCATCACTTCATAAACAGCAGCTGTTTGATGATGCTGAAGTTTAATTAAATGTCTCTTCAGGTGGGTTTTCAGATTTCTAAACCATCTCTCTTGATTTTCTCCTTGTTTGCATACATAGGTTAAATCTTTAACATTGAAGTAACCTTTTAGTTAGAATGTTTGTCTGAAGCACATGCTTTGGGGTCTGTGCAAGCTATGCAATATAATGTAAACATTTTATCATCAGAAGCATCATCAATATCTTCTTGATTATCATCATCTTCATCCTCAACAGCTATATCTACATCAGGCATATTAGTGTCACTATTGGCAATGTTTTCCATTATATCACTTGGTACTGAAAATGAATCATCAGCATGCCCTAGATCCTTCTTTTCCACCAATTTGAATGTAGATTTGATCAAATCATTGTTCAGGATTTCTTGTATTGATTTACACTTGCTTAAATGGGCTATGGAAATGTCAAATTTGTTGCTTTTTGCTTTATTAGATTTGGATGCAACACTTGAACTTGAAGGCATATTTTGACTCTTCTCTTTATTAACCACAACAGCTTGGTGAGTTTCTTTTGTTAGGCGCAAAATTGCATTCAATGTCTTCTGGATTTGGGAATTTTCAAATTCCTCTAAAGCAGTTTTGTTAGTCTGATGTGCAGATTCCTCACTTACCTTTGGTTTCTTAGGTGGAGGAGAAGCACTTTCTTCAGTCTGTGAAACATCTAGTGAAAAAGTTTCATTTTCTAGATTAGCAGTTGATGAAGTTGGTTCATTTTTCTGAGGTCTAGCACTAGCACATTTTGTGAACAAACTAAATGACTGCTTTGCCGTATCTCTTTGCTGCACTTCATCCTGGTATTTCTTTACTGCAATATCTAAGCTGTGGGCCCAAACTCTGGGACCTCTTGTTTTGTAACAAATATTTTTTTTGGAATTAAAATGTTCCTCCCAGTTTTTGCTTCTTTGAAATTTTGTTCTTGCATTGACCACAAAGTAACCCCTTTTAAACACCCTCACTTTTCTCTCAACTTCATCAATATTAGGATCCATTATTGATTATTGACTACCGTACCTGAAAAAATACAAAATAAGTAAAAGTTAGTAAATATAGTATGGTAAAAGTGAGTAAAAGTAAGTAAATATAGTACAATGAAAGTAAGTAAAAGTAAGTGCTTTAAACTTAGTAAAAGTAAGGAAGAGTAAGTAAAAGTAGGTAAGTTAAAGTAAGTAAAAGTAAGTTTAAACTTAACTAAACTTTTCAATTCTAGAGTCATGGTGGATTACTTAAAACCGCACAAGTAATTATCTGGCCAATTTATCAAACCTGGCCGAGATCAATGGAACGTAGTCCAATCCTGATAATTTTATATTAAAAAAATATACGTTTTAATAAAATTTTAATTATCAAAACATTGAAGCTTAACAAAAAATAAAAATAATTGTTAAATATGGAATTACCAACTAAACTTAAAATAACTAAATTTGTAATTTAAAAAAATTGGTTTGTACAAGAACGTATACGCAAAAAAATTGCATAACGTCTAGCGGATGAACAAAACCCAAACCCAAATTTACTTTTTCTCATGGTCAAATTTACTGGAGCAATGCTCCCAAGATCCCAGGAATCTGGAGTCATGGTCCCATGAACCAAGTTTTGTTTGACTTCAACAACTTGTAGGATAAACCTCTGGTCAGAAAGTCTGCTGGATTTTGTTTAGTTGGAACATAGTGAAAGTTTACTTGTAGGCTTTCATTAGCTTCAGCTATTTCTTTTAGCCTATTTCTTACAAAGATATTCTTACTATTAATGCTATCATTCCGTATCCAGGCAAGACAAATCTGACTGTCAAGCCAGATGTGGATATCAGTTATGTTCACATCATGGTAAGCATCCTTAAGCAATGAAATGGTTTTAATGGCTAATGCAGCAGCCAATAGTTCCAATTGAGGTATGGTTCGGGTAGGTTTGAGAGGTGCAACTCTCCCTTTTGCATAAATTAGATGACTTTCTGTAGGACTTACAAGATACGCACAGCACCCATAAGCTTGTGTGCTTGCATCAGCAAACACATGAAGTCTCTGGGGCTTATCCCTAAACCCACAGCACCTTTGAATTTTAATGTTCTGCACTTTTGTTAAATCAGCAGCTAACTTCTTCCAAGATTTTTGATCTTCATTTGTTATTGGATCATCCCACCCAACATTTGTCCTCCAAACTTCTTGGAGGAGAATCTTTGATTTTATTGTTGAAGGCAGGAATAGACCCATGGGATCAAAAATTTTGGAAGCCTCTGATAATATTTGTCTTTTAGTATTTGCTTCCTCATCAAGTTTAAAACCTTTAGTACAGATTGAATCATGACTGTTAGAAGTTGCATCCAAATACCAGTTCATACCTAAAGTTTTAACTCTGTCTGATGGCTCAGTAAGACCATTATTATCCTTTAAAATCCTTTTGTTTAAATCCTCATCATTTGAAATCCACTCTCTAAGTTCAAAGTTACCTTGTTGCATAATGTTCTGAGAGTGTTCATAGACCAGATAATTCAGATTTTGTTGTTGTTGAGCCTATTAGATTGTCTACGTAAAAATGTTCCTTGAGGAAGTTCAATGTTAAAGAGTTATTAAACTGGTTCAAATGATGTCTAATTGTCAATGCTAATAGGCTAGGTGAGCAATTGGCTCCAAACAACAGAACATTAAATCTATAGGTTATGAACCCTTTATTCAAATCAAATGGATCCTTGAACCATAAGAACCTAAGTTGGTTCTTATCATATTCACTTTTAAGATTTATTCTCAAAAATGCCTTTGAAATGTCACTTTGTACGGCATATTTATCTAACCTGAACCTCAGTAATATCTTCACAAGGTCAGAAATGAGATTAGGACCCTCAATCAGGCAATCATTCAAACTGTGTTTATCACTGTCTTTGAGGCTACAGTTATATACTACTCTCGAGTTTTGTTGTTGGGGCATCTTGTCGTTAAACCCCCCTGTGGGTTAAATAATGACAACCATCTTTTTTAAAAGGGTTATTTGTTACTTCTTCAATGAAGCCTTTCTGTAGCTGTTCTTTGAAGACATCATTATATGATGGAATATTATTATCTTGTTTGAGTTTTTTCATTACTTTATATAAATGTCCTTTAGCTACTTTGAGATTATCTCTTAAAGTTGGACAATTTATTTTCCAAGGTAACTCAACAAAATAACTATTGTCTTTACACTGAATGGTGTCTTCAAATCTTTCTACCATTAACTGATCTTCTGAAGTTTGATTTGTGTCATGTATACCCACAGATTCTAGCAACCATAAAGTTTGAATTGCCTCATCCAGAGTTTCATTTGATAGTGATGAATTAATGTTCTCAGTTGATATAATATTATTCAAAGTGTTGCTATTCTTACAGGTGTTATGTAGGACTGAGTTGAGGCACATAGTATTTGTTAGTCATGAACTATTTTGGTTTAGGTCTAGGTTGTATTTGGATAGGTCACCCAAAGGGGCTATCCCTGATATAGTCTGATAAGCTATACCATTACCTATCTTTACTATGCCCTTATGAATAAGATTAATATAATCTGCCCCTATTAACATTTCAATGTTAGCTACTGTGTTGTTTGTGATATGTCTATCAGCTATTTTGTAGTGTTTTCCCAAATGATTTATGGTTTGTTCTAGTTTGGGTATAACCAGTTTGTTTTGTCCTACTTTAGAAATAATAACTGCTTCAATTTTCTCTAATTTATTTTCTAAATGTAGTTCCAGGTCAATTGTCTTATAGCTATTTTTGTCCGAGTTATCCTTAACAAAGGATGCAATATTGAGTTTTTGTTCATTCAGGTTTGGTGTCAAACCCAATTTATTAACTACATTTTGTGAAACAAATGTTTGTTGAGAACAACAGTCTATAAGACATCTCACTGGAGTGGTGTTACCCTCACTATTCACTAAGTCCAAAGTAATAGTTGGTAAAAGAATCTCAGTGTTTCTTGTTACATTGTTTGAACAAACAGAATGTCCCATGAAAGTGGCATTTTCTTGATTACCTTTGTTTGGTGGAGGTATCTTTTGAGTTTGAGTACTATTGTTTGGACACTTTGGTGAATCACACATTGATGAGACATGTCGTAAACTTTTACAAAACTTACACTTGAATCTTAACCTAGATTTACAGTCTTTCTTATAATGTCCCTGGCCAGTACACTTTTTACATAGCTAGGCTTAACTGTTCGCATCTTTTAGCTCTTGAGTTAGTCTGAATATTTGTTACACCCAGTACTACTGTGTTCATCACTTGCACAAAATTTGCAATGTAGTGTGTAAGTTGAGGCAGCAGTTACATTAAAGTTCTGTAATGTAGGTGTTCGTGTATTACAGTTGGTCACATTTGATTCTACAGTATCAAGTTTTGTCTGTTTGGCTGTAGCTAGTTGGTCTCTGGGGACAGTCTTTGGTTTATCCATAGTCTGGGTCTTATTTTGTGTTGCAATATTTCTCAGTTTGTAATTAGTTAGGAGAGTTGGAAAGTGTTTTCTGATATTTTCAAGAGTAGGATAATTTTCTCCCGTCTTTAGAACTAAAACATCTTTAACCCTCAAAGGAAGGCACCTAAGAATTATGCCTTGTATAATCCAAGATGAAGCTTTAACATCTATCTCATTGCTAACCAGTTGTCCTATAATAGCTTCTAATTTTGAATAAAATTTTTCCATATCACTATGGTTATCTTTTATGGGTGCAAAATCAATAATTTGTTGAGATAATTCAAATACAATCTCATCTTTATTAATGTAATTACGTTTTAAGAGATCAATAGCTACTTCATATGAATTCCCTACGGCTGGTAAATAGGCTATCAGGTTATAGGCTGGGCCTTTAAGGAAACTAGTTAAGTAGCTAAACTTATCAACAGTTGAAATATAAGGTTTATTACCTATTAAACTCTCAAATTTTTCAATGAAAGATGGGAATTGTACCGTGTCCCCTTCAAATGTTGGTACTAGCAAAGTGGGTAAAGTAGCCCTAATTTCTTGTGACTCAGGATTTGGCATGCCACTTAAATTTGGTTGAAAGTTAGCTCTTCTTTGATTAAAATCAGAAGTAGGTTTATTTGGTGTTAAGTCAGTCAAACGAGACTGTAGTCTCCTTATTTGCTGTTCAATTGAGATTACCTGAACATCATTATCAGCGTAAAGGTCTATCAGTTGTTCTTCAGCCATTTCGGATTCAACTAACTCTGAAATACTCTCATCAATGGCTATTATTTCCTTCTTTTTCTTTTCCAATTTAAGAATTACGCACTCTAAATCTTCCTTACCTGGTTGTGTAATATTGTTAAAAGTGTTCACGGCCTTTGTAACAGCACCCAACTTTCCCCCCCTTTTCTTTTTTAACTTTTTCAATTCCTCACTGTCCATGTTTAAGTCAAAATTGTTTAACTGGGGATCGTAATGAAATAGAGGACAAGAAAAAATTACCAGAGAAGAGAGATCACAGACAAAACAGTCAAGTTTTAAATTTGGTTTAATCCCCCCCCCCCAAGTACTTATGTGTCACTCAGGTCTAAGCTTATAAGAGAATGAGACTCCTTAAATGTAAATGTTTCCTAGTTAGGCCCTAGGTTGTAGACCTAATTAGGCAAGTTTGTTACTTTAGGCTTGATTAGGTTAGGCTTAGGCTAGACCATTTAGCCTAATTCTGCAATTTTTGTTAAGTAAGGTTAAGGTTTGTAAATTCCCCACACACGGACCACCAATGTGAAAAATGCTCTGTGTGAATTGGTCCACAATTAACCCACCCCTTATATCTCGTCTAACTATAGAGTAGATTAAGTCTAGCCTTGTAGGGGTCAGCCTAGAGATTCCAGAAATGGTCCAGAGCGGGCAGATAAATTGAGGTCCACAGTAGGATTCCTCACCAAATTAGGTTAGGGCAATCTACCTTCACCTTTGTTAAGCTATGAGTTGATGCTAGGTCTTAGGCCACAATGTAGGCCTAATTTGTTTGACCGAGCTTAATTTAATGTGTTTACTTCTAACTGGGTTAAAAACACAATTAGTCACTTACTGCTAGTTATTAGAGTCCCTTTTCTCCTTATTTGTTTAATTGTTGAGAGCGTACTTGCTGGTGGGGATCTTTTTCCATTGTCTGTTCTTCTCCCTTCTCTCGTTCCGTCTTCTTGCCCCGTTCCTCGTTTTCGTTCTCCCTTGTTCTCTTTTTCGCGGGGCTTTTTCCACCAGCGTCCTCTTAGTTTTTTCTTCGGTTGGTTGATCGGTAATGTACTGTATATCTATTACCGAGCATGCTCTTGTCACACAGTATATAAATACTAGTGTGGAGAATAACTCTGGTGAGCAACCAATTGGTTTCATCCACCCAGTTATTGACATAAAAGGAATTCAATAATTGTTAGATTAACTACCTACCTACTCAGTGAACCATTTTCGTTACCTCCCAACTACCCACTCATCAGTTTTCCATACTAACCTAACCTAACAACTTAACCTGCATTTTTTCGCAATTTCTAACCTTCAATAGCAGCGTTGGGGTGTTTATACAAATGAGCGGTGACCAACAGGAATAAATAGATGATTTCGCCGGGCCCACAAATTTGAACTTGTTGGCCTAGGCCGCCCTAGCCAATGCTCACAGACGTCGAAGCAAAAACTCCTCCAATTAACTGCACTTTTGGAAGCCAATGCTAAATAGAGCTGTGCATCTAGCTTTGTCAAGAATAACCCAATGTACAATAAGTTTTGCCATAGTTTGAGGTGGGTAGGTAAAACACCGTGACTCGTAAAGAAAACTTCAGCACCGTCTTCTTTCTTATAAATATCTTGTATTAATTGATAGTAATCCAAATCACAACCTCCGCAAACCATAGTGAAAAGCAAACTGAAAAAGCATTAGCGAATGAGTATGCATTATGAGAGATTCAAAATGTACGTCTCCGATTGGTCGGATAAGGTCACGTGAAACAAAAACCAGATTTAATTGGCTGATTTGACCTATGTTTCTTAATTTTGCCACGAGATGTCTCCCCATAAAACGAGAGGATGAGGATGCAAAATTTTAACCAGCGGAAAGAGCTAAACACTCGGTCAATGGCCTATAATGGCTGCTTTTTACGTCTAAATTTTTTTTTTTTCCATAAAAAATAATTATTACATTTCCTTGATTTTTATCAGTTTCCCTGAGGTTTGAAGGTGTCCTGAATACGAATTTATATGTTAAATTGTCAGAGTGTGTCTCCTATCGAAAATGAACAAAGCATTAAAACGAATATTAACCCAAATCACATCAAATACTACTAGAAAAATGTATTTTGGTGTGTAAAATGACTCAGTTAATCAATATACATAATTACCCGAGACAGGTAAAATCCTATTTCTGTCAGTTTCCTCAGATTTCCTTTGAAATTCAATTTCCTCATTGATCCAAAATGTCTGTTAAGCCAGACGAGGCCTCAACGTGGCAACGGGTATGAAATTAAATACATAAAAATAATCAAAATAATTTATTAGCTCAAAGCTGGGCGATTGCCCCTGTTACCCTCCCCTTCGGTACGCCTCTGGGGTTAAATAATGCAATGAATTCATAAAATAGATTTGATTCTGCAGATGACAAATTGTTTATAAAAAGTATCAAGTTTGGTAAAGTTACAGTTTACCACCCAACTGGTCACCCCATTTTTTATTTAATTTTTTTTTATTTCTCGTGCAGTCTTGTCTCCTACATAAGAAATGATGGTATTATTCTACTATTACACCCGTCTAACGTCCAGCAATTATTATATGTTCATTAAGTAGATTTTTTAATTCTAAGACACTTTCCTTCTATAGCATTTCCGTCGCAAATGCTTCATTTTCGAGATATAAACATTTTTTTGGTGTGTATCTAGTGTGTGTTTGTACGGTCATTTGTGTGTTTGTACGGTCATTTGTGTGTTTGTACGGTCATTTGTGTGTTTGTACGGTCGTTTGTGTGTTTGTACGGTCGTTTGTGTGTTTGTATGGTCGTTTGTGTGTTTGTACGGTCGTTTGTGTGTTTGTATGGTCGTTTGTGTGTTTGTACGGTCGTTTGTGTGTTTGTACGGTCGTTTGTGTGTTTGTACGGTCGTTTGTGTGTTTGTACGGTCGTTTGTGTGTTTGTACAGTCGTTTGTGTGTTTGTACGGTCGTTTGTGTGTTTGTACGGTCGTTTGTGTGTTTGTACGGTCATTTGTGTGTTCGTACCTTCGTCTGTGTGTTCGTTTGTGTTGCCGTCACATGTCTGCCCAATCAGAGTGCTCCATCCATTTCGAATTTGAATTAGTTTGCTACCGGAATGGCTTCGTGTGACATGTGTTCATTTGATTATTACCACTGTATTGTTGCTTTCTATGAAAATTTAGAAAAAAGTGTTGTTTCTGTGTGCTCACAGTGTTCTACCGACAGTAGTGAAGTGTCCACATTGTAAAATGGAGTGCACATATCGTCAAGACCAGAAACTGTGGCGTTATAGAAAAAGTTACGTTGTGCTTAAAACGAAGGAAAGACGGTACTGTGATTATTCTGTCTTAGATTTTAAAGGTAATTCCTGTTTTTCTTTTAGGTTAGGTTAGGTTTAGTTAAGTTAGGATAGGTTGTTAAGATAGGTTAGGTCAGGATAGGTTAGGTTAGGTCAATTTTGAAGGTGAAATTTGTTTTTCCTATGGTTTTTGATGTTTTGAACGAATCTGACCTTCAAAACCATCGGAAATGACTCATTTTCTGTGATTTCCCCCACATTGCTGGCTGGGGGGGGGGGTATCTCAAAAACGAGTCATTTCCGACGGTTTTGAAGGTCAGATTCGTTCAAAACACATCAAAAACCATAGGAAAAACATAAATTTTGCCTCAAAAGGGAGACGGATGTAATACTGTACATTTACCGAAATTTTTATAGTGGGCACACTAGGGGCCACTTTGGCCCATCGAGGTGGCTCCACTATGTAAAAACTGCCTGTACATTGGCAATAACCAATTTTTACAAAACTAATTAAGTATCAATTTAAAACTAATTAATTATCAATTTAAAACTAAAGATAGAATCTCTGGATCCAGAGGATCAAAGTCATAATAGGCTACTATCCACAAATATGTTGTACACTATATCTATTTTATTTATAACTGACATGCAAATGTATCAGATCCAAAGAATCCAATCAATTTCATTATGGTACCCATCAATACCAGTACCGTGCCAACCAAAAATAAGTCACAGTCCATATCAATTGCGGACCAAGTCACAATTTACATCCATATACATTACAATATATATACTTAGGAGGAAAAGTGGGTAAATTTATAGTATTACACCCGTCTCCCTTTGGAGGTGAAATTTATGTTTTTCCTATGGTTTTTAATGTGTTTTGAATGAATCTGACCTTGAAAACCGTCGGAAATTACTCGTTTTTGAGATAAGCCCCCTCCCCCTAGCCGGCAATCGAAAACGAGTCATTTCTGACGGTTTTGAAGGTCAGATTCGTTCAAAACACATCAAAAACCATAGGAAAAACATAAATTTCACCTTCAAAATTGACCTGACCTAACCTATCCTATCCTAACATATCCTAACCTAAAAGTAAAACAGGAATTACCTTATTCACGTGCAGGGGCAGGCTGAGGCTCTTCCTGGAGTAGATTTTGCTTGTCTTTAACTGAAGAAATGAATAAATACCTTGCCAGGTATTGGTATAGATATTTTGACCAAATACCTGGCCTCTTAACCCATTCTTTTAAATCCCGCCAAAATCTTTCGATATTCTCGTTATCCACAAAATTTTTAGAATGATTAATAACAAAATACTTGTAACCTAAATCACTTATAGTCTTGTAGGCAGCCCAGGAATCACTATAAATCACAGAGCCAGGCCTAATGTACTTCTGAATGAGTGGAATGAGTGTTCCATTCCGGTAGCAAAGTAATTCAAATTCAAAATGGATGGAGCGCAGTGATTGGGCAGACATGTAATGGTCACACAAATGAACACACAAACGAATGTATGAACACACACTAGATACACACCAAAAAAATGTTTATATCTCAAAAACGAAGCATTTGCGACGGAAACGCTATAGAAGGGGTTCTAGGTAAATTCCACCGCGGAAAATTCCACCACGGTAAATTCCACCACGGTAAATTCCACCAATGGTAAATTCCACCAGGTAAATTCCACCAATGGTAAATTCCACCAATGGTAAATTCCACCAATGGTAAATTCCACCAATTGTAAATTCCGCCAATGGTAAATTCCACCCCAAATTATTTAAAATAAAATATGATTTAAATAAGTAAAATGTAAATATTTTATTCATATGGGTACAAATAGAAGAATACAACGAATATTACAATAATTTATGGTGCTCTTCCAATATGTGCTCTACCGCGAAATTTACATTCCAATACGTGATCTACCTTAGATTATTCGGATTAGCAGCAGGTACGTTAGTTAGCCTTATAAGGCTAACTAACGAAAATATCACGACTTAACCTAACCAATCGTCAAGGGCGTATAGTTGACCTAACGATTGGTTAGGTTAAGTCATGATATTTTCGTTAGTGCTAATCCGAATAATCTAAGGTAATATTTACATTTTACTTATTTAAATCATATTTAAGTAATGTAAGTAAAATGTAAATATTACCTTAGATTATTCGGATTAGCACTAACAAAAATATCATGACAACATAACCAATCGTTAGGTCAACTATACGCCCTTGACGATTGGTTAGGTTAAGTCGTGATATTTTTGTTAGTTAGCCTTATAAGGCTAACTAACGTACCTGCTGCTAATCCGAATAATCTAAGGTAGATCACGTATTGGAATGTAAATTTCGCGGTAGATCACATATTGGAAGAGCACCATAAATTATTGTAATATTCGTTGTATTATTCTATTTATACCCATATGAATAAAATATTTACATTTTACTTATTTAAATCATATTTTATTTTAAATAATTTGGGGTGGAATTTACCTGGTGGAATTTACCATTGGTGGAATTTACCTGGTGGAATTTACCTGGTGGAATTTACTTTGGTGGAATTTACCATTGGTGGAATTTACCTGGTGGAATTTACCGTGGTGGAATTTACCGTGGTGGAATTTACCGTGGTGGAATTTACCGTGGTGGAATTTACCGTGGTGGAATATACCGTGGGGGAATATACCGGCCACCATAGAAGGAAAGTGTCTTAGAATTAAAAAATCTACTTAATGAACATAAAATAATTGCTGGACGTTAGATGGGTATAATACTATAATACCGAAAAGTGTAGGTGTGGCTATAAAGACTGTACAGTAATGTAGAAATGTGTGTGCACCCATTTTGGGTCTCCCATTTAAAGGTGTTTGTGGGGCAAGTGAAGATCATGAGTTTTTCAATACCTCACAGTACTATGGGGGCCACCACTCGGCAGAGGAATCTCTTTAAATAGGGTGTGTAAGGACAGAGAGTATCCCCTAACCCAAGATGCTGCCTCCCTATATCCCACAACACCTGTGTTGAGCTGTGGGATCTATCACCCAAATGCACATAATATATATGAAATAAACTAGTACCATTCATGCAATAAAAATGGGCTTAAACACCATCACCAGATGTCCCTTGCAGACATCAAACTATCCAACCTTCTTTTGAAAGAATCAAGTGTATCTGAAGTCACCACTTCTTTTGTCAGACTGTTCCAAAACTTAATTACTCTGTTTGTAAAACTATGTTTTCTTAAATTTGTTCTACATCTTGGCTTAAATAATTTCATACTATGACCTCTAGTCTGATTATTGTGATCTTTAATGAAAAGAGACTCAAAATCTATCTTATCCAACCCTTTTATCATTTTATACATCTCTATCATATCACCCCTTAACCTCCTCCTTTTTAATGAGAACATGCTTAGATACGACAGTCTTTTCTTATATGTCAATTGTCTTAGAGATGGGATCATTCTTGTTGCTCGTTTCTGTACTTTTTCCAGTTTTTCAATATCTTGTATCAAATAGGGACTATTAAATTGAATGCAGTATTCGAGGAGGGGTCTCACATATGAAATGTATAGCTGCTTTATAATATTGGGTGAGTTGTATTCAATGTGTGTCTGCATGAGATTGAGTCTAGCATTTGTTTTATTTCTGATTACCATACAGTGATTTGAGGGTTTAAGTTCATTTGTCACAGTGACACCCAAGTCTTTCTCTTTATCATCATTTTTAATCCATATTCCATTCATATTGTATTCAAATTCTGGATTTTTTGGCCCAATATGCATAACCTTGCACTTATCAACATTAACCCTTTCGCTGCGTCCCATTTTGATACGCCCTGTTCGTGTCACGCTAATTCCCCAGAACGAAAGCTGCGCGTATAAATGCGCCAGAAAATAAACTTGAATTATTTTTTTGCTTCGTCTTTTGTTTGCCTTTAAAATAGGTTTTCTATCAATAATATTTTCAATTTTTCATGGGTAACAAAAAAATAAAGGTTAAAATGAAATAAAAGAGAGATATTATCTTTATTTAGTTAACTAAAAGTTAAATGCTGAGTGATAAATTTTGAAACATGGTTCGGGGCATGTCTCTCATTGAAAACGTACTCGTTTTTCTATCCCATGGGCATAACATACCCTGCATCTCTTTGTTGGTCTTGGGGTACGTTCAGAATTTGATGTAATTTTCTTGGTAAAATGTTTTCCAACTAGTCTTGGAACTACTGATTTCTTCAAGTTAGGTTCATCTGCAGATGTCAGTCCTTTTATAATCTCATGGCAAAAGTCTAGAAAGGGAACTTTTCCCTTTTTTATGAGATTATAAATTCCACAAGCATCTAGTACTCGGACCTGAATCAAATGCATTGCCAGCTTCTTATACCATTTTAGAGACTCTTGGGACAGAGTAATAATGCAATATTTGGTCTGTTCGGTCTACATATCCCATATGTTTGTTGTATTCATGTATGCAAGCTGGAATGGTTTTTTTTCGACTTGACCTTCCTTTGATCTACGTGTTACTGTCACATCACTGTTCGAATGGTAATTGGAGAGCATGCAAACTCTTCTCTTGTCATGAAACACAAGGGAAAGCAGTTCAGGAGTCTCAAAGGCAAGTTTCTTTCCTTTTGCCACATTCATAGTTTTCATAGCATGGCATAAGCCCTTACGATTACTTCTAACAGTCCCTGCAGCACCAGTTTTATTATCACTAAGGTATTTGTATAGTTTTGGTGATGTATAGAAGTTATCAGTGAAGACGTTGTGACCTTTTCCTAAATATTTTTCCATCATACTTACTACAATACTTTCAGTCTTAGAAAAATCAGCAACAGTTTCCATGGTCCCGGTATATATTTTATATTTCAAAGTAACAATTTTCATCCACAAGTTTGAAATTTTTTATCCCAAAACGTGATCTTTTCGTTTTTATGTATTGCCGGAAACTGAGTCTGCCCTTCCACAGCAACAAAGATTCATCCAAACTTAGATTCTGAGAAGTTGAATATTTTGATTCAAGAGCAGATGTCATCAACTCAATAAAGTCATGCAATTTCACCATCTTCCCCCCTCTTTCCTTCAACGTCTCATCTGCATTGTCAGCAAAATGCAAAAAAGAAAGAATGTTGGTAAATCTGTCTCTTTTCATGATTGCTATAAATACTGGAGTAGCATAAAAACTGTCAGTTGACCAATACATACCTATCTTGGGTTTTTGTATAATACCCATGAGAAGTAAAAGCCCTATAAATTGCTTCATTTCTGTAAACGTAGTTGGGACCCATGCACTATACCGAGATGTTGATTTCAGATTAGGTGTAGCAGCCAGAAATTGAGTTGCATATTTGTTTGTTTCTGTAACCATTAGCTCAATTACTGCTTTGGGAAAAACTTCACAAAAAACATCATACATCGTATGAGTTTGACCATTGAAGAGCACTTTATTTTCACCAGTAAACTGCCACCCACCTCTGGTACAGCCTATATTTTCACCAATTTCCTGCCATTCAAAATTCTCGCTCGATTTTGTTTCTTTAGGCAGATCTCTTTCCAAAAGTACCACATTTTCTTCATCATCGTCACTACTTGATCGGTTTTGTATAATATCCCGTACATTATCTTGCGCCCAGTCATCCTCACTTTCACATTCTATATCACTTTCAGAACACATTGAGAGATATTCGTTTATCTCATTCTCATCTAGAGAGGATTTTTTACGCTTATTACTGCTTGTGGATGCCATGCTGAACTGATTGGGGGAGTCTATTTCCAAAGCTGGGCACTTGCGGTATTTTTTGCGGTACTGCGGTACTACCGCACTACCAAACCGGTACCGCATAACGCAGTACTGCAAAGGATCGCTGAAAGTACAGCAGTACCGCTACCGCATTCAAATTTCCCGCGGTACTTTCCGCGGTACCGACAAACACGACTTTTCAAAAAATTAACACTTTTTTTGAAGTAAACCTTATTACAGGAGTACAGTAAGACGAATGCTGCATGTGTTGCATCAGCCTAACTCTAGACACGTTAAGTTTTCGTTCAGAACATGTTACGTTGCCATCCTATCACAACGCCTCAGTGCAGTGCTTGCTTTTGAGCCGGTTGCACGTGTGTTACATTTCTGTGACAAAGATCGATTTTTAGCCATTATGGCAGAAAGTTCAGGTGCGAAATCGCCGATATGCAATTTCTGAAAATATGTGCTATTACTTGTGTTGTTCTTGTGTGCAGTACCGCAGTACCGCGGAACGCACCAGGGGGACCTGAAAAAGTACCGCAGTACCGCGTAACGCACTGGGCATGCTGAGGTACTGCAGTACCGCGTAACGCACCCCCAAATTTTGGTACCGCGCCCACCACTGTCTATTTCACTCCCCCCTCTGGTGAGCTGAGAGTCAGAAAATAAAAAAAGATGCCAAATACCACCATATTGATGTCTAATATTAGTCAGGGAACTAACTACGTTGTTCTAATAGGAACGAGGGGGTTCATAGACTGTTTACCATGCATCCTGAGAGAAGACTTTTAATGGTAAACATAGTTTACCATGCGTCCTGAGTCAGGCTTTTTTATGGTAAACATAGTTTACCACACGCACTGAAAGGGTTAAATTTCAACTCCCACTTATCTGCCCAGGCTGTTACTCTGTCTAAGTCTTTTTGTATTGTCATTGTTCCTGCTACTGACTTAACATTATGGCCTAATTTTGTATCATCAGCAAATTTTGAGGTTTTACATGATAGGCCCTTCTCTAGATCATTTATATAGACAATAAAAAGCAGAGGTTCCAGAACAGACCCCTGTGGGACTCCACTCAATACGGGTCTCCAAGTAGACTTATTTCCATTTAGATGAACTCTGTTTTCTATTTCTCAGCCATTCTTCTATCCAATCAGCTATATGACCTCTTATACTATGGGCTCTAACTTTTACCAACAATCTTGCATGAGGAACAGTATCAAATGCCTTTGCAAAATCAAAGTATACTATATCTACTGGCTCTTTATTGTCCAAATGCAATAGGACTCCATCATAAAATTCAATCAAGTTGGTTAGACAGGACCTTCCATTTCGAAAGCCATGCTGGCTATCATTTATAAGGTTGCACTCTTCAAGGAACTCAGTAACTTTACCTCTAATGATACTTTCAAGTAATTTGCAAATAATGGAGGTGAGGCTGATGGGTCTGTAGTTTTTTGCCAAGTTTCTATTTCCTTTTTTAAAGATTGGAGCCACATTTACTTTCTTCCAATTCTCTGGAATTTCAGTACATATCAATGATTTATTAAAAATAATTTCTAGTGCCTGTGCTATATTCTTTTTGGCAGCTTTTATGACTATTGGATGCATTTCATCTGGCCCTGGAGATTTTTCCATTTTTAATTTATCTATTGCTTTTAGGATATCTAGTTTTGTTACCCTTAATTCATTTATTTCTCTATCTTGTCCTGGTAGTATAAGATCAGGAATATTGGATCAAATGTAGAATTTGGACCCCAGCCTTCTTTAGTTAGCTTTATAAGGCTAACTAATGAAAATATCATGACCTAACCTAACCAATCGTTAGGTTAACTGTACGCCCTTGACGATTGGTTAGGTTAGGTCATGATATTTTCGTTAGTTAGCCTTATAAAGCTAACTAAAGAAGGCTGGGGTCTGAATTCTACATTTGATCCGGAATATTATTTAAATTTTCATTTGTGAATACTGATGAGAAGTATTTGTTTAGTTCTTTAGTTATTTCAAGATGATCATCTATAGTTTTATCATCTATATGGAGGGGGCCAATTTTCTTTTTCACTCTACTTTTCAAATTGAAGTGACTGAAAAATTTCTTAGGATTGTTTTTTGAATTCTTGGCTAGGCTTTTTACCAGGTCTTGTTTGCTAAATTGCTGATTACTTTCTTGCAAATGCTTCTTTTACTTTTATATATTTCGGAGTCTGTGCCATTTTTAGTTCTTTTGAATTTATGAAATGCTTTTGTTTTTTTTCTGATTGCTCTTTTTACATTGCAGTTTATCCAAGGTTGTTTTTTATTTTTTCCAGTTCTGATTTTATACTGTGGGATATGCTTCCTTTGTATGTTCATTATTATACTTTTAAATTTTTCCCACATACTAGTTACTGTCTGTTCAGGCTGTAGAATATCTATCCAATTTATTAGACACAGATCATTTACTAGTCCATTTATATTTCCTCTTTTAAAATCTGGAACTTCTACTTTATTTTCACTAGGTCTTGAATTACAAACAGTATTAAACCAAAGGATACAATGATCACCTGAACCTAGTGTTTCTGAAACCGAGATATCCTGGAAGGTATCTGGATTATTTGTTAGAATTAAATCTAGAATGGCATCGGCCCTGGTTGGCTCCTCTACTAACTGGGTTATGGAATCCAAATTTGTCGCAAATAAATAATAATAAAGTTACAGCTATTTAAAGTTACCTAATCACCAGTTGGGTGTTAAACTGCAATTTAACTGGATATGTGGTTGCTGTGCGGCCCCCAGTTGAATGCCTGGTTAGGTTAATTGTACACACTTGATGATTGGTTAGGTTAAGTCATCATATTTTCGGTAATTTTTTACCATCAGTCCGGTCTCTTCAATTCCCATAATTTATAGATCAATGGATTTGTTATTACATCAGGAATGCGATTTGGATAGTCTCAAGTGAGGGAACTGGCCCAAAACTAAGTTAGGACATGGTTTGTTTTGGGGTATAAGTGTGAAAAAATACCCTAAAATGCAGGTAATTTCTTCAGTAGAGACTATCTAGGGCGCATTCGTGATGTAAAAACGAATCCATTGATATATAAATTATGGAAATTGTAGAAACAGCCAACAAGAGTGACCTAAAAGGTATATATATATACATTTATATATATGTAGTAAAACGAACACTGTCTATATTCACTGTATATATTATATATACACACCGTAAAACTATACTATCCTAACTTACCTAACCTACCTAACCTAACCTACCTAACTTACCTAACTAACCTAACTAACCTAACCTACCTAACCTACCTAACAACCTAACCTACCTAACTTACCTAACCTAACCTACCTAACCTACCTAACAACCTAACCTACCTAACTTACCTAACCTAACCTACCTAACCTAACCTACCTAACAACCTAACCTACCTAACAACCTAACCTACCTAACCTAACCTACTTAACTAACCTAACCTACTTAACTAACCTAACCTACTTAACTAACCTAACCTAACCTACTTAACTAACCTAACCTACTTAACTAACCTAACCTACCTAACCTAACTTAACCTAACCTACCTACTAGGGTGGTCCTTAAAATTCAAAGTTGGGAAGTTTCAGCTCCCACCACCGGAAATCATTCGAATGGTTGAGAAAACTCTCTAGTTGAATTTTTTATTAAATCGGACAACGTTTACCCCTCCCTCATCGACCTTGAACATTTACCCCCGGAGTTGTTGCCCGGTTGCAGTTGTTGCCTGGTTAGCGATCCTGGGTCTGTAGGGTTCGCTTCCGAGAGTCCGGAAACTGGCAGCGGTGGCGAGCGACGACTTGCAGGAGGAACTGGAGTTGCTCCTCGTCGTGGGTCAGCGTCCGGTTGTACTCTTGGACGAGGGCAACTCCTCGCTCGGCATGGTCGTTGATTACGGCGAGCCCTCCCACACGTGCCGCCGCTGTCTTGAAGTCTTCCCGCTTCGGCCAGGTCTCCGGGTCGACCTCGAGGAAGCCGTCCTCCAGTCGAAGTTTCTCGAAGAAACCTCGTGTGTTGGACGATGCCAGGTCTTCCAACTGAAGCCCGGCGAGTACTCGGTTTGGCAGCGTGGGCCGCTTCGCCGGGGACTCCTCACCAACCCGGTCGTGGAGAGAGGCGATGATCTTCCTCTTCTGATCGACGGCGATCCCCGGATCGAACAGCGCCAGCGCCACCAGCTCCTCCGACAGGTACCAGAGGTGGTTCTGGAACTTGGTCAGCGCCGCCTTGGCCACCGCAGGGTTGATGTCAGAGTAGGCCAGCAGGTCCTTGAGGAGGGCGAAGTCATTTCGGGGGGCAGTTGCGGCGATCGGAGCCTCCGTCCACGCCTTGGCGTAGACCCGACAGACGAAGATGCAGATGCTCCGGAGGCCACTCTCCTCCCTCACCGTGAGTTTGAACTGCTGTCGGAACATCCAGACCTTCAAGGTGTAGATTGCCTTCGCCATCCAGTGGGCATGGTGAATCGGCCCGGGAGCTCGGAAACGCACTCCTCGCGGGGGGACGTGACCGACGAAGAGGAGGGTGAGCTCGAGCAGCTCACGGTAATCGTCGCGCAGGTCCTTGCGCTCGACTATCGCCTTCTCAAACCACTCCGTGTCGACAGTGGTGAGCAGAGGAGCGACATCGGGGTGCGCAGCGCCGGACTCGTACTGGCTTCTGTCAGGAAATCCCAGCGCCCCTGAAAACGCTTGAAGAGGGTCACGTCAGGACCGGATGTGGGGCCCATCACAGCCATGAACGCCGCACCGAGGAGGAGCTCCAGCACATGATGGCGGCACGCGAAGTAGAGCAAGTCTTTCGCAAGGTGTTGCTCGATGAGGACGCACGCTCCGTTGTTCCGGCCGGTGTTCGAGGCGGTGGTATCGAATGACAAGCCACTCACTTGCTCAGTGAGCTCCCACTCCTCCAACGCGTTGAGGACGGCCTTGGCCATCTCAGAGCCCGTTCCACTCGGCAGCTTCGGGACGCCCAGGAGCTGCACCGCGCCGTTACCAGAGACCAAGATGGGAAGCCGATCGACTTGCTCCTTGCTCGTCAAGTCCTGCATGAGCTTGCTGTCCCAGTGAACGACAAGATTGCCGGCCCTCAGCTCTTCCTTGAGCGCCACGTTGAGCCTGGAGCGGTGCCTGCGCCGGTGTCGGCGGATGGAGCTGCGGTTGATATTGAGCTCTGCGACGTCGTGCCCAAGCGACCGGGCAACCTCTGTCAGGACGTAGACAGCTCCTCGGTCGGTCACCTTCGTGCGATCCAGCGACGACGCCACAGCCGCCGAAACGATGTTCGTCGTGCCCCGCCTGGAGCGCTTCGGAGCCCGAGGGCTCCCTTCTTCTCCATGGTCGTCGCTCTCCGCTGCGCTTGCGGCACCACTGGAAGAGGACGAAGACCACTCGAGCTCCACTCGGGCCGTAGATGTCGTCGCTTCTTCCTCGGCTCGCTGCCTCCGTCGGTCTTCTTCCCCTTGGCGTTGAGATGCGCGGGCATCGACAGCGGCTAGCGTCGAGTCGACGGACCCCAGCTTGCCGCGCCGACGGGGTTCGCGCTGAGCGAGGAGGAACGCCTTGTCCTCCTCGTTCTTGAGCAGCTCCATGGCGTTAGTGGCAGCGACGTCGAACAGGTTCATCATCCGCTCGCTGAACTCGTCCTCCCGCTTCGCTTGAGCGCCAGCTCGCCCATTGTTCCTCTTCACATCATTGAACTCCTTGTGGAGCTTCTCAATCTTGGTGACGATGTGGTCCTTCCGGCGGAGGGGGATTCGCGCCTTGGACCACACCTCGGTGACGAGCTCGACGACCTGGTTGGCGGCCTCTCGAAGTGACTTCTTCTGGACGTCGATCCTGTAGACCGTCAGGGCCAAGACCTCTTTTTGCGAAGGAAGTTGCGACCCGGCGATCGATTCCTGCAGGGCAATCAGGTAGCGCAGCTTCGCTGCCATGATCCAGGTTATCTACTTAAAGGTTGGAGTTATTCACTATTCAGTTTAAATTATAATCATTAGAATTTACAGTTTTACACACATTAGTTATCCAACCACTGAAAATCTGGAAAGAATGAAAAAAACAAACATTACAAATTATGTAACATTTACTTGAAAGTAAAAAAATTAGCTTAATGGTAATGCTCAATGAGGGAGGGGTAAACTTTGTCCGATTAAAAAATAAATCACATAGAGAGTTTTCTCGACCATTCGAACGATTTCCGCGGGTGGGAGCTGAAAAATGTTCAACTTGAAATTTCACCCCCTAAGCAAGGACCACCCTACTACCTACCTAACCTAACCTAACCTAACCTAACCTACCTAACCTACCTAACCTACCTAACCTACCTAACCTAACCTAACTACCCTAACCTAACTAACCTAACCTAACTACCCTAACCTAACTACCCTAACCTAACTACCCTAACCTAACCAACCTAACCTAACTAACCTAACCAACCTAACCTAACCAACCTAACCAACCTAACTAACTAACCTAACTAACCTACCTAACTAACCTACCTAACTAACCTACCTAACCTACCTAACCAACCTACCTAACTAACCTACCTAACTAACCTACCTACCTTACCTAACCTAACCTACCTAACCTAACCTACCTAACCTAACCTACCTACCTAACCTAACCTACCTAACCTAACTTACCTTACCTAACCTACCTAACCTAACCTACC
>JAJOZX010005580.1:0-319691 GCA_023014485.1 Bathynomus jamesi
AACTTAGAATACATATTAATCAGCATCATCCATAAGCCAGAAGTTTCGACTGGTTATGGACATAAATTCCCGCACTGGGAAAGGAATTTAAATTTCGCAGCACCGTGCAAAGGCATACATAATGCAAGAAAACATTCCCAAAGCCACGTGCATAACCGAGTGAGTAACTGCACTAATTACGTTGTTTTCAACAAACAACGGTCATACAGGGCCAAAGCTAAGCCAAAGCGATCGGAATGACAATCTGCTCGACAGTTTGCTATCAAGTTCAACATTAAAAGTATGAATATCAAAGTTGAGTCTACTGTTAAAGCTTTGTATTAGACCCACACTGGGATTTCAGACATCCTAGGCATTATGATGGAAATTTGTATAAACAAACAGTAGGAAGAAATACAATGAATTTAATTTGCTGTTTTTAATTTAAAATTAAGAAAAAACGGAACTTTCATATTTTCTTTTATGAGTACTGAACGCATTCACCAGTATCATGATAGCTGCATCAAGGAACTACTTGGGGAAAGTGACCAAAGTTTATTATAAAAATCTACTGACATTACAAAAGACCATCCGGAGCCCTTACTTCCTGGGCTTTCTTAGTTTGAGTTCCGAATTTTAATGAACCTAGTCACGAAGTATAAAATATTCTCTCGAATCACCTCACGATTAAGTTTCGCCTCTTCACTTTGTCTATCAAAATTAATAACAACAAAAACACATAATTACATAATTCCGAAAAATTTATCGATCATTCACATACATTTTAACTAATTATTGATTACACTTTTTTATGTAATTCGTCGCAGCACTGCAAAATTTAATACACTGCATGAGTAAGGCTACTGGACTGAGTACTGGAGCCTGTTCATGACTTTGCAAATGGTGTGTAAATAACCACCCGCTTCCTCTTATGGGAACCCTCATTTTTCTACAAGTAGTTGGAGCGGGAGGGGAGGGGGGTGCTTGAACACCGAGACTCACCTGAATCCGAGCATTAGCACATTAGGTGGATGGTCCAGTTCACAGTTCAACTAGAGAAGACATCGGGGAATCAAACCCGGGACCTTTCACGTCCAAAATCTAATCCCTAACTACCGAGCAACGGGGACACAAAGATGTATTAAAAAATGTAGTAGTTCTTACTGGTGTTTTGAATTAAGTTGCATTCCATTCTGTTCATAATAAAACAACTGCATACAGACACTACTAACCTCCTCCCGACGTAGTGAACGGAATCGCCGAATGTCAAAAGAAATATTTTATTAGACATTTAATTCCTAGTGTAATTACGGGTGAGGGTCAGTTGTCAACATAAAAAAAATTGGCTTCAAATATAAAATATAATTGTTCTTTGTTCTCTATGACCAATTTATTTCTTGTCTGTCAGGAATTCGTCGCTCGCTACGCCTCAGGTAGAAAGGAGAAATGTACAATGAGATTTCCAAAGCTGACAGCCTCACAAATAAAGTTCGCCTGTGATCCGGTATGAATCAAGAGAACAATGAATGAATGAATGAATGAATGAATGAATGAATAGAAGTGTTTCACTGGTGCTTCGACTATTGAGGTCATATCGCGCTGAAAATGAAGTAAAGAGAGAACACAAGGAGATGGGGAAAGAGGAACACTGTAGGAGCAACTAAAGAAAGACCGTGAGAAAGGAGAGAAAAGGCACTGGGAACAACAAAGGGAGGAATAATTTATATCCGAGTCACATTAAACAGAATAGGAGGCCAGTCTGACGGAGAAAGGAGAAAAGTGTGTCCTTCGGTATAGGCGTGGAGTCACCCAACAAAAGAGAGAGAGAGTAAGAGTAGAACCTGAAGGGTAAAAAGGGAGGGACTGGGAGCGAGCAACGGCAGAGGCAGGGCACACCAACAGTAAATGTGAAACGGAGAGAGGAATTCCGCAAGGGCAGAAGAGGGCAAGATTCCCCGTCATAAGATGGCCATGCGTGAGGAGAGTATAACCAATGCGCAGGCGCACCAGAGTGGTCTCAAAACGTCAATCACGCTGACAGGAGAAAGGCCACTGACGAATCGTGGGCTTCAAGGCCCTTTGGAAATTCCCGGACACATCCTCCCATCCCACTGGCGCTGCCACCGCCGAAAGAGTGCATCCCGGAAAACCCACGTGAAGTCCGACGCCGGGAGGTGTGTGTAAGGGTCGAAAGGCAGGGACGACCCCTCCCTCGCCGCAGCGTCCGCGCGTTTGTTGCCAAGAACACCGACGTGGGAAGGTACCCACAAAAGGCGACTAACTTACGGCGTGATGAAAGAACAAGAAGCCAGTGCTGCATCTGTCGCACCAGTGGGTGTGGAGAGACAGGACAGAGCCTCAAGAGAGCTACGGGAGTCGGAATAAATAACAAAAGATGTAAAGAGGAGCTGAGAAAGAAACCGAACGGCCAAGAGAATAGCCGAGAGTTCCGCCGCAAAGATGGAAGCCGCTGGGAGAAGGGATATAATTACCTATGGAGAGGCTACCGCGCAACCCACTCTAAGTGGCGAGCGAGAGCAGTCAGTGAACACTGAACACGGGGATACAATCAGAATGGGATGGAAATAATTGTCGAAGGGCGAACGGGCGGAACTGAGACTTTGGTACAGTAGTGATGAAGGATCCACGGGGGGTTGTAGAGGGGGAAGAGGAAAGCACTCGCTCCTCCACCCCTAGAAGAGACAGGACGGGGGCCATCCGAAGACTAAACGGTCGAACCAAGTGGGGACGATGGTCAAAGTAGGCCGAAGGAGAAGGACCAAAGAGGGATTGGAAGACATGAGTGGAAGAAAACTGCAGAACGCGAAAGAGGTGGACATCCAATGGAAGATGGCCACTTTCTATATAAAGACTGACAAGAAGAGACGATCGGAATGCGCCAGTGCTGATGCATACACCCAGGGAACGGATAGGGTCCAGTATGCGAAGGGCGGAAGGCAGGGGCGGAGGAATAGGCCTAATAGCCATAATCCAACTTACTTTGGACAAGGATGTGGAAGAGCGCCAAAGGGCGTGGAGGTCAGCAGTGACGGTCTAGGCCGGGTCGAATTTCTGGGGGCAGATCGGGCACTATGTGGGGCTTATGAATTGGGGTCCTGACCAACATACTCCAAAAGAAGGTTTATGCTCCCCCCCGTACCACTAGCATACTCCCTCCGATTTTTGGCTTCGCCCCAAAAATGAAAATAGTCTCATAAATGAAAATGGAGACCATTTAGAGCAGTGGTGCACAAACGTTTTTGATGTGAGGGCCAAGCGAAGAAAATAACTAAATGTATTAGCCTACTTACTTTCCATCTAAGTCATAAATTGGGTCACTTTTATATTCTAACTTTTTCATTGAATTGAAAAGACCCGTGGGGGACACATTTGGCCCGCGGGCCAGGGTTTGTGCATCACTGATTTAGAGCATCTTCTCATAGAGATGACCCCCCTAAAATTGCATAATATATTTCGTGTGCAATTTTCAGGCAATTACCTCAAAAATTTGGATTTATCAAAATTTTCACCACGCGCATTTTCTCAAAATATTTGCTCTATCAGAAAATTGATTACACATAAACATCGTTTATGTGTAATCAATTTACTGAGCTGTGTGTTGAATTTCAAATTCAATACCAATAAATTTCATGTTCTAATTATTTATCATATATTTTCACAGGAATTATAAGAATTTATGCTCTTTAGATTTACTTATGATCCATGCATGATTCTATAAAAGCTGGATTTTTAATTTTTTAAAAAGGTTGAAAAAATGTCAACCAGAAACAAATCTTCGAATGCAGCTTTTGGTTTTGCCACTGAATTCCGCCGATCAATGATTCCTACAAAGGCAGACGTTGTCAGTCACTATTTCTTCATTCAAAAGAGAGAAAAAATCAAGTCAAGGGGATCAGCAACTGCGAACGATTGCTACAATATAGTTACCAAAGATCTTCAAGATATTTGGGCCATGTTCTCTTTCCCTGTCATTCAAGAAAGATCTATTTTTTCTGCAGTGGAAAGATTAATCAGATCAGCTCTTTCCTTGAACAAGGTTCCTCTACGTCAAAGGAATGAAAATTTTGCTAAAAAACTTGCTTCATATGATGAAATGTTTGACATTTGTACTTGCAAATGTTATGATAAAGGAATAGAAAAGCCGTTTTGTCGATGCGAGGTAAAAATCCCAATGGTAGAGTGGGAGTCATTTGTAGGCCAAAAGCAAAGAATAAATTAATTAGGGTCATTTGATCGTGAAGCTGCCGCTGTCCAGAGACGATCCGTCTCAAGAGCAAGAGAAGAACAAGAGAGGCAACAAAGGTCACAAGTGGAAATGGCAGAGGCTATGGAAGTTGTACCATCTTCTTCAGTAGATAACTTTAGCGAAGATATAGAAGACAGTGACAATGAGCTAGAATTCGTGCCCGATGTGGAATTGATTGAAAATGATCAAAATAGGTATTCATACAATGAATTACCATTGGTGGCAGACCGTTACTTGTGAGTTCGAGAGCTACAGCAGCTATTGTTAATGCTGCATTGAAAGATATGGGAATAATCGATCAATCTAACATGCTTGATAGGAAGAAAATAGATAGAGAGAGAATTCGTGTAGGCAAGAAAAATAGTTAGATCTAGATGTGAAAATGTCTCAAATGTGAATATTGAATGTATAGGGTTTGATGGAAGAAAGGATGATACGTTAACCAAGCATGGAAAAGAGAAAGAAGAACATTATGTGCTGATCAAAGACCCTGGATGTATCTATGTAGATTGTAGACCATCTCTGCCCTGACGCAGGAAATGCTCGGTGTATAGCTGATGAAATTATAACGTTCTTAATTGATTCAGCGAGCATCGACACTCTCAATGCTCTGCTATGCGACGGTACTGCTGTCAATACTGGTAGAATTGCTGGTACCATAAAACTGATTGAATTTTTTTTGCATAGATCAGTTTAATGGCTCGTGTGTCTTTTACACATGAATGAACTCCCCTTCAGACACATATTTGAAACCATAGACGGAAAAACATCAGGGCCAAATACCTTTAAAGGTTCAATTGGAGCCAAATTGAAATGTGATTTAACCATTTTAGACTTAGTGGCATTTTCACCAGTTCAGGGTAACGTCTAAGATATACCACCGAATGTCGTGAAAGAGTTGAGCAGTGATCAAAAGTATCTCTATGATATGTGCCTAGCAGTGCAATCTGGATGGTATCTGAAAGTCTAGCCCGCAGGTCTCTAGGTGCCATTCATCATGCTCGCTGGATTACCCTAGCACACCGGATTCTTCGTTTATATGTATCGACTTTGCATCCCGAACAAAATCTGAAAGAACTGGTAACCATCGTCATGAAATCATATGCTCCTGGATGGTTTCATATCAAATCCCACCCTAAAGCTACTGATGGAGCACGGAATTTTTTTCATTTGATTGTCTTGATGCGAGGATTGGAAGAAAAACATCGCATTATTATGGAACCGGTGTTCCGTAATAATGCCTATTTTGCCAATCCCGAAGCTATCCTACTGTCAATGCTTACTGATAGCAGACAACGTGTCAGAGAAGATGCTCTTCAGAAGATACTTCTCAGTCAGACACGTTTCAGTGGCACACGAAATTTTGAGCTTCCTAAATCTCTAAATTTCGATTCCAAAGACTACTATGAGATGATTGACTGGAGAAAGGAAGCTATCAATCCTCCACCTTTGATAAGGAATTTCAGCAATGAAGAGCTACTGCATACAAGAACAGAACCCTTGAAAATTGCTGCCTTTTCATGCCACAGTCAAAGCGTGGAAAGTGCAGTGAACTTAGTGACAAAAGCATCAGAACAAAGGACTGGCTACGGCAATCGGCACAAATTTATCCTCAATCAACTGGAATCAAGAAAAAGACTGCCACAGTTTGAATGGAAAAGCCAATGGGGCCAAGGCACATCCACAAGTAATTAGTGAATTGTGAAGGTAATTTTTAAATTAAATTTTGTTTTTACTTCAAAGCTGTTTTGTGTAATAAATGGTACAATAGACTAATTGTCTTCTTTTCAGACAAATATACTAGACCTATACGAGGCTTATGAATCGGTCTCCTAGGCAATCAGTACTCCAAACTAAAGTTTATGCCACCCTTTTCTATATACTGATAACACTTTGGGGATGCGGCAATTTTTCAAGGATTTGGAATTTCTTGGATAATTGCCTGAAAATTGCACACGAGGTATATTATGCAATTTTAAGGGGGGTCATCTTTATAAAAAAAATCCTCTAAATGATCTCCATTTTGATTTATGGTACTATTTTTAATTTGGGGGCGGAGCCAAAAATAAGAGGGAGTATGCTAGTGGTACGGAGGGGAGCATAAACTTTCTTTTGGAGTATGTTGGTCAGGATATCATTTCATAAACCCCACATAGTGCCCATCTAAAAAAAATCATTTTGACTAGATTTCAACCCGGCCTAGACTCAGCACCCTAATCGGTATGGGGAAGGAACTTGAGAAGGATGCAAGTCTGAAAGCACGAAGTGTTTAGAGACTTTAGGTGGGAAGTCCAGGAGAGGCGGGAATCAAGGAGACCCAGAAATCTATTTTTGGGAACAACGGGGAGCGGCGACCCATAAAGAGAGAAGGAAGGGACGGCAGTGCAGCGGCGGCGACGACAAAAAATGCATCACCACCGTTTTCGAAGAAGAAAACCGAAACCCCTGATCTGTGGCCCATCTGGAGACCGAATCAGGAAGACGGTTCGGGAACCGGAGCAATAGATGGCAAGGTCGTCGACACAGAGTAGCCGTAATCCCCGAAGGCAGAGCCGTCACCACGTCATCAATCGCCAAAGCGATGATGATGATGACACTCAGGACACTGCCCTTCCTCCTGCGAGGGCACTGAAGAGAAGTATGTACCCACCTGAACACGAAAAGAGCGGGAAGACAAAAAGTTGATGAAAGAAGGGAGAAAACCTCGGAAACCCAAGCGATAAAGTTTATGGCAAATGATACGTTTTCTCCAATCAAAAAAACTAACTGAACCAAAATGTCAATGGTGCTACGACCCCTGGAAAAAACATCCGTGGGGGAGAAAGTAAATTGTGGCGTTCGAGGTGCCACACCAGACGCCGATAAACCATCTTTTCAAGAAGTTCCGAGAGGCAGCTAATGAGGGCTATTAGACGGTAGTTAAGGGGAGATGTCGTGTCCTCCAGGGGCGTCCACACGGCCAAGCACCCTCGTTTTTTCGTTAACTCCTTAGAGATAGATTTTATCATAAACCCAAAATCCAGTCATAATGTTTGAAGATAGTAATTGGTTACTATATATATTATTAATATTGTATAATTTCCCATATTTAAGAATAATAAACTTGTATATCTACCAAGTTATTGTGCATCTGGTTTCACCCTAATATCATGGACATACAAAAGATTTCTAAAAAAAATCCTTATTTTTCAGAAGGCAGGAAATGCTGTCCCAGACAACGTAAATTTAAAAAATTTCCAGGGGGAGCATGACCCCAGAACCCCCTAGAGTTCGCAAATACCTCTGCCACCCCTGTATTTGGAAGTGTCTCTTACTTAATTGATCCTGTGGACGCCCCTGGGGTCCTCACTAGGCTTAGGAAAGGGGAGCACCAATGCCTCCCTCTAACAGGAGGGGAAGGTGTCCTCCATCCAAATCCAATTACAGAGGGTGAGTAGAAACAATAGAACCCAAGGGTGTAAGAAGCCAGCGCCGAGTGCAGTTCCAACTTCAGGGAAAGAGGTACGAAGAGAACCTGCGGAGAGGGCGCAAGGGGCGAGCCCCAAGTTGAGTTTCCTGAAGGGAGGGACACACTGGAGAAAAATCTCAGGTAAGGAGAAGGAAGTCCCTCCCAATTAGGGAGAAGGCCACGACAATTCCACTGAAGGATAGCAGCCATCAAGAGCGGAAAACAGGGGAGGCGAGGGACGTAATCGGGCGAGACTTAAAAGTATGACCAGAAGAACGAGCAGACGAAACTGGGGGTCGGGTTAAGGAAGGGGAGGTCGAAGAACTGATGAAAGGAGGTGGAGGGAGTTTGGGTTTCAGGAGGGGGGGGATGCGAGAACGGGGGTATGAAGTGGGGCGGGGTGAATCCGATTTCTGGGGTGGGGATGGAGAAGAGAATGCCGAGGGCATCGGGAGGTCAAGGAGGGAGCAGGGCGGAGGAGAAAGGGAGAGAAGGTGAATTCGGAGTTCAGAAGTCGCATGACCACCATCAGGAACGGAGGAGGGAAAGGGACAGTTGCGAAGGGAAACGGAGAAACTCGGAGGAAAACAGAAGGAATTACTGAAGGCGGGAGGAAGAGAACTGGTGGAAGAAGAGGAACTGAGAGGACGAGGAGACGGGGGTCACCTGGACAAGGAAGCTTGGCAGAAGGGCCCAAACGCAGAGGGCTGGCAATGGGCCAGAAGAGGTAGCAGTTGCCGATATATATATATATGCGAAAATGTTAGCGAGAGTTTCGGGAGGATGGGTTGTTGTTGTTCTTGTTGTTGTTGTTGTTGTTTAGCCGATCAGCCCACCCTGATCGAGCAAGCCGGCGGCAGGTAGGTAACCGATCGCCCTCTCCGGAGTGGACCAGAGGTTCAGCGCACTAGTGATGTTGTGTTCTATGTTGTGCTAGAGTGGCACAGTCTGTCATAATGTGTTCAATTGTTTGTGGTGTGTCCTGGCACAGGTGGCAGGTGTCGTCTGTGGAGTTATCTAGTCTGTGTTTATATGTCTGTAAGTTGGGGTGATGTCTACATCGGAATCGTGCTAAGTTAACTCGATCCGATCTGCTCAGGCTGATCTCTGACCTGTTAATGGGTGGCGACTTCGCACCTAGGACCGCATTAGGACCGAGTCGTGTCAGTGCTTTGTGGGTTAGGTGTGTGTGTTTTCTCTACTGTGTGATGTCTGTGGGTCGTGGTATGGAATGGAGTATTTGGTTATAATGTCTCTCTGGTGTTACCTTAATGGTGCGAGGTGTCGGTGCACGATTGTACATGTAGTGGCAAGGGTATTGTGGGTTAGTTGTCGCTGCTGCCATGAATTGTGTTCCCTTCATGTCTAAATGTTCCCTAACTTTCAGTATTTTTGTTTCTGTGTGCAGGTGTTCTATTGGTGTTGTTTGAGTGCATCCTGTAATGATACGAAGTGCGTTGTTTTGTATTGCCTGTAAGGTGTTTATGTGTGTGTTTGAGATAATGGGTGCCCAGCATGGGCTAGCATAGTCCATAACTGAGCTAATATATTATTTGTATATGAGTGATGTTGTTTCCTGCTGGTGTCCAAAGTTTGTGCCTGTTAGTACCCTAAGCGTGTTAAGTCTTGACGTACATTTATTTTTAATGTCCTGAATGTGGTTTGCAAAAGATAATGATGTGTTGTATGTGACCAAGTATTTTGGTCCTGTGAATGTGTGGAATGTTGGTGTTGTTTAGTGTAAGCTGTGGAGTTACCTGGTGTTCTTTTGTGTTGCTTGTGAGCAAGGTGATGGTTGATTTTGTGGGCGCTACTTTGAGTACATTGTGTGTGAGCCAGTCTTGTATACTGTTTATGTATATTTGTAGGTAATTATTTGTAGCGGTGTCGATATTGTTGTGGGTGGATGTTAGAGTGATGTCATCTGCATATGATGATAAGGTAAGCTTGTTATCTATGAGTGTTGGAATGTCATGCATGTATAAGTTGAAGAGTGTTGGTGAGAGAACAGAGCCTTGAGGGACCCCGTTCGGAAAAAGCTTGTTTTTGGATGACTTGCCATTAAATGTGACATGTGAGTATCTTCCTGAAAGATAGTTGCTCAGCCACCTTTTGGTGTTATTGTGCATGTTTGTGTTGAGTATTTTGTTTGTGAGAGGGAAGCGTGGAATAGCATCAAATGCTTTACTAATGTCTATTGTTGCTAATAGTGTACGTTGAGCTGGTCGTCTGGAGTTGATGCCATCCATGATGTGCTGCGTGAGGTTAGTGAGTAATGACGTGGTTGAGTGGTGAGGTCTGAATCCATATTGAGTAGGCGATAGTGGTATGTGTGGGTTGATGATTTGTAAGATTAGTCTTTCTGTTACTTTGGAAGGTGTGCATAGTAAAGTAATGGGTCTATAGGAAGCTGGTTCTGTTAGATTTTTGTTTGGTTTGAGTAGTGTAATAATTTTATCTTGCTTGTTTCCATATGTCAGGAATAATACAGTGTTGGTATGAATATGTGCTGATATTTGTGAGAGCTAGTATTCCCTGTGGGCCCCAAGTGTTTAAGGTGTATGTTAGATATGTTGTCTGGTCCAGTAGCCTTCGAATTCTTAATGTTTTTGATGATGATGGTGGTCTGGTCTGTATTGAAGGGTGTAATGGTCGTGTCAAGTCTGTAGGTTTTCTTGTGTCTGGCTGTTTGTCTGTCTGCGTGTTTCTGGTTGTTGTCTCTGTTTAAGTGACTTATCTTTGTGTAGTGACTAACTAGAATGTTAACTTGTTGTGTATATGTTCGGATACTATTTTGGCTGCGACAGATAGCCGCGTGTGAGGTGTGAATGCCGCTGTTAGAGTGGGTAATGCTGTTTATAGTCTTGTATAGCCTGGATGTATCTGTGGAGTGGTTTAGTGTTGTTATGAATTCCCTAAATGTTTTTTTTTTTTTTTTGAGTTTGTTGTTTATTTCTGTGTTGAGCTGTTGTATCTGCTGTTTTATGGCTTCTGTGTGTGGTGTTTGCGAGTTATGCTCGAGGTTGTTACGTTGCCTTATGAGGTGGGCTATTTCTCTAGTGTAATTTGGGTTGTATTTCCTAATGTTGCCCTTGGGTATGTATTTGTTTGCATTATTGATGATCTGATTAAATGTCTTGAGTGTTGTATTGATGTTCATGATGGGTGTGCTCTGATTATTCCAAAAGACGGGGGGGGGGGGGGGGGCATGGACTACACCCGTACAAGTGTTAGGAAGGCAATCCAGGGGACCAGAAGCCAGGGTCGAGAGGGACGAAATCTTCTGGTACTGGGCCTTCGAGGAGACTTCTACAACGAGAGGCATCATTCTGGGGTCACATCTATCAGGGATCACCACAACGGGAAGTAAAGTCATCATAGACCTCAAAAACATCCTGCTGTGAGAAGGGAAGAGAGGTGGAAGAACGGAGAACCAGAACCCGAGGGTAGTCAGAGTCAGAGCCGTCGGACCCTACGAAGGGGTCGAGAGACTTGCGGGAACAAGACGTACGAGAAGTCGTAGAACAAGGAGAACGACCCCCTCAAGACGCAATTTTCCAGTGGTAGAGGTCTCGAGGGCATGGTCGCCCACTACCCGAGTGCGAGAAGTAAGTGTATCCATGAGCATAGAAGAATAAAGAAAACGGACCCAGGGGACGCCAGACACTGCCTACTGGTAAGAAAAGGGGGGCCAAGCTCAAACCGCAGGGGACGGGATACCTCATTCCCAGGGGTCACATCGTCGGTTTAAAAACGGAGCCTCGTGATATGAAAGTTTGTTTCCAACGCGCAAAGACCCCTATCCCACTGATCCAGACACCCAACCAGCCAACACGGTGACGTCCTAAGCACGCCACCTCCGGAGGACAGCTCTGGAGACCCATACTGGGAGCCAAAAACCTTGGTGGCTCTTAGTCCAGTTCCACCAGCAGCCTGTCCGGCATGGGTGACCCTTCCACAGGCTGAGCCCCCGCCGTAGCCCACTGGGTCAGAATACGCAAGGCCACCTACCACGACAATGTGGCCACCCCAGGGTGGGGGTGAAGAAGCACAAGCTTAGCGCTAAAGTATGACTGGTGAACATGACTAGAGCTAATCGTAACTAAAAAGGAAAGTAGGAGAACGACACCTGTGACATAATAATGAACTACTGGAAGTAGAAATAATAATGAAAGGGACATCTTCACATTCTGCAGGCCAAACGACGGCTCGGCATACCTCACTCTAGCTATCCCCTTAATCAGGACCGCCATAACCCTTAAGCACTATAAGCGGAAATAGGCCTTTTCTGAAAAGTAATAAGAAAAAACAGATAAGCAGGAAAAAATATCACTTACAATTTCTAGATTAAAAAAATATATTATTACGAGTTCCAGCAATTTGTCATGTATTGAGATGGCTATTTTTTCAGAATTGGGTAAAATATATTGTGGAGGTCGCTAGTGTAGGGTACACCACCCCTTCAATAATGCATCTTGGAAGATACACGTATTTATGTAAACATATGCCCCTAATTTTCCTCCAAACTACTGTAGCCTCTTATTTCAATCCTTCAATTTTTTTTTATTGGTTTTGGGTTCTAATTATAACAACACTGTGCTAATTCGCCAGAGTGAGCTTCCTTATTTATCCGTTACTTATATTATTTTCATTGACGTGCATTCATTTGTATTTCATCTGGGTTCATTTGATCGAGTAATTCTATGGTTTCATTTGGGTAATTCTATCCTTTCAAACAAAAAGAAAAAAAAGCAAATACATGCAGATTATAGGCCGGGTCGAAAAGGGGTCAAGTTCAAGATTTTGCTTAGGTACATATTGTGAGGTTGATCATTTTGTAATAGTAGTATCCACACCAAAAATCAAGGCTGTGGGACCTTCGCTACCCCCACCCCTACCGATACTCACTTTTTTCCATATGAATTTGTATGGGAAATAGGCCAAAAATCGAAAATCGTAAAAATCGACCCTAAATATAAATTTTTTTGCTTTCGGATGGCCAAAATCGGGTTCCCCGGCACGAATTACATCAGAATAGACCATTCAACAACTTTTTTTGAGATCGGGGGGTAGGGGGTTAGGGGGTAGGGTCTTAAATCCGGTGCCGACTCATAGCACCGGATATAAGACCTAATATTACATTATTTTTGTTTTGTTTTCTTTCCAGATTCCTATTTAGGTACCTAGAATGTTAAAAGTTTGTATTAAAATACGTTATTTAATTTTAAAATATCAGTAATAAATAAAATATAGTTAAAATCCTATTAAGTTAAATTATGGCTACTAGAAAAAGAAGCCACAATGTAGCCTTTTGCAGCAGAAATTTTGAGCTACCAAGATTTATAAATTTTCTAGCAAATGATTATATTGATTTGATTAATTGGAATGAGCAGATAATCACTCCTCCACCTTTGCTAAGTAATTTTACCAATGAGCAATTGCTTCAGATTAGAACTAAACCTCTAGAAATACTAGATTTTCCATGTCACAGCCAAAGCGTTGAACGGGGTGTGAACTTAACTAAATCTAGCCAGGAAAGAATTGGTTATATTAATCGGCATAAATTTATTTTAAATACTTTAGAGTCTAGAAAAGAACTGCCTACTTTTGAGTGGAAAGGTCAATGGAAAGAATAAAAGAAAACATGGTTTAGGTAAAAAATTTATTGAATTTCTCTCTCTTAATTTCTACCAATAATAGCTAAAAATTTATATATTAAATTTTTTTTCCCATGCATTTTTGTATTTTTAAAATTTTTTTTCATTAAAAAATAAATATAACTGTTTTATAAGCGAACTTTTGTAATAATAAAAAATTTCGAAGTAAATCGCAAATTATCTCCAATTTTATGATTTTCTGAAAAAAACTGAAACCGGTAGGAGGGAGGGGGGGGTCCTCAGAATTCAAAAATATTTTACCAGGGTGTTACGATGATTGATTGAACCACCTCACACTATGTATGTAAGAAATAAAAAATTTCGACCCGGCCTAAATTGCAGAAACACGAGCAATGTAGTTAAAGTGGGGATACTGACCTAACAGCCAGCTTCCTCCCCCGACAGTATGTATGATTTTTTTGTAAAAGTGTCGGGGAAGGGACTGTTTCTGTGACTGCAACTGCGCTTTATGCTCGCTTATCAACTATTAAATTTTCTTTTATTATAACATTATATTACAACATGTTCCTAGTCAATCGGTGCGAGTCTTTTTATGACACTACCTGGGAAACTGGGCCCTACTTGTCAAAAGTGCTTAAGGCTCCATTGGCCCTGCCCTTAAGAAAATTGTTAACCACGCAAGGCGATCCAATGAAGTCGACTTAAGCCGCCAAAAGAATGCCATGAAAACAGGATACAAAAACTAAAACGTTTGCTTTGACTTTTTTTTTTAAGACTCAGTTTCTCAATAAATACGAAAAAATAACTTACAATTATTTTAAATTCATTCTTCCATCAATGCCCAATTTCAGTTTAGTCGCTACAGATAAAACGCAAAGCGTACAAAACAAATAAAAGTACATGGTGCGGAAAAAAAGGAGCCAGTATCGAATTATTCCCGTAAGGAAAGACTTTTCACGTCGCGAGTAATTTCAATCACAATCCGTAAAAAGGTTGTTCTGTTCTCGAATGGAAGCGAAACAAACTAATGTAGAAAACTGGAATACTTAAACTTACGGAAGGCCTGTTCTTACGAAGTTATTTCAATTAATTAAAATTTTACAACAAACATTACAATGCTTTAATAGCAGTTTTTAATTTTAAGTTCATAATTGTTTTATAATGATGAACCAACTTTCAATGACGGTGAAAATTCTAACCTAATCGCTTTAACTCTTAAGAAAAAATTGCATACTTCTTATATATATATATTATATATATATATATATATATATATATATATATAATATATATATTATATATATATATATATATATATATATATATAATATATATATATATATATATATATATATATATATATATATATATATATATATATATATATATATATATATATATATATATATATAAAACCAAAGTCCGGCTCCTTGTTTTGAATATTTAATAATAATTAATTCTTTCATTCCGTGTGGCAACATATGTGAACGTTAAAATGTGCATGTTATCTTCAATCATGTGAAACGGTGATTTAGAGATGATTTCTGCACCAAATTTTTCAAATCTTTAAGTATACTTGAATCATGAAAGGTTAAGTAAATGTTTACAGTCAGGGGCATAAAATCATCTGCCGATCAATATGTCGATTTTCTTACATAAACCACTGCAAACATTGCGTGGCATTGTAGTAGAGACGTTTGTACACCTTCAAATGCTCCCTTTCATTCGTCACAGCTAAGTGACCGTGTCTTTGCCTTACACGTCCGCAAATGATTACATAACACTGGCAGATGGACAGGAAGGGGTGGCCCTATTGAATGGCATCGTTCTTCGTATCTAGCACCGATGGACTGTTTATTGTGGGGTTACCTAAAGTCTGCGGTTTATAAACCACGGTCACGCACCATTAAGGAATTAAAGGAAACATTTGAAAAGTGTGCCAACGTTTCTAATAGAATGTTCTGTTATATCTATAGTGGTTCATGCAAGAGAATCAACATACGCAAACAGCTTCATGGCCCCGACTGTCAACATTTACTAAATTATTTACATGAGCCGGACTTTTAGTTTTATTATTATTATTAATACGAGTATATATAATACTAATAATAATAATAATAATAATAAATAATTAGTACTGACTAAAATAAAAAACAAAAAATATAATTCATTCGAAAAATATAATTATTTTAAATAAAACAATGGTAAAATTGAAATAGTATTTGCAACACGAAATACCCCAACCACCCAACCCAACATTCACTTACTCACTCTCTGGGTGGCTTGAGAGGAGGAAACAAATTACCGGTATCCCTTAGAAATAACACTATAAATCATAAGCTGAAGTCTAACGTCCAAGTAAGAGGGAGTCCATCCAACTTCGGGTTTTCAGGGTGTAATTTCCATAGCAATCTGCAGCAACAGTTTCATCGTAGCGCACTTTGAGCTTCCAATGAATACATTCGTTAATATGTTAATTTTTAAATGCAGCACAATGATGATAATTGACTCAAAGTTCTTCATTGGTTTTTGCCTAACTACGGCTTATTTGAGGCTTTTGTAACAACAAAATTACAAACTTCTCAATTTCTCAATGTCAGGAATTTATATGAAAAAAGTTTCATATTTATTATTCGCTCCATAAAGAACGTTTCGTCTTTTTTGAAAGGAACTCCGTTATGAACTACCAATAAGCTCTGATTCAACCATCTAAATTGGTTTGTTGACCTAACTTTTTTTTACTTTGTTACAAAAAAAATAATAATAGACTGAGGAGGAAAATATAGCTACAACATATACAACTATAACTACTACTCGGCGACGGCGGCTGCTGCTGCTGCTGCTATTAGTATATTCATTCCTAGCCCTCACTTCCCATTTTGTGGCGTGGGCGCGATAAGTGATAAGAGAACCATGATCATCGCCGGGAATTAGGTGTTATTTGTCTCAGGGATCCATTGTTACCTTTTAGTAAAATAGGGACAGTACCCCCCCCCCCCCCCTCACTGTCCTCCTAGTGACACTTTCCTAACAATTTTATACTTGAAACATTTAATACACACTTTCTTTTTTCTTCTCACACCTGCGGAATAACTACCCAACATCTTTTTCAGTTATCAGTACTACAACTAACAACAATGTTAAAGCTGCAAAAGGAGCCATATTGCTGAAAATGAAAAATTTAACTAATCCTTGATAACTGACAGCCTAATGTAACATCTTTAGAGAAGTAAATGTAACATACCTTGGTAACCTTGATTTTGCTTCCACCCAAACTGTTCATTCTGACGAAGGTCAAGCTTGTCACTCCACCTTAGACCTACAGTTTAACGTGGAATCCGAACCACGCCCAACCAGCAGCCCAGCTTCTTAACCACTAGGCTACCCAAGGTACCCATTTATCTAGCAACCAATTTTTTTTAGTGTGGAAGGCTGAACAACTGGGTTTTGCTACGAGCCGCCTGCCGTCACCGGGTCTCGATCCCGGGGCCGATGGATTCGTAGTCAGCGACGCTAACCACTATACCATCGAGGCGCATCATATAATATTAGTGCTACTAAAACAAAGTTTAAAGTGACAAATGAAGGCAAAGCTTGTACCAGTTCACCACTGACCTTCCATCAACGAACAAATGGCCTAATAAATATTATTAGATACATTTATGAATTTAAAATAAAAATGATGCTACATATAACAACAAAGAACAAGAATTTATTTTTACATTTTGTACCGGCAGTTCCTCATCTTAAATTTCACCTAATTAATAGTACTTGGAAATATAGTTTGAAAAAGAATAGTGATTTTCTTAAAACGAGCGCGTTGTCAAAAGGATGGAACGAGACGGGAGCGAATGGGTGCTTATTCAAAAGCTCCGTTGTCCTGCTTGTCATCGGGCGCCTTAGTCGGGTCCAAATTGAAGCGCGTCATTTGCGTGGCCACGTCGAACAGATAATCATAAGACTCAGCCCTTCAAAGGAGAGAAAAACAGTAGGAAAAATTTATATACACTGTGTTCCAAATTATTAAGCAGATTACATTTTCTCTAATGCTTTCAAAAGGTTTTCCCGAATTTCAATGAAATTTGTAGCAAATAATCACTATATATAGCAGCATTGATGGTATTCATTTCGATAAAATATTTTCATAATTAAAATAATCATCTCATTTTATTGAAAAATATGTAAAATATGTTCCGAATTATTAAGCAAGTATTCTATTTACAGATCTATCTAAATGGTGAAAATGGGTAAGAAGAAGGATTTAACATTAACTGAGAAAAGAAAAATAGTCGTTACTTGCTGAAAATATAAAATCTATTGAAATTGCGAAGCAGTTTGGCAGAGCTTATGGAACTGTAAACAAGTTTGTAGCGGAGGGTATCAAACTGAGGCAGCGAAGTGATAAAGGAGCTATAAGAAAAGTGACAAGGCGGCAGATATCTGTAATCAAGCGCAAATTGCAAAGCATCCATTGTCCTCAAGTAGAGAGGTTTTTGAGCAGGCTGGCATACATAATGTACCAAGAACATCTCGATGTGGAATTCTCCAAACAATTGGCAAGACGTGTAAACCTACGATTCAGTCACCATTAACACCCAAGTACAAGAAGCAGCGTGTTGAATGGGCGCGTCAGTACGTTAAAACAGATTTTAATACTGTATTGTTCACCGATAAATGAAAAGCAACCCTTGAGGGACTTGATGTTTAGTCAAGAAGATAGATTGCTGAGAGCCAATTTCTACCATCGAGATTAAGACGCCAACAAGGTGGAGGTAGTGTCATGTTTTGGGCAGGATTGATAGGCAATGAAGTAGCTGTCCCATACAGAGTGCCTGATGGTGTAAAAATGAATGCCCAGTCTTACACAAACTTTCTAAAAGAAAACCTCATTCCATGGTAGAGATTGACCCTTAGCAATCCATCTTCTTGACCAACCATCAGATCCCTCAAGGGTTGCTCTTCATTCATCAGTTAACAATACAGTATTAAAATCTGTTTTCACGTACTGACGCGCCCCGTTCAACACGCTGCTTCTTGTACCTGGGTGTTAATGGTGACTGAATCGTAGGTTTAGACGTCTTGCCAATTGTTTGGAGGATTCCACATCAAGATGTTCTTGGTACATTATGTATGCCAGCCTGCTCAAAAACCTCTTTACTCGAGGACAATGGATGCTTTGCAATTTGCGCTTGATTACAGATATCTGCCACCTTGTCACTTTTCTTATAGCTCCTTTATCACTTCGCTGCCTCAGTTTGGTACCCTCCGCTACAAACTTGTTTACAGTTCCATAAGCTCTGCCAAACTGCTTCGCAATTTTAATAGATTTTATATTTTCAGCAAGTAACTTGACTATTTTTCTTTTCTCAGTTAGTGTTAAATCCTCCTCCTTACCCATTTTCACCATTTAGATCTGTAAATAGAATACTTGCTTAATAATTCAGAACATCATATTTTACATATTTTTTAATAAAATGAGAATTACTTTAATTATCAAAATATTTTATCGAAATGAATATCATCAATGCTGCTATATATAGTAATTATTTGCTACAAATCGGGTAAAAACTTTTGAAAACATTGGAGAAAATGTAATCTGCTTAATAATTTGGAACACAGTATATATATAATATTATATATATATATATATATATATATATATATATATATATATATATATATATATATATATATACACACACACACACACACACACACACACACATATATATATATATATAATGAAAATTATTTCACGAAAGTGACACGTGAAAAATATTTATTCCCTTCGTGGTTTTATTCATCATATATATATATATATATATATATATATATATATATATATATATATATATATATATATATATATATATATATATATTAGTTTCTTGTTATTAATGCTACTAGGCCTAAATAAGTGAAATCATGGCGACAAGAATCAAAACGCACAATTCAACATTTGGTCACCCTGCAGAATTTCTACGTTCAATGACTCCTTCAAAGGCTGACATATTTACGCATTATTTATTGGTAAGAAAAGAAGAACAACTGATTTTGAAAGGTTCTAGAACAGCAAAAGAATGTTACAGAATTATCACTAAAGATGTGGAAGTCATTTGGGAGAAGTTTTCCTTTCCACATATAGGATTTGAAGGAATAGCTATAGAAGTTGAATGATTGATAGAATCTAGAGCAAAGCTAAATAAAGTACCATTAAAACAAAGAAACAACAGTTTTCAGCAGAAGGTGGAGACATTCGATGAAATGTTTGATATTTGCACTTGCACTTGTTATGATAAAAAAATCAGTCGAACGGATTGCAGATGTGATATTGGAGTTCCAATGATTGAGTGGGAGTCTTTCGTGGGGCAGAAACAAAGAAAAAACCATCTAGGACCAATCGACAGAGTAACGACTTCCACAAGAAAAAGGACTCGCGATAGAGTTAAAGGATTAGAAAGAAAAGCCAAGATAAGCCTAGATATGAATGTCGCCTCAACCAGCAAACTGGACCCTTCACATATTATGGAAGATGAGAGCATGGAAATTGATGATGACAGCGATGATATTGACTTTGCTCTGGATTTTGAGCTGAGAGAAAACCATCAGAACAGAATTATTTATAATAACTTAATAACAGCAGATAGATACCGTGTAAGTTACAGAGCTACTGCAGCTTTGAAGGATATGGGAATATTAGATGAAACCAATATGTTGGATAGGAAAAAGGTGGAAAGAGAAAGAATACGTGTGGGTAAAAAGAACATAATCAAAGTAAAATCAGAGAACACACAGATTGAAGGCATTGGATTTGATGGTAGAAAAGATCAAACTAAGACAAAGAAGGGAATGGAGTATGAAGAACATTATGTAATAGTCGAAGAACCTGGTGATGTTTGCATGGATCATATAGCTCCAGATAATGGAACTGCTTGTTGTATTGCAGATGAAATAATAACTTTTATAGTAGATTCTAATAGCAAAGAATCCCTCAAAGCTTTGCTATGCGATGGCACCCCAGTGAACACTGGCAGGATTGGCGGAGTGCTAAAATTGATTGATTTATATCTAGACAGGTCGGTACAATGGCTGATTTGCCTTTTGCATGCAAACGAACTGCCCTTCAGGCACGCATTTGAAGCAATTGATGGAAAAACTCTGGGATCAAACACCTTCAAAGGTTCTCTTGGAAATAAACTCCAAGAGGATTTGATCGAATTGGATATAGTTGATTATACCCCTGTAGAGGGCAACATTAAAGAAGTTTCAGCTGATATTGTTAAAAGTTTCAGCAGTGACCAAAAATATATTTTATGAAATGTGCATTAGCATACAATCTGGACACTTCTCACAAGTGTTACCCACCAGATCCCCAGGTGCCCTCCATCATGCAAGATGGCTAACACGAGCAAACAGGATCCTGCGCTTATATGTCTCTACACGGAATCCAGACAAAAACATCCAAGTCCTAGTAAAAATTATAATGCTGGTTTACGCTCCAGGCTGGTTTTGGATAAAGTCTCATCCAGAGGCAAATGAGGGAGCATCTAATTTTTGGTATATCATGCACTTGTTTAAAGGCTTAGATAAAAAACATCGGATGATTATGGAGCATGTCCTCAGAAATAACGCCTATTTTGCCCACCAGAGAATATCTTACTCTCAATGATAACAGACACAAGAAGAGAGGTCAGAGAGCTGGCTCTTCAGCACATCATTCCAGCAAGAACTAGGAGCACCAATGCGAGAAATTTTGAGCTGCCAAAAACACTGAACTTTGAAGCAGACGATTATCCTAACATGATCGACTGGGACAAGGAAACCATCACCCCTCCACCTATTTTACAGAATTTGACAAATGATGACGATCTTAAAGTTTGAAATGAACCACTTCAGCTTATTCCTTTTCTCTGTCACAGCCAGGGAGTAGAACATGCAGTAAATGTGGTAACAGAAGCATCACAAGATAGAATTGGTTACGAAAACAGACAAATTTATTTTGAATGTACTGGAGTTGAGAAAAAAGCTACCTGTGTTCTAATGGAAAGGCCAGTGGTGTCAGTAATTTACAATTTTAAATTTCTTAAGGTGAATATTTTGATTTTAGTATGCTTCAATTGATTCTTTAAGTAATATATGGAGAAAGATTTCTTATTTTAGGCTGGGTCAAATTTCTGGGGGCAGATTGGGCACTATGTGGGGCTTATGAATTGGGGTCCTGACCAACATACTCCAAAAGAAAGTTTATGCTCTCCCCCGTACCACTAGCATACTCCCTCCTATTTTTGGCTCTGCCCCAAATATGAAAATAGTATCATAAATGAAAATGGAGACCATTTAGAGCATCTTCTCATAGAGATGACCCCGACTAAAATTTCATAATATATCTCGTGTGCAATTTTCAGGCAATTACCTCAAACATTTGGATTTATCAAAATTTTCACCACGTATTTTCTCAAAATATTTGCTATATCAGAAAATTGATTACACATAAACATCGTTTATGTGTAATCAATTTACTGAGCTGTGTGTTGAATTTCAAATTCAATACCAATAAATTTCATGTTCTAATTATCATATATTTTTACAGGAATTGTAAGAATTTATGCTCTTTAGATTTACTTATGATCCATGCATGATTCTATAAAAGCTGGATTTTTAATTTTTTAAAAAGGTTGAAAAAATGTCAACCAGAAACAAATCTTCGAATGCAGCTTTTGGTTTTGCCACTGAATTCCACCGATCAATGATTCCTACAAAGGCAGACGTTGTCAGACTATTTTTCCATTCAAGAGAGAAAAAATCAAGTCAAGGGGATCAGCAACTGCGAACGATTGCTACAATATAGTTACCAAAGATCTTCAAGATATTTGGGCCACGTTCTCTTTCCCTGTCATTCAAGAAAGATCTATTTCTTTTGCAGTGGAAAGATTAATCAGATCAGCTCTTTCCTTGAACAAGGTTCCTCTACGTCAAAGGAATGAAAATTTTGCTAAAAAACTTGCTTCATATGATGAAATGTTTGACATTTGTACTTGCAAATGTTATGATAAAGGAATAGAAAGGCCATTTTGTTGATGCAAGGTAAAAATCCCAATGGTAGAGTGGGGGTCATTTGTAGGCCAAAAGCAAAGAATAAATCAATTAGGGCCATTTGATCATGAAGCTGCCGCTGCCCAGGGATGATCCATCTCAAGAGCAAGAGAAGAACAAGAGAGGCAACAAAGGTCACAAGTGGAAATGGCAGAGGCTATGGAAGTTGTACCATCTTCTTCAGTAGATGACTTTAGCGAAGATATAGAAGACAGTGACAATGAGCTAGAATTCGTGCCCGATGTGGAATTGATTGAAAATGATCAAAATAGGTATTCATACAATGAATTACCATTGGTGGCAGACCGTTAGTGTGTGAGTTCGAGAGCTACAGCAGCTATTGTTAATGCTGCATCGAAAGATATGGGAATAATCGATCAATCTAACATGCTTGATAGGAAGAAAATAGATAGAGAGAATTCGTGTAGGCAAGAAAAATATTGTTAGATCTAGATGTGAAAATGTGAATATTGAATGTATAGGGTTTGATGGAAGAAAGGTTGATATGTTAACCAAGCATGGAAAAGAGAATGAAGAACAAAGACCCTGCAGGTATCTATGTAGACCATCTCTGCCCTGACGCAGGAAATGCTCTGTGTATAGCTGATGATAATGTCTTAATTGATTCAGCGAGCATCGACACTCTCAATGCTCTGCTATGCGATGGTACTGCTGTCAATACTGGTAGAATTGCTGGTACCATAAAATTGATTGAAATTTTTTTGCATAGATCAGTTCAATGGCTCATGTGTCTTTTACACATGAATGAACTCCCCTTCAGACACATATTTGAAACCATAGACGGAAAAACATCAGGGCCAAATACCTTTAAAGGTTCAATTGGAGCCAAATTGAAATGTGATTTAACCATTTTAGACTTAGTGGCATTTTCACCAGTTGAGGGCAATGTCCAAGATATACCACCAAATGTCATGAGAGAGTTGAGCAGTGATCAAAAGTATCTCTATGATATGTGCCTAACAGTGCAATCTGGATGGGTATCTGAAAGTCTAGCCCGCAGGTCTCTAGGTGCCATTCATCATGCTCGCTGGATTACCCGAGCAAACCGGATTCTTCGTTTATATGTATCGACTTTGCATCCCGAACAAAATCTGAAAGAACTGGTAACCATCATCATGAAATCATATGCTCCTGGATGGTTTCATATCAAATCCCATCCTAAAACTACTGATGGAGCACAGAATTTTTTTCATTTGATTGTCTTGATGCGAGGATTGGAAGAAAAACATTGCATTATTATGAAACTGGTTTTCCATAATAATGCCTATTTTGCCAATCCTGAAGCTATCCTACTGTCAATGCTTACTGATAGCAGACATGTCAGAGAAGATGCTCTTCAGAAGATACTTCTCAGTCGGACACGTTTCAGTGGCACATGAAATTTTGAGCTTCCTAAATCTCTAAATTTCGATTCCAAAGACTACTATGAGATGATTGACTGGAGAAAGGAAGCTATCAATCCTCCACCTTTGATAAGGAATTTCAGCAATGAAGAGCTACTGCATACAAGAACAGAACCCTTGAAAATTGCTGCCTTTTCATGCCACAGTCAAAGCGTGGAAAGTGCAGTGAACTTAGTGACAAAAGCATCAGAACAAAGGACTGGCTACGGCAATCGGCACAAATTTATCCTCAATCAACTGGAATCAAGAAAAAGACTGCCACAGTTTGAATGGAAAAGCCAATGGGGCCAAGGCACATCCACAAGTAATTAGTGAATTGTGAAGGTAATTTTTAAATTAAATTTTGTTTTTACTTCAAAGCTGTTTTGTGTAATAAATGGTACAATGGACTAATTGTCTTCTTTTCAGACAAATATACTAGGCCTATATGAGGTTTATGAATCGGTCTCCTAGGCAATCAGTACTCCAAACTAAAGTTAATGCCACCCTTTTCTATATACTGATAACACTTTTTGGGGATGCAGCAATTTTTCAAGGATTTGAAATTTCTTGGATAATTGCCTGAAAATTGCACGAGAGGTATATTATGCAATTTTAAGGGGGGTCATCTCTATAAAAAAATGCTCTAAATGATCTCCATTTTGATTTATGGTACTATTTTTAATTTGGGGGTGGAGCCAAAAATAAGAGGGAGTATGCTAGTGGTACGGAGGGGAGCATAAACTTTCTTTTGGAGTATGTTGGTCAGGATATCATTTCATAAACCCCACATAGTGCCCATCTAAAAAAAATCATTTTGACTAGATTTCGACCCGGCCTAAATTTTAACTTACTTTAACTTTACTCATATCATTATTTACTTTAATCTTTGTCATTTATCAGGTTTTTTTATTCAAAGAATTGGTTTCAATTTGCATATGCAATGGGTAGGGGGGGGGGGGGAACATAGCGGTGTAATTACAGTATGTTGTTTAGGGGCCCAAAGGAAACTCCAAGCAGTGTGTAGAATAAGAATACAAAATTTTGACCCCCCTAATATATATATATATATATATATATATATAATATATATATATACTGTATATATATATATATATATTATATATATATAATATATATATTAGGGTGGTCCAAATCCATAGGGGGAAATTTCAAAATTGTCTTAGATAGTCTCCACAAGTGTGGTTTTTGTCCATTTAGTGTCCACATGGCCTGTGCAAAATTGCAGCGTCATTGGTGAATATTTAGAGGTCGCCCCACTCTGAATATATATATTATATAATGTACTTTTTCTTCCGTAGGTCCGATGGCTCAAACTCGATCAATTCCAAAAGTTTGGCTTCTAGGGATGGCAACTGGAACTTTATCCACGTCAAGGCTCCCTACATGCCTTGACGCCCTCCTCTTGGGGCAATACCACCACATCAATCAAAAGCAAACCACCTCCGACAGTCTGAACCAGGCATGCCAGAGGATGATTGAAGTCTGGACCCGAGCGCGGATCCCAACTCAACGGATCGACTCCTGTGTCCGTAAGCTTTCAAAGCTTTTAGACCGCTACAAAACACTCAAGAAGCAGAGGACCAGGCAACGTGCCAGCGATAGAATGAATGAAGACATCTTCAAAGCGGACATCCAGGAACTGTTTGACATCGCAACCAGTGATGCCATGAGCACAATCGTCAACGTTGAGGACCGAAATTTCCTGTCCATGCAGCGCAAGGACGTCAATTCTTGCAGCATGGCTGGCATTGATAAGGAAACGACTACACAAGAGGACAGAAAGCGATCCAGAATGGAGAAGGAAGCCAAGAGGAAGGCAAGGCATGAAGCAACACAGAAAGATTTGGAAGAAGCAGGAGTGTCATCAATTGATCTTTCCTCTTCTTCTTCCCTTTTTTCGCAAGACGACGACGACTATAGACCATCGGTTCCGATTCCTTCTTCGTCTGAAGCTCCGGCACCAAAGCGTCCCAAGAACAAGGTTACGAACATTTTCCAATCTCCAGAAGTCATTGGAGCAATGGATCGCACCAATCTTTCTGACCGGAATGCTGTTTTCGTAACTGGAGCTGTATTACAGGCCGCGGGGCATGATCTGTCTGGGATGACGTGCTCTCGGAGCTCTATTCATCGCTACAGAGAAAGTGGGCGAGAACAGGCAGCTCGAGAAGACCTAGAATCATTCTCTCTAGAAGACCCTGTCCTTCTCCATTGGGACGGAAAGCTTCTCCCCGGCATTGAAGGGAAGAAGACGAATGTGCATCGGATAGCAATCCTTATAACATTCAATGGACAGGAGAAGCTGCTTGGTGTCCCAAAGATGAAACAAGGAACTGGAGAAGCACAGGCCCAGGCATGCCTTCAAACTATGAAATTATGGAACGTGGAACAGCATGTGAGAGGTCTCGTCTTCGATACCACTGCGTCAAACACGGGTTTACATCGCGGAGCCTGTGTCAGGATTGAAGAAGCATTGGGTCACGAGCTAGTTTGGATCGGTTGTCGACATCATATACTTGAAGTCGTACTTGCTGATGTCTTTGCCTCAATATTTGGCTCAACAGGAAGTCCTGAAACAGGCCTTTTTAAGCGATTTCAAAAGGAATGGCCATCTCTCTCCCACGAAGCATTTGTCTCAGCATTGGACAGCTTGTTCGAGAACCCTCAACTCCAAGAGATGAGAAAAGAGATGCTCACTTACTTACCTAACGCTCTTCAGGCAAGCCAACCTCGTGACGACTACAAGGAGTTCCTTGAACTATCTTTGCTCTTCCTGGGGGGAAAGACTGGTGGTCAACTCTTTATCCGAGCTCCGGGTCCCATGCACCACGCGAGATGGATGGCGAAGGCGATTTATGCGCTCAAAATCTACCTCTTTCACTATCAATTCAAGCTCACAGCACGCGAAGAACGAAACGTGACTCAGCTGGCTTTATTTGTCAGTCTGATTTACGTCAAGTACTGGCATGAAGCGCCAATGGGGACACAAGCTCCTCTCAATGATCTCAAAATGCTGCATCTTCTGGAAAAATATCCACACGGAGGAGCTGCACAAGCGGCGAAGACAGCTCTAAGATGCCACCTGTGGTACTTGTCGGAGCATCTGATTGGACTGGCCTTCTTCGATAATAGGATCGATCCTGATACCAAAAGGAGAATGGTTCAACACCTCCAACATCCCCAAAAGAATGGCTGCCCCCGACGAATCGACATGGCGGAAGCTGGTGTTGAAAATGATGTGGCATCCTTCGTCACGAAAAGGACATTGACCCTCTTTGATGCCTTGAAAGTTGGAGGTAAGGAGGAAGCGCGCCAGTTACTTCAAAAAGATCCACGGGAATGGCCAAATGACAAGAACTACAGGGAACTTAGAGATCGCGCCTTAAAGATGAAAGTCGTCAATGATGCTGCCGAGCGAGGTATTGCTCTCGCACAACGCTACAATGACACTTTGACACGAAACGAGGACCAGAAGCAGTACCTCCTACAACTCGTAGCCGCCCACCGAAAACAGATACCAATACCATCCAAGGCGACTCTGATGCAGAAGAAATAATGAAGATACACCCATTATCATGTCCTATTGTCTTACTGTTTTCTTTCATATTCTTTGAGAACCAAAAAAAAATTTAGTTATTCAGTTGTCTATATATTTTCCCAAATTTTCAAAAAGGGGGCAAGTGGGGCGACCCCTAAATATTAACCGAATAACGTGAAACTTTGCACAAATACTGTCCACACCAAGAGGCATAAAACTAACCTTGTGGAGAGAACTTAGTCGATGCTTTAACCTTTTGGACCACCCTAATATATATATATATATATATATATATATATATATATTATATATATATATATTATATATATATATTATATATATACATATATTATATATATACACACAGTATATATATATATTATATATATATATATATATATATATATATATATATATATATACCGGTATATTATATATATATATACCGGTATATTATATATATATATATATATATATATATATATATATATATATATATATATATATATATGTTTGCATGAAAGGGGAGGTAATAATGGGGAAACAAGAGTCCTGAAATGTCCCACTGTAAAACCGGATGGATGAAAAAAGGACAAATAAGAATATAACACAGAATGAAGAAAAAAAAATAAAGAAAAAGTAAAATTTACGATATGGTAAAACTGCCCAATGAGGAAAATGATAAAAAGATGAAAACTAAAAATGTTGAAAATAAACGGCCAACAAGGACTGCAAATGCAAGAAATGACAATGATAATAGCAAAAACAATGATAATGAAAATATCAGGTCATCCCATAAGTGATGTCATTTTTTAGATCGGAATTTGAAAGAAAAAAAAAAAACAACTGAAACTTTTTAATCTAGTATATATTTTCCATTGGAATCAATGACACACTGCCAACATCCTACAAGCTTTTCAATGCCATGTTTATAAAATTCAGGTGGTTTTGAGGCAAAAAATGTACAAAGACTGGTGTACAGGTCATCTAAAGAAGTATATTGTTTCTTGTCAAGATAGTTTTGCAGACTCCTGAAGAGACGATAATCTGAAGGCGCAAGGTCTGGAGAATATGGAGGATGTGGAAGTTTTTCCCACCCAAGCTCCTCAATTTTTGCAGAAGTGATCTGAGCGGTATGAGGACGTGCGTTGTCATAGTGGAACACGATTCCTTTCCGATTAACCAAAGAAGGTCTCTTTTCTTTTAGTGCAATGTTCAATCGATCCAGTTGTTGACAGTAGACTTGAGCGGTGATTGTTTGGTTGTGTGGTAAGGTTTCAAAGTGTATTACACCACCTTTATCCCACCAAACACTAAGCAACACCTTCCGAGGGTGAAGATTTGGTTTTGGCTGTGGTTTTGCTGGTTCTCCGGCACAAACCCACTGTTGATGGCACTTAACATTCTGGTACAGTATCCACTTTTCATCACCAGTCACTAAATGGTGCAAAAATGGATCTTGGAGTTCACTGGAATGAAGAGCTGTGCTAATGTTTACCTGTACCCTCAGATTGTCAACTGACAATTCATGTGGCACCTATTTTCCTAACTTAGGCACTTTCCCGATTTGTTGCAAGTGTCAAAGGATGGTGGATGGGGATGAATCGAGTTTCTGGGCCAATTCTTCGACAGTTGTTGAACAGTCTTCTTCAAGTGTGGCTAACAGCAGGTCATCATCAAACTCAGCAGGGTGTCCAGAGCATGCTGCATCTGTCAAACAACAGTCGCCATTCCTAAACTTTTGAAACCATCTTTGACATTTCCTCACATGCAGATTATATCATTGCCATAAAGACATAAATGTCCTGAATGTTTTGCATTGCATCAGTAGCACTATTCCCTTTTTTGAACTCGTAAAGCATTATATGCCTGATATGCTCTTCTGATACCACCATGTTTATGAGGGGTTCACATAAAGCAAAACACACATCTTCACTGGTCAAGGTCTGTAAAGTATGTAGTGAAACAGGATAGATCTCCTCTTAGATATAACCTTTGGAAAATTTATGCTTAAACCGAGTAGGACTAGTTTAAACTTAATCTATCGTAAAAAACGACACTACTTATGGGATGACCTGATAATAAAAATAATGATAATACCAAAATTAAAAACAGAAAATAAACAGACAAGAAATAGAAGCATAAAAATATTGTCTGTAAATACTATGCAAAAGGGAATTGCAGATATCAGGATGGGCAATGCATCTATGCACATTAGGGTGTCCCAGCCTCACATGTGAAAATAAAAATTTGCAAGAGTCAAATCGCACACCCCTTTAATTAATTACACCTGAAGAAAGGAAAAAATGGGCGAAATTTCATTGGCCTATTAGGAGGGGAAGGGTCCCCTCATTGACCTTGTTTATTCGACCCTATATGAACAAACGTAAATGCTCAGCATTAATCATTCTAGAATGGAAGAATGAAATGTAAATTCTTTCTAATGACTAAATTAAAGGAAATGGAAATTCTTCCTAATGGCACATTTTATTTCAGGGGACAGAGGATCTTTTTGTCTGCTGAGGGGAACTGCTGGCGGTGGTATTCGACGACTTGGTACACGAGCTGCCGTTCCTCCTCGTTTTTTGTCAGGCCCTCGTTGAAATCTTCCGCCAGTTTCACCGCCCGTTCTGCCGCGTCGTTCACAGACTTCAACGATGGTGCACATCCTTCGAGATCTTTGGGGGTTTTTGGAACCGGCAGCTTCAGGCAATGAAAAAGGTTTTGAGTCCTTTTCGTGACCAAGGTGCTCAAATCCGACCGTCTCACGGTCAAGACACTCTTTCCCTCCAGCCGACGCAGATCTTTTGGGTTTTCGGTCTTCTTGTGCAGGTTTTGGAGCATGGCCGTCTTCTCTGCATCGGTGGTTTTGGAGAACATAGCGAGTCCAACTAAATCTTCGCTTAGGTACCAGAGGTGGCCCCGGAATTTCATCAATGCGGCGGTATCTACATCATGATCCACCGCCTTGTACCGCTCTAGGTCCTCCAACAGCTCCAGGTCATTGACGGGCGCATCCGCCGTCAATGGAGCCTCGAACCACCTCTGGAGGTAGATGGTGACGGCCAAGATGTTTATCCTGCGTAGTGACCGGACCTCGTGAGCAGTCAGGTGGAATTGGCTTCGGAAGATGAACATCTTAAGACAGTAAATGCCTTTGGCCATCCACCTGGCCCGGTGGTATGCTCCAGGACGATTGTACCGGAGATCTCGTTTGCCATGACCATCGAGGAAGACCAGAGCGAGGATCAGGAACTCCCGGTAATCGTCTCTTGGGTGGCCAACTTCAAGCTGGTCTTCAATGAAGTGGACAATCTGCTCTTTTTTCAATGCCACCCATTCCGAAAGGATGTCGCTTGGGCCATCGCCGTTGAACGGAGAAGCCTGCTTCTGGTCGATGAACTCCCATTGGGATTTGAAGCGAGCGAACAGCGCAATTTCGGGGCCAGAAGACCTGAAGAACAGGTCAAAGACTGAGGTGATTACCAATTCCATCATGTGGGGTCTGCAAGCCAGGAAAAGAACGCGGCGGTCCATTTGGTCCTGGATAATCGTACAAGCGCCGCTGTGAATACCGGTATTCGCCGCTGTTGTGTCGAAGCAGAGACCGGCAATCCATGGTTGAACTTGCGGCCAATCATCCAGCACCTTCAGAACAGCTCCAGCCATCCGCTGTCCCGTGCTGTCAGGGATTTTTGGGATTGCCAACAACTTCTCAAGATTCTTCCCGCTGACCAGCACTGGTATGCGATCCGATTTCCCTCCATCCGAATCAGGGAGGAATTTGCCATCAAAGTGGACGACAAGCGGCGTATCAGGATTGAACTCGGTCTTGATTCCGGCTGCCAAGTTCTTCCTGGACTTCTGCCGTGAACGGTGAAGACTTGATTTGGACAAGGTGACCGAGGATAACAACTCCCACGGCAGCGAGTGCTGGAGCCACAATGTGCATCGCTTGGCGTACTGAGGTTCCAGTTCGATCCAGGGCTGCAGCAAAATTGGGATATTGGATGATCCTCCTTGCCGACACTTGGCCGTCCTTGGGAGCGGATCGAGGAGCCGAAGGACCAGGAGAGGAATATTGGACATCATCATTGGATGCTTCGGCCATGGACTCCGAAGAAGAAGACGACCCACTTTTCACCGTTCCTTTTGCTTGCAGTGAGTCCATCTCTTTGCGGCTTTTCTTCTTCCTCTTCTCTTCAGCTGCTCGGCATTTCTCCCGCTCCACTGCCCTGCGAGCAAACTCCAGGTCCTCTCCTCCGATGTACATCTTCCGCATGGTTCGCTGGTCATTCAGAAAGTCTCGATCTTCGGGGACTTTGATGAGTTTCATGGCGTTGGCATGAGCTGTTTCGAACAGTGTATTCAGGTTGGCTTGGAATCCCTTTTCCCGCTCCAGTTGCTTCTCTCCCCCACGGTTTCGGTTTCTGGCAACCTTCTCGTAGTCTGTGGAGAGGGCCTTGATCCTCTCGACGTACTTGGGCTTGTGGGAGGTCGGAATAGATGCCCGAGCCCACACCGCCATAACCTCATCAGCTACCACATTGGCAGCTTCCGCCGTGGACGTTTTTTTCTTCCGAGTGAAGAACAACAGACGTCGAAGAACATCTCCCACTGTCGGGAGTTGACACAGCGTTTCCAGGGGTTCATTTCGCAACACCCCCACCAACCACACAGTCTCCTGCTTTCTTGTATCCATAACCTGAAAAGAAATATGCTACAATTAGTATAAGGTAGAGAGTAGCCGTTCAGCAATAGTAAGACATGGTTTGAGGGGACCCTTAAAATTAAAGAACACGAATGAAATTGATCTTGCTGACATGTTTTCACGAGTGGAAGAAATTAGGGGTGTGTGCATGACAAACTTCAGGAACAAAAAAAATTGGGACACTCTAATGCACATCCCACGTTATGTAACTCACATTACACAAATGGATATTGCAAATCTGAAAACAAGTGCAAGTTCCACCATCTTACTGTCTGCAACACCTATGCAAGATATGGGAGGGACAAATACAGGCAAAAATGCTGCTACCATTACCCTCAAAGGAGCGGGACAGGTGAACAGGAAAAACAAGCATCAAAGATAGCTACCAATTTTTTAGATGCAGCCAACACAATTCAACTGGTAAATACCATCCAGCAAATACAGAGTTAACTGGCAAATATAGGAATCCAAGAGCTGGACAGAAGGCACACACAAAAACACTTCATGCGATATCGGGACAACAGGTATCGAAAAAGATAAAGAGAGGAAAATTCGTGGAGGATCACATCACAAGGCAACAAAACTAGCACCACCACTGGAAAACAAATTGGAACTACATATACTATATGTAAAAATGATAGCAAAAAAATAATAATACTAACCAACATTCAGGGCTTCAAATCAAACCATTCCCTGGACAGTCTTATACTTGAAAGGGCTCATGCAAGAAACCAGAGCAGACTTTGCATGCCTCACAGAAACCCATCTGAAGGACTGCCAGGTGAACTGTGAAAACTGAGTTTTGTGTTGACAAAAAAGAAATAAATTGACAACTATAACATACTCTGAGCCGACGGAACAGTGAGGCGTAAAGGAGGATGTGCTATTTACACACGCGAAAAACATCTGGCTGAAATGACAGTAGTTCAAACAGGTACGTAGAATGTGTAGCAGCAAAAGTTGAAAAATTAAATATGGTACTAATTGTAATGGACAGACCAGCGAACACGCCAACTTCAAAATTCTCAGATTCTATTACAGAGGTTAGAAACTGGGTAAAAGATCGACATTCTCCAACCCCAAATATTTTTCTCTGTGGTGATTTTAATTTTCCATTCATGAAATATAAAAAAATAGGAAAAAATATATGCATACACCAGGACAAGGGAGGCACATGGGAAGACCAGGAGCAGGCAAAAATGCTCATAGCTCTAGCCAATGAATTTATGTTAACACAAGAAATAAGAAAACACAAGAAAAAACAACTGCCGAGATTTGGTATTCACAAATAACAGCAACCTAATTGATAACACAGAAATATCTCCAACTATAATATCTGATCACAACATTATTGAAATAATAACCAATAGGAAAGGAAAGAACACGCACTATATAAAGAAGCAAATTCGAAATTTTTAATTTTCACCCCAAAGCTATAAACTGGGAAGGTGTTACATCCAGCATGGAAGCAATAGATTGGAAAACCATCTTCAAGGCCAAGACAACGGAGGAGATGCTAATGACCTCAGAGGAGAAGACACTGGAAATTGTGGAAAGACATGTCCCAAAAATGCAACAAAGAGGAAAGAGAAGCAGGTTCGAGCGACAAAAGATGTCAATGTTCTGAAAGAGAAAAAGATTGACTGCAAAATTAGGTAACTGCAAAGACAACATCAGGAAAATATTAAATGATAAACTGCAGAGTATAGATTGTGTCACACATGACCTAATTGAGAAGCATACAGAAAAAGATGACGATGACGCTATAGAAGCGATAAAGGTTAACTCAAAGTACTTCTATAATTTTGCAAAAAGGAAGTCGAAAAATCACACGATTATCAGACCTTTAAAAAATGAAGACAATGCTTTATCTGATGATCTAACAGAAGTATTTGAAATATTAAGAGCTCGGTACGAATTATCTTTCAGTATCCCAAAAACTGACAAACTGATATGCAATAGAAATGCGTACTTTGATGAAGAACTACAAGAGGAAAGTATAACAGAATTCGACTTTATGACACGATATTACTCAAGCTATAGGGAAACTAAAAGCACACTCGGCGGCAGGACCGGACAAATGGAATGCCACACTGATCAAAAACTGCAAGAATGCAATCGCTGAAAATTGGATATAGTGACGATCACTAGACATGGGAGAAATACTGGGCATCCTGAAGAGCGTGAACATAGACTCAATATATAAAGGAGATCGATCCGAGCCCAAAAACTATAGGCCAGTGTGTCGCTTACATCTCATCTCACTAAAATATTTGAAAGAATAGTTAGAGATAAAATCTATGACTTTTCAGAAAATCAGAAAAAAATAAATGATAACCAACATGGATTCCGGTCAGGCAGATCATGCCTATCATAACTAATGGAACATTACAACATTATTGATGCACTTGAAAATAATGAAAACTATGATGTAATATACACAAACTTTGCCAAAGCATTCGACAAGTGTGACCATGGAATCATAATACAGGGTGTACACAAAGTCAGGATCTGTTTTTGTGAAGCACTTGGAAATTATATGGAATTCAATCATAAAATGATAAAGTGGTAACATTTATTAAATAATTAAGAGTAGGATTCGACGTGATGCCCATCAGTATCCCTGCACAGCTCAAATCATTCCGCAGCATTTCTAAACACATTCTGGAGCATTTGCAGGGTTATGTTATCTGCAGCAGTTCGTATACGTGTACGTAAGTTTTCAAGACTCGTAATCTTCGTCTGATAGACGTGCGATTTGATAAAGCCCCATGCAAAGAAATCTAAAGGGGTTAAATCTGGTGATCTCGCTGGCCAAGGTCTGTTGCTTCCGTGTCCGATCCAGCGATTTGGAAAACGTCCATTTAGATAATCCTGAACAATTTTGGCATAGTGACAAGGAGCACCATCATGTTGATAGACTACGGGGATAGGATTGTTAGTACCATCGTCTTATCAACATGATGGTGCTCCTTGTCACTATGCCAAAATTGTTCAGGATTATCTAAATGGACGTTTTCCAAATCGCTGGATCGGACGCGGAAGCAACAGACCTTGGCCAGCGAGATCACCAGATTTAACCCCTTTAGATTTCTTTGCATGGGGCTTTATCAAATTGCACGTCTATCAGACGAAGATTACGAGTCTTGAAAACTTACGTACACGTATACGAACTGCTGCAGATAACATAACCCCGCAAATGCTCCAGACTGTGTTTAGAAATGCTGCGGAACGATTTGAGCTGTGCAGGGATACTGATGGGTGTCACGTCGAATCCTACTCTTAATTATTTAATAAATGTTACCACTTTATCATTTTAGGATTGAATTCCATATAATTTCCAAGTGCTTCACAAAAATAGATCCTGACTTTATGTACACCCTGTACATAAACTGAAATATATGGGAATAACAGGAAAAGTAGGGAAATGAATATATAATTTCTTTAGTGAATGGCGGTAAGTCGTTACAGTTCAAAGAGTATCTTTGAATCAGAGGTCCTCAGCTCAGTATCACAAGGAACAGTATTAGCTCCATTACTATTCATAATAATGCTACCATAGATGAGGACGTTACCAGAGATAGCACAGTAGCATCCTTTGCTGGATGCAAAGATCATTAAAAAAATAAGAAACCCAGAGGATATAGGATTTCTACAAACAGACATGAACAGAATCTACAATTGGTCGAACGACAACAATATGAAGTTTAACAATAAGAAATATCAACTGTTAAGGTATGGAAAAAGGGAGGACCTAAAATCCATGGAATACGATACCTCAAATGGACAGGAAATTCAGAGAAATTCTAGAGCAAAAGATTTATGAGTTGTTATGACTGATGATGCAAAATTTGAAACACACAATAAGATAGCAGTAAACAGAGCAGAGAATAAGTGGACAGATACTGGTAACCTTCAAACGAAGGGATGGGAATATAATGATTCCTCTAATGAAAACACTGATCATACCCAAGTTGGAATATTGCTTGGTCCTAACAGAACCATATAAAAAAGAAGACATTAGTCTGCTAGAAGGGATTCAGAGAAGCTTCACAGCCAAGATCAATGGGTGCAAAGAGCTAAATTACTGGGAAAGGTTATGTGAATTAAACCTATATTTACTGTACTGGAAAGAAGAAGAGAGAGATAATGGAGAAACTAGCCTGTAATCTTACTCTGAACCCTATAACTTCCAAACAATAGTGGAAAGTAGAAAAAGAAGACTGTGTTGTGTTCCCAAATTAAAGGCTAGACAGGGAACATCCTCAACCTGAAGGAAAATAGTTTTGTTGTGAGAGGACCAAGACTGTTTAACCAGCTGCTCAAGGAAGTAAGGAATATGAGTTGTGCTGTGATGGACACCCTCAAAAGAAGATTAGACACTTGGTTCAGAACAATCCCAGATGAGCTGGGTGTACCTGGCAATGTGAGGTGGAGAGTACAAGAAACCAACTCTCTACTTCAGCAGGCCAACTTGAAAGGAGGGGGTGACAAGCTTGACCTTCGTGAAGTGAGGAATTATTGCACAGAACATTTGAAAGGCTGAAGATAATAATTTTAATGAAGTCTACATTTACATACAATTCTAAGTTGTTGTTTAGCTGATCAGCCCACCCTGATCGAGCAAGCCAGCGGCACGTAGGTAACCGATCACCCTCTCTGGAGTGGCACCAGAGGTTCAGCGCACTAGTGATGTGTTGTGTTCGTTGTTGTGCTAGAGTGGTACAGTCTGTCATAATGTGTTCAATTATTTGTGGTGTGTCCTGGCACAGGTGGCAGGTGGCATCTGTGGAGTTATCTAGTCTGTGGAGTTATCTAGTCTGTGTTTATATGTCCGTAAGTTGGGGTGATGTCTACATCGGAATCGTGCTAAGTTAACTCGATCCGATCTGCTCAGGCTAATCTCTGACCTGTTAATGGGTGGCGGCTTCGCACCTAGGACAGCATTCGGACCGAGTTGTGTCAGTGCTTTGTGGGTTAGGTGTGTGTGTGTGTGTGTTTTCTCTACTGTGTGATGTCTGTGGGGCATGGTATGGAATGGAGTATTTGGTTATAACGTCTCTCTGGTGTTACCTTAATGGTGTGAGGTGTCAGTGCATGATTGTACATGTAGTGGCAAGGGTGTTGTGGGTTAGTTGTTACTGCTGCCATGAATTGTGTTCCCCTCATGTCTAAATGTTCCCTAACTTTTAGTATTTTTGTTTCTGTGTGCAGGTGTTCTTATTGGTGTTGTTTGAGTGCATCCTGTAATGATATGAAGTGCATTGTTTTGCATTGTCTGTAAGGTGTTTATGTGTGTGTTTGAGATAATGGGTGCCCAGCATGGGCTAGGCTAGCATAGTCCATAACTGAGCGAATATATTGTTTGTATATGAGTGATGTTGTTTCCTGATGGTGTCCAAAGTTTGTGCCTGTTAGTACCCTAACCATGTTAAGTCTTGATGTACATTTGTTTTTAATGTCCTGAATGTGGTTTGCAAAAGATAATGATGTGTTGTATGTGACCCCAAGTATTTTGGTCCTGTGAATGTGTGGAATGTTGGTTTGTTTAGTGTAAGCTGTGGAGTTACCTGATGTTCTTTTGTGTTGCTTGTAAGCAAGGTGATGGTTGATTTTGTGGGCGCTACTTTGAGTCTATTGTGTGTGAGCCAGTCTTGTATACTGTTTATGTATGTTTGTAGGTTATTTGTGGCGGTGTCGATGTTGTTGTGGGTGGATGTTAGAGTGATGTCATCTGCATATGATGATAAGGTAAGCTGTTATCTATGGGTGTTGGAATGTCATGCATGTATAAGTTGAACAGTGTTGGTGAGAGAACAGAGCCTTGAGGGACCCTGTTTGGAAAAAGCTTGTTTTTGGATGACTTGCCATTAAATGTGACATGTGAGTATCTTCTTGAAAGATCGTTGCTCAGCCACCTTTTGGTGTTATTGTGCATGTTTGTGTTGAGTATTTTGTTTGTGAGAGGGAAGTGTGGGATAGCATAAAATGCTTTACTAATGTCTATTGTTGCTAATAGTGTACATTGAGCTGGTCGTCTGGAGTTGATGCCATCCATGATGTGCTGCGTGAGGTTAGTGACTAATGTCGTGGTTGAGTGGTGAGGCCTGAATCCATGTTGAGAAGGCAATAGTGGTATGTGTGGGTTGGTGATTTGTAAGATTAGTCTTTCTGTTACTTTGGAAGGTGTGCATAGTAAAGTAATGGGTCTATAGGAAGCTGGTTCTGTTGGATTTTTGTTTGGTTTGAGTAGTGTAATAATTTTACCTTGTTTCCATATGTCAGGAATAATACAGTGTTGGTATGAATATGTGCTGATATTTGTGAGAGCTAGTATTCCCTGTGGGCCCAAGTGTTTAAGGTGTATGTTAGATATGTTGTCTGGTCCAGTAGCCTTTGAATTCTTAATGTTTTTGATGATGTTGGTGAGTCTGGTCTGTATTGAAGGGTGTAATGGTCGTGTCAGGTCTGTAGGTTTTCTTGTGTCTGGCTGTTTGTCTGTCTGCATGTTTCTGGTTATTGTCTCTGTTTAAGTGACTTATCTTTGCATAGTGATTAACTAGAATGTTAGCTTGTTGTGTGTATGTTGGGATATTATTTTGGCTGCGACAGATAGCCACGTGTGAGGTGTGAATGCTGCTGTTAGAGTGGGTAATGCTGTTTATAGTCTTGTATAGCCTGGATGTATCTGTGGAGTGGTTTAGTGTTGTTATGAATTCCCTAAATTTTTTTTTTTTTTTTTTTTGAGTTTGTTGTTTATTTCTGTGTTGAGCTGTTGTATCTGCTGTTTTATGGCTTCTGTCTGTGGTGTTTGAGGTTGTTACATTGCCTTATGAGGTGGGCTATTTCTCTAGTGTAATTTGGGTTGTATTTCCTAATGTTGCCCTCGGGTATGTATTTGTTTGCATTATTGATGATCTGATTAAATGTCTTGAGTGTTGTGTTGATGTTTATGATGGGTGTGCTGTTTAATGTGGTTAATTGTTCCTCAGCCTGTATTTTGAACTGTTCCCAATCAGCTTTCTTGTAATTTCTGTAAGTGTGCATAAGGCTGTTGGGGCAGAGTGTAGAATGTGTTGTAATGATGATGGGCAGGTGGTCTGATGACACTTGTTTTTCTGTTCTCCAGTGTGTGTGTTTTGCTAGTGAGGGGGAATAGAATGTTATGTCTGGGGAGGAGTTTGAGTATCCTGCTTGATGTGGTATGTGTGTATGTTCTTCTGTATTGTTAAGAATGAAGAGGCTGTTTAGTTGTGTGGCTATGTTGATGCCTCTGGTGTTGCTTTGGTTGTGCAAGTACCAACTAGTGTCTTTAGCGTTGAAGTCTCCTCCTAAGATGACATTAGTGGGAGGCCAGATTGTGTAGCTGTGAACTATCTGGTGGGATGTAAATGTTGATTAGTGTGGTGTTGTGTTTTGTGCGTGTTTTAATGTTAACTGCCTGTATTTCTATTGTGTTATCTGCTTGGATTGTGTTTGTAATGTTTTGGGTGGCAGCTGGCTGTCTATGGTTGACCAGACAATTCTAAGTTGAGGTACCTAGTGTTGTTGTGCTCTTGAATGTACTTGAAAAGAAATATGTGAAAATGAATCACAAGAAAGAAATGTGAATTAAGTGTAATATGGTGAATTCACTTAATTTAGTTGATTAAACGATGTGGGCAAGGACTGCACATGGAATCCCATTCAATTCTTCACAGTACAAAAATTACAAGGCCTGTGTCATCTTAGTTCAATGCAATGGAAAACGTTTCAGGACACCCCATGCCAATTCTAGAATACATTCCCATTCATTTGCAAATCCAAACAACTTAATCAGAGGTCAAGGTCTAATCCAAAGTTTAACATAATGAATAACTATCATAAATTTTGGTCAGTCTGTGAAGCTAACTAATCAAGGTTAGTATTGTTAATTACCAATTATGAAATAATCTGTTTCAGTACTGCAGTGATGATTTCAGTGGAAATATACAAACAAAATACCTCAGATATCAGGCCTATTTTAAGTGTTCCTTTCATCCCTGGTGGCAAGAACTGAACATATACATGAAAACTTACATGCACTTTGCCATTTCCCATGTGTCTCCCCACACATAGAGACCATGTCGCCTCACAAGGACTGCATTTGTATCAGGATAAAGTTCTATAGCCTGGAAAACACAACCAAAGACTTAATACATATTTAAAACATCACTTGGTATTCTGGAATACACCAACCTACTGCACAATTATGAGGATGAAACATTAACAAGAAATTGGTTTCATTCTTAGGTTGTCTAAAAAAAAGGTTTAACACAATTACTTCAGTTTCTTCATGAATTAAACTTTGGTAGTACTGTTGTTATTTTATGCCAAACCACCTAACCACACCCACTTTTTTAACTAAATAAAATATTTGTCTAATTACCAATATCTACGTCAGGGTGGAATAAACTAAAAACCATTGGTTTTAAAAAAAAAAAACATGGTTTATTTGGGTTTTTTGGTTCGTTAGTGTTTGGTTGTAATAAAATGATTTCAGCCATCTTTTATATTATTTTATTTAAGCATTATACTAACTTTTACAAGAAACAAACTACCTATGTTTACGCTCAAAATTATAAAACCAGCTTGTTTATTATTTTCTAAATAATAGTGATAATAGTGAAAACAATTCCTTTAACACTATTCAGATTTCATATATACTATAATCATATTGTTCATACAAACAAAACATGTCAAATGCAGTGACTAGGAATGTAAATTATATAGGTAAATAAAAATTATTTAGTAAAATACCAACCAACCCTATTTGGTGCAATGGTAAACTAAACTTCTCATTTTTCTGTGTAACTGATACTTTAATAGTGGTTGGGACATAATCTTTATTGTTAGGATTTCCACTGAAAAATAGTAAAATACCTTAGCTTAAAGTAAACATTTTTTTTATGATGTTGATTGTTGACAGTGTGACAGACATAATTAAAAATAAGCACAATATTAGGTTTCATGTATGAAATTGTTATCATTGATTTAAGTTCATACTAAGCATTAAAATATCATTAAAACTAAGAATAAAAAGCAAATACATAAAAATTCCCAAAAAACATTGTTTTTTTTTTTTTCATCAGAAAAACAAAAAAAAATGGTTTAAACCAATCCACCCTGATCTACATTAACCACAATATTTTATTGTCACATGACCATTTTATCATTTTTAACTGAAAAATAATGAAATAACACTCATCATCATATATTCTAGAAAAGCCAGCTGGCTATCCAAAAAACTTTAAACAGAACATAACGAAATTCTAACATTTTCTGTGGCATAATCAGAGCCAAGGATGCAAAATTGCTGAGTTTCACATGAAAAAATTGTGGTTTGAAATATACTTCAATGAACATTTTTTTGTTCAAAGCAAATTTCCATTGTAGTTTCTCTTACCTCAGCCATGCTGTCTGCCAAATCTTTTTCAAATGCTGTATTTTCAATAATTGGAACCACAAGTTCTTCATCAAATCTCATGGCTCTGTTTTCAGTTGGGTGATGAATCCCCTAATTGAGAGAAAATATGAAGGTTCATTCATGAACACGTCTTAATAATACAGCATGAACAAATGGTGAATACAATATTTAATGCCAAATTCCCGCAATAATGTCAAATAAAATTATTCTTACTTTTATCATTTCTAGATGCGTCACTTTGAATTCTGGTCCTGGGTATGCCAATGTGGCCAACACTGCTTGTTTTGAGTGGCTGTGGATGACAGCACCAGCGCCCCTCACTTAGAAAAGTAATTATTTCACCAGTTGAATGAATAAAAGCGATCCACTCCATACTGTTTGTTATTGTCAGTTAAACTCAAAGATAATATATCACTAATATTCAATAATGGTTGATCAGGACTATAGTTCAGTTAAAAAAAAAGTAACAAGCCACCTGACACATAAATATAAGTGGTTACTTGAAATTTTACTAAACATTTATCTATGGCAATTTCAACATGATGGTATTACCCTTTTACTTGTGGTAAAAATTAAATTTTGTTTCATCCAATTAATAATGAATGGTTTGTCTATTTTTTAAATTTTTGTACTATATTAATAAATATGGAACTTGAGATTTACTTAATAATGTATTTATAAAGCAGACTTCACTAGACAGCCAATAAATTACATTAAAATACTGTATAACCAAATACTGCAATATAAAAATTATAATAACCCTACATGACAGATATATCTCAAAGTTCAAAATCTTAATAATAATAATAATAAAAAGGCCTCCATTTCCATTTATCAAAAAGCATGGAATGCTATTCAGATGTAATTTAGCTTTGAATGAAAGAAAAAAAGAAAAATTAAAGCAATTCATTTGAGACTGGGAGAGAGTTTGATGATAAAGTCATTACTGAAATGAACCATGAAACCATAACATGACCTCCACCACACCATGCTTTTCTGGCAAAGATTATTTAAGAATTCTTGTCTCGTGTACAGAAAGGGGTATTAAGAATCCTGTTCAGAAACAAACTGAAAGCGTTGTCCCCTTCTTTTCAAATAATTATATGTCTTGTAAAGCACTCAACCAAAATGGGTTCTCCACGCTTTAAGTTTCTCTCCATCCATAATTAATAGAAAAATTTTAAGCTGAGGAAACAGTGAATAAGAACTACACAAACTGAATAAGCCATTACTGTTGTAAGCGAGAAGGAAGAGAGGCGTACACTGAGAGACTTTAAGTCCTTTCTCCGCGTCAGGAGCGAGAATTTGGCTTCCCTCTTTATTGATAACAAACAAATCCTGAGGCTCGAGTCGTTCCTTCTGCACACCAGATGGAGCCACATAAATGTGTTCTCTAAAATAAGTGAACAATTCTTAAATTTAAAATCTACAGCAATCTAAATGAAAATGTCAATTTTACTGCTGAATATTTTCAAAGGCCCTTTACCCAATGAAATTTTTAAAAACTATCTTAATAAGGTATTGTTTTTAAATGAGTTTAGTTTGGGAGTAAGCAATAAAACATTTAAAATTCTTCAGACAACACCCTCATAGTGATTTCTGGGAGAATCCTGTTGAAAATTAATATATCTCAGCTGAATCTCCAACCTCCATCTTCAATGATCTAATATTATCGTGCATTTAGACATTCTTATCATTCCCACTATTATATAGATAATACTGAACAACAAAATAGAACTTTATTTTTCCTCCTTTGAATGAATTTACATGATTCCAATGTACTTTTTTATGCTGATTACGAATTTGAAAACAGAATTTTTCTATCACCCACCAATTTTGAATGAAATACAAATGAAAATTGATAGATTTTCTTACTTTTTTGGTATATTTAATCATACAAAAAAGAAGAGTACCTTACCTAAAATGTTTTTGCAGCTGATTTTTGCTTATAACTAGTACTATGGGCTTCTCCTATAAGTGTCCAACAGTAGTTAGCCAACATAATGGGGCTATATCTTCCATAGTACTGCTTTTCCATGGTTGATATATTTCGTCACTTCTTTAAAACCTTTCCATGCTGTTCTTTCAACCTCATTCAAAGACTCATCAAATGCAATGCAATATCTTTTATCACTTCTCTGATCTGTGGGTCCACAAAAATACCTTCTTTGATTTTTGCTTCGCTGATTCTATGGAAATTCTGTTTTAGATATATAAATCTAGGTCTGTCTTCATTCATGGCTTTTACAAAATTTTTCATCAAACCAAGTTTGATATGGGAAGGTGATAAGAAAACTTTTACTGGATCTACTGGAGGTTGGATGGGCAACTTTTTTCTGTCCTGGAACTAAATTTTGTTGAAGTGGCCACTCTTTCTGTGTATAATGACTCCCCTTAGCTCAGCTGTCCCACTCACAGAGGAAACAAGAGAACTTTGTGTATCCTAACTGTAAGCTGAGGAGAAATACAATCACTTTCAGATCACTACAGATATGCCAGGAGTGTTTATCTAGTCAATATGTTTCAAAAGTAACTGCATATTATCATATGATTCCTTCATATGAACTTTATGTGCAATGGAACCAAAGGAGACACATTACCATTGTGCAATAGTACAGCTTTCAAACTCAACTTTGAGGAATTGACAAAAAGCCTCCATTCTTTAGGAGTGTGCTCTTGACCAAGTGCCTCCATGGTGCATTCCAGGACAAGTCATACAGTGCTTGACACCACACCCTCTCTGATTTTTCTGCAAGTTGGTGTATACCATTGCCTATACTAACAACCACCAAATTTCAATTTTTAGCTCAATCGGATTTACAGTTTAAAAGTTATGGACCACCAATATTGTGTTGCCCAACCATATTTTGCGAATCCCACATTTTTTAAATTTAATTATCTTTGCTCCTAATTAAGATATAACAAAAGTCATTTTTGTGTTTGAAAGAAAATTTCATAAGGAATAACATTACTAGGAGCTTCAAAAACTGTACAACTTCAAATTTAAAAGTTATTTAGAAATTACTCTTTTGGAGACCTAAACCCCCCCAAAGCAGGAAAAAAAATTAATAAAAAATCAATACTAATGTTGTGTATACATTGGAGAAGAGAACATACTGAGTATTTGCACTTAAGAGTACATTTATGTCTATTTGAAAAAACAATTATATGAAATACACACACATTTCCTACATGATTATTTATTCAACTAGCTATATTATCAATACCTATTTCCTAGTTTATCAGCCAGAATTTGTGGTACATGGACAGGATGCCGAATGCACTTATGCCGAAGGACAAGCTGAAAATCCGTGATGCCGAACGGACACAAAGCCAAAAATCCGTGACGCCAAACGGACACAAGGCCAAAAATCTGTGATGCCAAAATTCTATGATGCCGAACAGACATGAAGCCGAAATTCAGAAAGCCGAATAGAGAGTGAGAGAGCCGAACAACTATGATATACAGTGCCCGCGAAAAGTATCCGATCACTCAAGAAAATACAATATTTTCCCTTGATATTCAGAGACACGTAATTCACTTTCTATTTGTTCTAGCGACATCTGGTAACTTTGAGGTTGCTCGCTGATATGAGAGCTATCCAACGCATTCTCAAATTAGTGTTCTGGTAGCCTTCGTTGCGGGTGGCTGTGTCTCAAATTTGTCAGATTTCACTGTTTGTGTAAATTTCTTGATTTTTTTTTTTTTTACAGAAAGTGGTGTAAATAAAATTTATATATGATGTGTGCTAAAAAACAACTTAAGAGTGATTGTCGAGGTGCTATTGTTGCTTTGCATGCATGTGGGAAATCACAGAGACAGATAGCTAAGGAATTAAACATATCCCAAAGTACCGTTAATTTATGGGTTTCACGGGCTAAGAACAATGGTGGCCTAACCACGCCAGTCCCTAAAAAACGATCTGGCAGACCGAGAAAAACAAATTCGCGAACAGACAAACTTATGAAACGTTTAGTATTGAAAAACCCAACAATAACTGCGAAAGAAATAAAATTTAATATGAATAATTTGTTATCTGGTGTTTCTGAACGAACTATCCAGGAGCGGCTCCAAAAAGAACTCGGATTACCATCTCGCCATGCTGCTAAGAAACCATTCATTAATTAAAAAATGCGTAAAAAACGTGTCGCATTTTGTAAAAAATACATTCATTGGACTGTTGATGACTGGAAGAAGGTTTTATTTAGCGATGAGTCGACATTTTTGACATTCAGAAGTTGTCCAAAAAAGGTTCGCCGGCCTATTGGCTCAAATAGGATGGACCCTAAATACACCCTAAAGACAATGAAACACCCTCCAAGTGTGATGGTTTGGGGTTGTTTCGGTTACTATGGGCATGGAAACTTATATTTTCTTCCGAAGAACACAACTATGAATGGTGCACGGTATTTAGCAATGCTACAGGATAAACTTCCAATGGCAATGGCAATCCAAAGGACAAAAACATACATGCATGATGGTGCACCATGTCACAGGGCCAAAATAGTGACAAAATGGATTACTGACAATAAATTTGATATTTTGGATTGGCCTGGTAATAGTCCAGATCTCAATCCGATAGAAAATCTGTGGCTAATAATAAAAAATAAGGTTGAATGCCACGACACTGGCTCAGTCAAAAAATTACAAGAGGCCATCAAAAAGGTATGGTGCAAGGAAATATCAGTGGAAGTTTGTCAAAACTTGATTAAATCCATGCCAAAACGTCTAGAACAAGTCATCCAAACCAAAGGACAGATGACAAAATACTAATATAAGGTTAGTATACATTTAAACATTGTTTTTTATGTAAAAATACAAATTTCAAGGGTGATCGGATACTTTTCGCGGGCACTGTAATATATATATATATACACCAGTATATATATATATATATATATATATATATATATATATATTGGTAAATATAAAGCAACGGGGGGGGGGGGTCAAAAAGACATGAATTTTTTGGATTAAAAAACTTATAAAAACTAGTTAACTAACTTAAAAAAAAAACTAATCAAAAACTAATTAGCTTGGATCAATAACTAATCTAACTAACTAACTAACCAACCAACCTAACAAAACCAACTAACTAATTAAAAATGAAAAAAAAAATTGCTATTTATTTAGCTTTCTCAGATAAATAGTAACCAAATTATTTGGGTATTTTACTAAACCCTTTAGTTTAAACATGGAATTCGTTAAAACAGCACACGGTGGAAGAAAGCTCCTTTTTAGTGGGTATACATACATTGTGGACAAAAAAGTTAACGAAACCACATACTGGAGGTGTGAGAAACGTAAAGAGTGTGGTGCTAGAATTAAAACTATTAATGATAGTGTGCATAGTAATGCTTCTGATCATTCTCACCCCCCTGATGGAGCTCGTAATTCTGTTTTGAAAGTATTGGACAGTATGAAAACTCAAGCTGAGCATTCGGAAGAAGTTACAAGCAGCATAATTAGCAATGCAACTGAAGAATTGCCACTTAGTGTAGCTGGAGCCCTACCTAAGAGAGAAACACTTGGAAGAATAATAAGAAGAGCAAGAAAGGTAGACATGGTTGAAGATTTGAACGCAACGACATGAGGAGATAACTTTCGGCTGTATGAAAGTGATGCTGTTGTTATCTTATTGACTGAAAAAAATCTGGAGCTCTTATCCAAAAAGCAAACGTGGTTTGGAGATGGCACATTTGACTCTGCCCCACTAGGAAAACAACTCTACACTAGGGTGTCCCAGCCTCACATGTGAAAATAAAAATTTGCAAGAGTCAAATCGCACACCCCTTTAATTAATTACACTTGAAGAAAGGAAAAAATGGGCGAAATTTCATTGGCCAATTAGGAGGGGAAGGGTCCCCTCATTGACCTTGTTTATTCGACCCTATATGAACAAACATAAATGCTCAGCATTAATCATTCTAGAATGGAAGAATGAAATGTAAATTCTTTCTAATGACTAAATTAAAGGAAATGGAAATTCTTCCTAATGGCACATTTCATTTCGGGGGACAGAGGATATTTTTGTCTGCTGAGGGGAACTGCTGGCGGTGGTATTCGACGACTTGGTACACAAGCTGCCATTCCTCATTTTTTGTCAGGCCCTCATTGAAATCTTACGCCAGTTTCACCGCCCATTCTGCCGCGTCGTTCACAGACTTCAACGATGGTGCACATCCTTCGAGATCTTTGGGGGTTTTTGGAACTGGCAGCTTCAGGCAATGAAAAAGGTTTTGAGTCCTTTTCGTGACCAAGGTGCTCAAATCCGACCATCTCACGGTCAAGACACACTTTCCCTCCAGCCGACGCAGATCTTTTGGGTTTTCGGTCTTCTTGTGCAGGTTTTGGAGCATGGCCTGTCTTCTCTGCATCGGTGGTTTTGGAGGAGAACATAGTGAGTCCGGCTAAATCTTCGCTTAGGTACCAGAGGTGGCCCCGGAATTTCGTCAATGCGGCGGTACCTACATCATGATCCACCGCCTTGTACCGCTCTAGGTCCTCCAACAGCTCCAGGTCATTGACGGGCGCGTCCGCCATCAATGGAGCCTCGAACCACCTCTGGAGGTAGATGGTGATGGCAAAGACGTTTATCCTGCGTAGTGACCGGACCTCGTGAGTGGTCAGGTGGAATTGGCTTCGGAAGATGAACATCTTAAGACAGTAAATGCCTTTGGCCATCCACCTGGCCCGGTGGTATGCTCCAGGATGATTGTACCGGAGATCTCGTTTGCCATGACCATCGAGGAAGACCAGAGCGAGGATCATGAACTCCCGGTAATCATCTCTTGGGTGGCCAACTTCAAGCTGGTCTTCAATGAAGTGGACAATCTGCTCTTTTTTCAACGCCACCCATTCCAAAAGGATGTCGCTTGGGCCATCGCCGTTGAACGGAGAAGCCTGCTTCTGGTCGATGAACTCCCATTGGGATTTGAAGCGAGCGAACATCGCAATTTCGGGGCCAGAAGACCTGAAGAACAGGTCAAAGACTGAGGTGATTACCAATTCCATCATGTGGTGTCTGCAAGCCAGGAAAAGAATGCGGCGGTCCATTTGGTCCTGGATAATCGTACAAGTACCGCTGTGAATACCGGTATTCGCCGCTGTTGTGTCGAAGCAGAGACCGGCAATCCATGGTTGAACTTGCGGCCAATCGTCTAGCACCTTCAGAACAGCTCCAGCCATCCGCTGTCCCGTGCTGTCAGGGATTTTTGGGATCGCCAACAACTTCTCAAGATTCTTCCCGCTGACCAGCACTGGTTTGCGATCCGATTTCCCTCCATCCGAATCAGGGAGGAGTTTGCCATCAAAGTGGACGACAAGCGGCGTATCAGGATTGAACTCAGTCTTGATTCCGGCTGCCAAGTTCTTCCTGGACTTCTGCCGTGAATGGTGAAGACTTGATTTGGACAAGGTGACCGAGGATAACTCAACTCCCGTGGCAGCGAGTGCTGGAGCCACAATGTGCATCGCTTGGCGTACTGAGGTTCCAGTTCGATCCAGGGCTGCAGCAAAATTGGGATATTGGATGATCCTCCTTGCCGACACTTGGCCGTCCTTGGGAGTGGATCGAGGAGCCGAAGGACCAGGAGAGAAATATTGGACATCATCATTGGATGCTTCGGCCATGGACTCCGAAGAAGAAGAAGACCCACTTTTCACCGTTCCTTTTGCTTGCAGTGAGTCCATCTCTTCTCGGCTTTTCTTCTTCCTCTTCTCTTCAGCTGCTCGGCGTTTCTCCCGCTCTGCTGCCCTGCGAGCAAACTCCAGGTCCTCTCCTCCGATGTACATCTTCCACACGGTTCGCTGGTCATTCAGAAAGTCTCGATCTTCGGGGACTTTGATGAGTTTCATGGCGTTGGCATGAGCTGTTTCGAACAGTGTATTCAGGTTGGCTTGGAATCCCTTTTCCTGCTCCAGTTGCTTCTCTCCCCCATGGTTTCGGTTTCTGGCAACCTTCTCGTAGTCCGTGGAGAGGGCCTTGATCCTCTCGACGCACTTGGGCTTGTGGGAGGTCGGAATAGATGCCCGAGCCCACACCGCCATAACCTCATCAGCTACCACATTGGCAGCTTCCGCCGTGGACGTTTTTTTCTTCCGAGTGAAGAACAACAGATGTCGAAGAACATCTCCCACTGTCGGGAGTTGACACAGCATTTCCAGGGGTTCATTTCGCAACACCCCCACCAACCACACAGTCTCCTGCTTTCTTGTATCCATAACCTGAAAAGAAATATGCTACAATTAGTATAAGGTAGAGAGTAGCCGTTCAGCAATAATAACACATGGTTTGAGGGGACCCTTAAAATTAAAGAACACGAATGAAATTCATCTTGCTGGCATGTTTTCACGAGTGGAAGAAATTAGGGGGGTGTGCATGACAAATTTCAGGAACAAAAAAAATTGGGACAGTCTACTCTACACTATACATGCGATTATTTCGGAAAGCAAAATGTTGCCATTAGTGTATTGTATTGCAAGTAACAAGCATGAGCAAACATATGACGAAATTTTTAATTTCTTGAAAAATAAAGGAGTTAAGGATCCAACTTCGATGACAGTAGACTTCGAAAGAGCAGCAATTAATAGTATCAAAAAAAATTTCCCACACATCAATTTCAGGCTGCTTTTTCCATTTTGGCCAATGCCTATGGCGTAACATTCAAGCTCGTGGCCTGCAAAACTGGTATGCCGAACCTGACAATGCACACCTCATTAAGCAATTACAAGCTCTTGCTTTTTCCCCACCAGCAGACGTTCAAGAATTATTTGAAGAATTTCTCACTTCCTTAAATCCCACAATAGATGAAATGTTAAGCTACTTTTTAGTTTACTTCGAGAGCACATGGTTAGGAGTAGTACAACAGGGGAGGAGAAGGAAGCCGATCTTCGATGTAGAATTATGGTCAGTTTACTCTCGCGTTAAGGAAAATCTGCTGAGAACGAACAATTCTCTGGAAGGTTGGCATCAGGCCTTCAAAAAAAGGCTTAATGTAACTCATCCAACATTACCCAAGCTTCTTAGAATGATCAGAAGTGAGCAAGCAACAAATGAAGTTTTAATCGAACAGGCTTCTATAGGAATCAATATTTCAAGACTGAACAAAAAATATGATGCCATCAACGAAAGGATAAAGTCTATTTTCACTTTGTACAATAAAGAAGACGGTCTGGGTTTCCTACGTGCGTTAGCTTACAATTTTTAATTACATTTTTAATGATTTTCCCTTATTTTATGATAAATTGTAAATAAAGTTGTAATAAAGTAAGTTGTAAGTTGTAAATAAAGTTTTTGAATTATTTTGCATCTCATTTTACAGTTCGGTTTAGTGTCTATTCAGCTTTCTGAATTTCGGTTTAGTGTCTATTCGGCTTTCTGAATTTCGGTTTAGTGTCTATTCGGCTTTCTGAATTTCGGCTTCATGTCTGTTCGGCGTCATAGAATTTCGGCTTCGTGTCCGTTCGGCATCACAGATTTTCGGCTTTGTGTCCGTTCGGTGTCACAGATTTTCGGCTTCATGGATTTTCGGCATCTTGGCTTTGGCTTCTTGTCCTTTGGCATAAGTGCATTCAGCATCCTGTCCGCGCACGGAATTTGTATATACTTTGTATATACACAAATATTAATTTATAGCTATATTAAATAGATTAGTAAACAATTAATACCTTTAAACATAGCAAATGTAATTAAACTCTTGATGCATGTCACACAATATTACCATCAAGTTTTAAAACATGTCCAGTTTGGTTAAACCCTGTGAACAAACTTGTTCAATCTGGTTTAACCCTGAGAGCACAGTATAAAGTGATCAACCAGTTTAAACAGGCTTATACCCATGATGTATATTCCTAAATGCACTAAGTGATGGCTGCCAATTACAGAAAAAAGTGTTGTAACCCATTTGTGGTTCACAAGAATATCATATTGAAACATCTAAGAAGTGTTCCACAAGAAATAACAGAAAACAGTCAGTTTGAAAAATATAACTTTAATGAACATTCTTTAGTTTGCATTAACTGCTTAAAAAACTTGAAAAGTATTCAAAGAAACTCAGCAAAAAGTACCCCTCAACACCTTGGATCACCATCAACAACAAAGTCTGACTGTGAGATACTTAGTGATTATGCTAAAGATGACAAAATTGAAATATATAATAAAACTCTTCAAGAACTTAATGTGACTCCTGTGAAATTACTGTGAAGTATTAAAACCTCCTAAATTATCAGTTATAGCTACCTAGATGATATATTATTAGTAGACAAACCAAAAAATTGTTGTTTAAAGCAATTGGGTTAAACCAATCCACCCTATTTGATAGGTACATTTTTTAAATGATTACATATGGCAATACTTAGGTATATATTATGTAATGAACATCACTGTACACACACACACACATCAATATCACAAAAGTACTATATAGTTAGCTAATGGTGAGACTCAAGATATATTTTAATTTGACACCTATTTAATTTGCACATAGATGGTTTGAGTTCCAGCAGCAAGGCCAGAAAAGCATCTTACAAATTTCAGAGAGCAAAAACAAGTCTGAAGTGTAAACTTGAAACTGCATATTCAATAACTCCAAGATGAAGCTGGACCATCTAAGCAGACCAAACTATCAGTTCTTGAGAAGGACATTAAAGGGTGAGTAATTATGTATATATTTACCTAGATACAGATCATATAGGTAACATGCATGATAATTTTGTTCTAGATATACATGTAGATACCTGCAATTATCAGTGTTCACTATAGATTAAATTCTGAAAAGTGATTCATGTAGCTATTGCATACCTAGTTATAATGGAAAGCATACCAGACTATTATCAGTGGAAATTACATACAGGTTTAGTATGTACATGTTCATTGTTTTTCAGATATGAGGATCTGATGCAGAGTTTTAAGGATGAGTTCAATTCTACATCTTCATACCAGCAACATCTGCAAATACTCACTTTATCTCCTTACACAATATTGAAAACAACAGTTCCTTGGTGCAAGCAGGTATTTGGTTAAGGCAAGAAGGTGGAAAAACACATTTGGAATTCTTCCTGAGGTTCCAAAGTAAAGCAAAGGAAAGATCATATCTGAGCAGACAAAACATGCAGTACAAGCATTCTATGAAGATTATGTTAGTCGATTATGCCCAGGACAATCAGATTGTTTTAGTGTGAGAAACCATGATGGTGAGAAGGAATATAAACAGAAACATCTGCTACTTGGTAATTTAAAAGAACTTTTCATTAAACACAAAGATACAAACAACCCAAGCATAGGTTTCTCAACTTTTGCTACATTAAGACCTAAATGGTGTGTTATTGCTGGAGGGAGTGGAACACATTCAGTATGAAAGAAATAAAACTTATTGAAGCTTGAAAAACAACGTGAAAACAGTGCTCTTTTTTATTGTAGTCTGTTTTTTGGCTAATAAACTAGGAAATACTGCTACTATAGTCTGAGTAAATAATCTTAGGAAATGTGTGTTTTTTCATATAACTGTTTTTCTTAAATAAACATAAATGTACTCTAAGTGCAAATACTCAGTATTTTCTCCTCCAATGTATACACAACATATTAAGTTGATTTTTTTTGTTAAATTTTTTTTTTTAATTTTCTGCTTTGGGGGTGTTTGGGTCCCCCAAAAAGTAATTTCTAAATAACTTTTAAATTTGAAATTGTATAGTTTTTGAAGCTCCTAGCAATGTTATTCCTTATGATATTCTCTTTCAAACAAAAAGAATTTTTGTTCTATCTTAATTAGGTGCAAAGAAAATTAAATTTAAAAAATGTGGGATTCACTAAATATGGGGGGGCCCATAACTTTTGAACTGTCAGTCTGATTGAGCTAATAATTGAAATTTGGTGGTTGTTAGTATAGGCAATGGTATAAACCAACTTACAGAAAAATCAGAGGGTGTGGTGTCAAATCTATTTTTTTTTGCATGATCTGTCCTGGAATGCACTGGATGAGAGCATTCACATCATCACAATACACTAAATCACTTTCCATAGAGAAAAATGATATGGTGTGTCTGATGCTTATGAAATGATATTTTTACAGTCTTTTGAAAGAGATTCCAACCTTTTAATCTAGAACCTGAGAGCTCAGCCTGATTTTTAAATAGATTCAACTCTCTGACAAGATTTATTTAATTCTGACTGAGAAATGAAATGAAGTTCATCCGATGAAGGTGGGTGAAATTGTGTATCCATGTCATCTTGTCTGTCTAAAGGTTCATTACAAGATTCACATCAGGTTCATCATCATCTCAAGTCCATGTCTTTGGTGGTTTTAGTATTGGCAAACCATCATAATATGAAAGAGGTTGCATGGCTGACAGTAAATTAGGATACTGAATCGCATGTTTAAATTTTGTGGAATGTCCACTTATATATATACCTTGTTAACCTTATTGTGGTTTCATGCATTGGTCTCTCTTGACACAAAGGTCAAGCTGGTGGCCCTGCCTCTAGGCTTGGCTTGGTGGGTGGAGGAGCAAGTTGCTCTCTTGCGCTCTCCAGTGCACATAGCCAGGTACACCCGGCTCATCTGGTAGTCTTGAGCCAGGCATCTAGTCTTCTCTTGAAGACTTCAACTTTGACCCCTGTAACATTTCTGAGGTCCTTAGGGAGCTGGTTAAAATGTCTTGGCCCCCTGACAACCAAGCTATTTTCCTTCAATGTTGAGGAGGTCCCTTGTTGGGCCTTTAGTTTTGGAACACTACATATTCCGCCTTTCCTATTGTCCAGCATTATTTGGATGGTAACTGGGTTTAGTTTGAGGTTTGGTACCAGTTTTTTTATCATTTTCCAAATGTAGATTATGGTATACCTCTCTTCTTCTTTCCAGGGAGTACAGATTTAGTTTACGTAGTCTTTCCCAGTAGTTTAGTTCTTTGCAGCCATCAATCTTGGCTGTGAAATGTGTCTGCGTTTCTTCTAGTTTATTAATTTCTTCCTTTTTATATGGGGATGTCAAAACTGAGCAGTATTCAAGTTTTGGTATGATCAGTGCTCTCAGCAGGGGAATCATTACTGTCTTGTCCCTCCTTTTGAATGTTCTTAGTACCTGTCCTGCGACTCTTCTTGCTTTGTTTATTGCTACCTGATTTTGTGTCTCAAATTTGGCACCATTGGTAATTATTACCCCCAAGTCAACAGCTTTTGTGCTTCTCTGAATTTCCTGTCTATCTGGAGCATAATATGCAGTCTGTTTAATTTCCTCTTTTCTACCATATCTCAAGAGCTGAAATTTCTCAGTATTAAATGTCATGTTGTTGTCTTCTGACCATTTGTATATTTTGTTTGTGTCCCAAGGCCTCCACTTCACTTGCATCACTGACTTTTCTACTGATCTTTGTATCATCTGCATATAATGTTACTATACTGTTGCTGTTAACTCCACTATATGTGTCTGTTAGCATGATAATGAACAAGAGTGGGGCCAGTACTGTACCTTGTGGTACTGAGCTGCATACTTCCGATTCTGATGATGATACACCTTGAATTCTGATGACCTGTAGTTGTTCTCTGAGGAAGTTATAGATCCATTTTCCCACTTTGCATGTTATTCCCATTATGTTTCATTTTATGTGCTATTATACCATGACTGCACTTGTCAAAAGCTTTTGCAAAATCCGTGTATATGAATGACATCATAGTTTTCATTGCCTTCAAGTGCATTGTTATAATGCTCTATTAGTTGTGATAAGCATGATCTTCCCAATCGGAATCCATGCTGATTTTTGTTGAATCTTTCCAGTGTTTCCAAGAAGTCATAGATTTTCTCTCTGACTATTCTTTAAAAAAAAAATATATATATTATATATATATATATATAGGGTGGCGCAAAAGTCAGGAACCATAGGCACATTTTAATAATTTGATTTGTGTTTTAATGTGTGTGTTGTTCTTTTCAGATTTGTTGTTGAACCTATGACACAGAAATTGACAATAGATGAATGGGTAGACACAGTTTTAATGTGTGCAACACACACTGATCAGTTGCTACTGCTTTTAATAACAAACACCCTGAGAGGCCGCCAGTTGTTCAGGCATCAGTTGGAAAACTGTTCACTTGCTTCAAAGAAATGGGAAGTGTTCATGATTGGCCATGTAGTGGCTAGCCAAAAAGTTCAACTGATGCAGCAACATCACTAACAGTACTCAATCACCTCAAAAACAGCCCACATAAGTTCTTAAGAAAGTTATCCCAGAAAATGGGTGTCTCCAGAAGATCCATTCAATAAATTCTTAGAACAAATTGTTTCCACCCCTACAAAGTCCAACTCATTCAGGAACTGCACCGTGATGACACAGACCATTGTGTAGAGTTCTGCCAGTGGTCTCTACAACATTGACAGCTTCAATGAAGGTTCATGTTCAGTAGGGTGTCCCATTTTGGACGAATCTCAAAGTTATCAATGTCCAGCCTTCTCATATCGTGACAAATGATGATTTAAGTATGCTAACCAATTTTTAGACCAAAATCAAAAAATTTGACCCCCAAGCACTCAATTAAAAAATTTTAGGGTCAAATTTTTGAAAAAATTTGAGTTTTTTTTATTTTATGCCTATAAATTCAATTTTAGACACTTATAAATGGTTTCATCCGATGCATAGTAAAAAAATGAATCATTTGATACCAAATTTATATAGGTTTGGCTTAAAAATTTTGTTTTTATTTACTTTTTTCTTATTTTTTTCAGGATTTTAGCTAGTCAACTAGTTACCTAATGATTAACTATGGCTTTGAATGAACGAAAATTAAGAAAAGATAAGGAACGTGATGATTCTGTTCTTGGAGATCTCCTTCCTCATTTGGAACCACACAGAGGGGCACTTTTTTCCTCGAATGGAGATGTTCTTCGTCACTTTTTAAGTCTAAAAAGAAACTCCATGAGGAATAACTCAGTAGAGGAGACAATAAAAGTAGTTTTGGAAAAAGTTAAACATTTTTGGATCCTGGCCAGTATACCTTCTAAAGATGTTGGGCATCATCCGAGACCTAAACAGTTATTAAAGGACTTAATTAAAAAGAGAGATACTATTGCACGAATTGCAGAATGTCCTAATTATAACAATAAACCAGGAATTTAACCAGGTTTTTAAAAAACTTTTTGACATTAGCTCTCAGAATGCTGAAGAAATTATAATGAGAGATCCACTAAGAAGTAATGAAACGAAAATTTGGGATGTTAAATTTCTGGAAGATCAGAGAAGAGAAAGGGAAATGTACTTAGGAGGTCTAGATAAAATATATGAAAAGAAGACTAAAGCTAAAGCTGAAAGAATCCAAGAAATAAAAAACCGTGAACTAAAAGAATCACAAAGGAAGCAATGCCTGGAACATCTAAAATGAATATGGTCTATCAAGAAAATTCATCTTCAGAATCGGAGCAAGATGATCCAGAATTTAAACTTTCGAGTGCGAAAAAAGGTCCTAAGCGTCAAAATATTATGAAGTCTTCTAAAGTTAGCAATATAGCTGACAGATTAAACTTGTCATTAAATCAAAGAACAGCTTTTGCTGCTACTGTGCTTTCTGCCTGTGATATAGATTTAGAAACAGTCAGCCTGTCCAGAATAACTTCTTGGAATGCAGGAAAGAAAACTAGGGCGAACACATCTAAGAAAGTGAAAATCAATTTTGTCTCCAAATTTCTTTTCGCTCCATTGGGATTCTAAAATAGTTACAGAATTGAGGTGAAAAGAAAGAACAGTTGGCTATTTTAGTTTTGGGAATGCCAAGTGCGAAGGAAGGCAAAATTTTAGCGGTTCCAGATATCCCTGATGCTACTGGATTTTCTCAAGCCCAAGCCACTTTTGAAGCTGCTATGGATTGGAACCTTGAAGGAAGAGTGGTTTTGTTGGTTTTCGATACAACCGCATCGAATTCCAGTTGGATCAATGGTGCCTGCAAAAGACTAGAAGACTTATTAGGACAGAGGATACTCTGGTGCGCATGCAGGCATCATATATTTGAAAGAATTTTGAATGATGTTTTTAAAGTAATATTTGGCAAATCAATATCACCTGATCATGAAATTTTTCAAAAATTTAGACAAACTGTATGGAAGAATTTAGATACGAGCAAGAAACATAAAACATTGGAAACAACAGATACCTAAAGAATAAAATTGAAGATGTAACAAAATGTCTTTATGAAATCCTGCAAAATGAAGATAGCAATGTATTACTTCGCAGGGATTATAAAGACAGTGCTGAGTTATGCCTACAATTTTGAATCAAACTCCACCAAAAGGAATTCATTGGCTTCATCCTGGAGCCTCGCATCATGCTAGATGGATGGCTACAATCATGTATTGTATAAAAATGTTTGCTTTTACTGATCAAGCAGGTTACACTGAAAATATGGTGAATAAGCTGGAAAGAGTATGCAAATTTATAGTAATGATATATATCAAAGTTTGGGTGTCATCTACAAAAGGAGTTGAAGCACCTGAAAATGACCTGCAGTTATATCATGACTTGCAAGCATACAAGAAAATTGATGGAGCAGTAGCAAACCAGGCTATTAAGGCCCTTGATCACCACCTCTGGTATGTTACTGAAGAAATGGTACCGCTTTCTTTATTTTCAGAAAATTTAAGTGGTGAATTGAAGACCAAAATTTTAGTGCTAAATCAATATCAAAATTTGAGAAGCGAGGATTTTCTAACTGATGAGGACCACCAACATTTCCTACACTTAACCCTTCCATGAGACTTCTGGATCTAGCTGGGCCAAACTCATGGCTCTTCTTGAATTTATTCAATTATTCTGGTAACTGGCTCAGAAAATCTGCAAACGAATGGAAAGATGATGACGATTTCAAAAGAATGAGTAATTTTGTACACTATATGAAAGTAATAAATGACATGGCCGAACGAGGTGTTAAATTAATAGATTATGCTAATTCGATCACTAGAGATGAAAAACAAAAACAATATCTGCTACAGGTGGTTGAAGACAATAGACAAAAAGTGCCTGATTTCAAGAAAAAAACATTAACCAAGTATGTCAGAGATTAGGCCGCGCATTCGAAAAATTGAAAATAAATTCTTAGTTCTTTATTTTAAAAGAAAGATTTTAGGTTTATGGAATTTAGTACTTTTTTTTTCATTGCACTTGTTTTATATTTTTTCTCATCTTGTTTTAATTTTATAATTGTGTAATGTCTTTGTATCGAAATTTGATCTTTACTTTCTGTAAAGAATCAAAAGTGTTGTCCTAGTTGAAATTTTAGTCATTTTTTATGAAAAGAAAGTTTTATTTATTTTTAATTTTTTTTCTTATGTTGAGGAAGCTTTTGTTTTTCTAGTCCATAAAAGAGGGATATTTTTATTATTTTTACCATTTTTGTTTGATAATTAAACGGAAAACAATTAATTTTCTTTTATTTATTTGCCTTATTTATTTAATAAACTTGAAAGCAACAAGAGAAATACTCTAAAAATTTTAATAAAATGCCTTAAAAATAAAAAAAAAAAATCATATAAAAACAAAATTTTCAAGCCAAACCTATATAAATTTGGTATCAAATGATTCATTTTTTAATACTCATCAGATGGAACCATTTATAAGTGTCTAAAATTGAAATTATAGGCATAAAATTGAAAAAACTAAAATTTTTTAAAAACATTTGACCCTTAAATTTTTTAATCGAGTGCTCGGGGGTCAAATTTTTTGATTTTGGACTAAAAATTGGTTAGCATACTTAAATCATCATTTGTCACAATATGAGAGGGCTGGACATTAATAACTTTGAGATTCGTCCAAAACAGGACACCCTAATGTTCAGTGACCAAACAATATTTCACCTCAGTGGTCGTGTCAATAAGCATAATGCATGCTATTGGGCCAATGAGAACCCCCACTGGATGGAGGAAGGACATGTGCAATTCGATCCACAACTTATGGCATGGGCTGTGCTCTGGGGGGATTGGTTAATTGGTCCATACTTTCTCAACGGGAATGTAACAGGTGAAGCATATCTGCATATGCTGTAAACATTTCTAATGCCCATACTGAACAACATTCCATTGGCAGAATGGGTGGAGATGTGGTTTCAGCAGGATGGTGCACCACCACATTTCGCAACCATCATCTGGAGCTCTTTAGATGAAACATTGCCAAGCAACTGGATTGGACAGCAAGGGCCCATTAAATGGCCACCTAGGTCTTCAGACCTCATGCCTTTTGACTTTTTCTTGTGGGGCCATCTCAAGTTGGTAGTCTATGCTGATTGACCCAGAACCATACATTCTCTAAAAGATAAAATCACATCTAAGTGTGCCAAAATCAGTACCAAAGTGTTAAGGAATTTTCAAACATCATGCAATCAATGTGTCAGAAAGTGTCTCCAAGTCGAAGGCCACCAATTCAAACATTATAATTTAGTAAAATGTGCCTATGGTTCCTGACGTTTGCGCCACCTTGTATGTATATCAGGGTTGTGGAGTCGGTCCAAAATTTTCCAACTCCGACTCCACACATTGTAAAAATTCGACTCCGACTCCGACTCCACACATTGTAAAAAATCTAAAAATCAGACTCCGACTCCTCACATTTTAAATATACGACTCCGACTCCTCTAGTGTTTCACTCTATAATTATCATAATAATAAGACATTTCATCACCACCACACTAAGTGTGAAATTTTATATTTTATATTTAAATAAATATTAATTGTATATTCTGAAAATATAAAAAAAAATATTAAAAAAACTTAATCTAGGGGCTATCAATGAATAAGGTTTATTGACCAAAAAAACTAAATAACCTAAATGTTAGTATTTAGGATTTAGAAATTAAGGGTGACACAGGACACAGAAATTGGAGTCGGAGTCAGAAGTTTTTTACTGACTCCGACTCCGCCCTGAAACGTGCGACTCCACGACTCCGACTCCACAACCCTGATATATATATATATATTTATTATGGTGTATATATGCATATTATATATAAACATGTAAGTATAAATAATAATATACATAATATAAAGATTTTAAACAAAATAAATGACTAACAATAAATCTCGTATTATGATGCAAACTGAGGAATACTAACTTGATCTCAAAGGGTTTTAAATTTCAAATCCCTCAAAAACTGAGTGATAGAAAAAAACTTTTTTCATTTTCATAATCAGCATAAAAAAGAACATAAGAATCACCCACATTTATCAAATGGAGAAAAACTTTGTTGAACAGTGTAATTAATCAGTATAAGTATGATTGAAAATAAAATTTAATTAATTAATATATTAGTGAAATACTATTTCTAAATCCCATAGATTTCTTACTAAACAACTACTGTACTCATACTTAGTAATAACTTATGGCAGTGATTCTCAATTGGTGTGGCACAATATTTTCAGTAAAATACACAAGTCCAACTGACACGTTGGAAACCCAGAATGGAACTCTTGAATTATACCAAGGAACTGACATTATTTGTTTTTTTAATCTGAAAACTTACATATTTATGGACTGAAAACTTTTAATTCAAAATAAAATAACAATGATATGTCCATTCTGGGTTCACCATGGCACTGTTTACAGTCAGGTCCAATAGCAGAAACTTGCACAACTTAAGTTTGAAGGATAAAGGGAACAGAACTTTATTTTATTTTAATGAAAAGAACAGGATAGCAACTTGAAAAATAATTTAAAGAGGAGTATTAAATATCTATTGTGTACTTTGAGAAATGGCATAATTGTAGCAGTTTTTCAACATTCAGAGTGGTTTGATTTATGAACATGAAAGCTTCAAGCTATGTCCCATAAATTATAAAATATTAGTATTTTTCAGGTAGCTATAGTACTTCTTATCTTCAGAATACTAATCTAAATCGATATTAAAACTAAGACCATCAAGATTGAATGTGAATCTGCCCACCCCACCATCCCCCTGGAATGGTAGATCAGATATATATTTGATACACTTTACTTAAGAAAGCTTATAACAACAACATAAATCTTACAGATCAAAGCACTCATAAACAAGTGTCAAAGATTTTCATTCCTCTAAAATATGATCTCTATTTCTCCCTACTAAGGTTTAAAATCTTGTCAAACTGTCGCCCTCACCTCTTGATGGGATTTTAAATCTTCATTTTTTTTATTTATATTCAGTGAGGGAAAACTTTATGCAGGAGGTGCCTTCATTGGACACTGCAAATCTTTTGCAGTGTGTCAGCAGTGCATAAATTGGACAAAATAGGAAATATTCCAAATGACTGGTTGCTACACATTAATACAGTAGCCATCAAATGTTGTGGTGGGTCACGCAAACCCACCATGACATTTGACATTTCCATTCATACCCTTCTCAGCCAGCCTGTATGGGTGAAGTTATAAATATGGCTAATCTGGCATCTTGCCTGGTCCTGCAGCAACACCTTGGAGCTCAGACTGTCATCCTGTGTTCATCCAGGCGTGAAGGGGGAGAGTTGTTTAGAGGCCAATATTCCGGTGCTTGTGTCTAAATTCAGGTGTATTTTTCAGATTGTTGTGATTGCTCACTGTGACATGGCACCTAAGCGCATTATATCTCAGGATACTATCAGCCATATATACGCCCTGCATAAGGCTGGTTTTGGTGCAAAAGCTATTGTGGAAATGACAGGAGCTGCTCAAAGAACTGTTGAATGATGGCTTCAGCACTGCAGGGCAGCAGTTGGTGATAAGAGACCCACACATTTATCAAAGTCTGGACAGCCACATAAATATAGTAAAAAGACTTTGAATGTTATTAAAAGACAGCTAAATGCCTCACTTACAAAAACAGCACATGAAATAAAGGAAACTTATCCTCCATTACTAGGTAACATGTCCGTAAGAACTGTGCAGCATTATTCACTACGAGATCTCGATCTGCCAATGAGGAAGGCAGCAAAGAAACCTCTCTTGACCACCTGCCACAAAGCAAAATGAATTAGTTTTGCTAAGGAAATTAAAGACTGGCCTTTGGAGAAAGTGCAGCACATTTTGTGATCAGATGAAAGTGTGTTTACAGTGTCAGGTACTAAATGAGGGAAGGTGAGAGAGCCCCAGAAATTGGACAGGTTCAACCCATGGTAAACCATGATGACTATAAAGCACCCTGATTCAGTTATGCTGTGGGGTTGTTTTTCTTATTATGGAGTGGGTAATTTAATTTTCTTAGAGAAAGGTGTTACCATGAACAGTGAAAGGTACCTTGATTTATTTTATGACAATCTGGAGGAGTGTTTTGACAAGTGTAATGCAGGGACATTCATGCAGGATGGTGCTCCCTGCCACACAAATAAACAAGTGAAAGAGTGGTTTGATTTGTGTGCTCTGGATTACTTTAAAGACTTGCCTGGTAATAGCCCAGACCTTAATCCTATTGAAAATTTATGATCAATAATGAAAAAATGACTCCAGGATGTTGACACTAAGCTTGGTTCCTGAGTTGAAAGCAGCCTCAGTGAAAGTGTGGGAGGAGATACCTGCAGAACATTTGCAGACTCATTACCTCATAAGCTACAAGAGGTTATTAAGAAGAAAGGAAATACCACAAAGTACTAAAAGGTATGTTTTATGAGTGTTATTTGATGTTTTTATGTTGCGCTGCTATTGCCAGGGATGGTGTATGATGGAATGTAAAATTTCATGACAGGTTTGCGTAACCCACCACAACATTTGATGGCTACTGTACATTATTATTGCTACAGGTGTTGAACTACAGCTGGAAAAACCATTAAAATTTTAAAACAATTAAATGACTGAGTATTCTTTATTACTTTCAAACAAGAACAACAACACATTCTTGACTCCTTACAATAAAGAACATGAATGAATACTTTGTGTTCTGAGGCTACAAATTATGCAACTTTGAATAAGGTCTCTCTTCAAATGAAGGTCAATCTGGTGGCCCCAGCTGGTTAAAAAGTCTTGGCCCCCTGACAAACAAACTCACCTTCTTCTTCTTCTTCAATGTTGAGTGTTTCCCTTGTTGGGCCTTTAATTTGGGAACACTACACATTCTGCCTTTTCTACTCAAGATTGAGCAGTATTCAAGTTTTGGTATGATCAGGGTTTTCAGCAAGGGAATCATTATATTCTCATCCCTTCTTTTGAAGGTTCTCAGTAACTGTCCTGTAACTCTTTTTTTGTTTTTTTTGTTTTGTTTATCACTACCTGATTTTGTGTTTCAAATTTTGCATCATCAGTCATTATTAACCATAAATCTTTTGCTTTCATGCTTCTCTGAATTTTCTGTCTATCTGGGGCATAGAATGCTGCCTGTTTAAGTTCTTCCATATCTCAAGAGCTGAAATTTCTTGCTGTTAAAATTCATGTTATTGTCTTCTAACCATTTGTATATTGTTTGTGCCCCTCTGGAGGGCTTCCACCTCTTCGCATTGCCAATTTTTTTGCTGATCTTTGTATCATCAGCAAAGGATGTTACTATACTATTGTCAGATACTTCACTGTCTATGTCTGTCAGCATGATAATGAATAGGAGTAGAGCTAATACTGTTCCTTGTGGAACTGAGTTGTGTACTTCCAATTCTGATGATGATATACTTTGGATTTTTATATCGATTCTCTGAGGAAGTTGTACATCAATTTATCCACTCCACCTGTTATTCCTATGTGTTTAATTTTATGTGCTATTATGTCATGATCACAGTTGTCAAATGCTTCAGCAAAATCCATGTACAGGAATACCTCAAAATTTGTAATTTCGCAGATTTGTCGTCAATCTTTTACTACCTATAGTTTCGCAATCCATCGTCCATATTCGCAGATTCATCATTGACAAAATTTAACTGTTTACCAACACAATATACATTATATTTTGTTGAAAAACGAGTAGAATTTGATTAATTAATCTGTTTAATAACATAATACAGTAAAATGTTTTCGCATTGAAACATGTTATAATCTACCTCGAATTTCGTCATGTTATTCTGGAATGAATTAACGATGAATTTCGAGGTATTCCTGTATATTAAATTAGTTATCATTGCCCTCAATGATAACTATTAGTTGTGATAGGCATGATCATCTTGATCAGAACCTGTGCTTGTTCTCACTCTTTTCTGTCTCCAAAAAGTCATGTATTTGCTCCCTGACTATTCTTTCAAATATTTTAGTGACATGTGATGTCAGTGACACCAGTCTATAGTTCTTTGCCTGAGACCTATACCCCCTTTATATATAGAGGCAATGTTTGCTCTTTTCAGTACAGTTGGTATTTTCCATGTCAGGGATCTTCTCCATATCCAATAAAGGGGTGGAGCTAATTCATTCTTACAGTTTATAATCAACAAAGCAGTCCATTTGTCCAGACCTGCAGCTAAATGTGATTTCATTTGTCCTATAGCTCTTGCTATATCTTCTGAGGTAAATTCAAAACCAGTTATACACTCTCCATTTAATTCCTTTTCAAAAAAGGTATCTCTCTCTGGTATTGCTTTCTCTCTTTTTTTTTGCATACTAAAAGCAGATTCATATTGAGCTCTCACTATTTCAGATATTTCTTTTGGATTGTCAGTTAGCTCATTATTTTCTTTCCTTTAGTTTGATAGTGGCCCACATTTTTGGTTTTCTTTTTGCAAAGCTACAGAAGTATTTTGGGTTATCTTTTTATACTTCTCTCTCTGAATAACCCTTAATTGGGGTTTGTATTTCTGACTATACTCTGAAATTTTACTTTTATTACTTTTCTGGTGGTATCTGTGAAATTTGTTAACTTCGTAGTTACTCTCCTTCTTTTGTAGAATAGTGTTCACTTTTACCTCTCTTGAAATAATTCCTCTTTCCCTTTGGCTATTTTATATATATGGAAATAAACACAAGCACACACACACTTTGCATATGCAAAATATCCCCCAAAAGGGGAAGGAGGAGGGAGGCAGTGACCACTATGGTATGACAGGATAAAAGTTAACACAACCTGGCATATACTTCATCAACCAAGGGAAAGATGAGTGCCTTCATCCCCATAAGTGTTGTGTTAACCCCTTGCACTCAAGCCAATGGACCAATGACATGAGGGTACCATTAGGCCTGTTCAAAAATCAACTTTTTCTTATTTTCATAGGTTTCTGTACATTTTCCCATGCTTTTTGACCTGAAAAAGCCGAAAATCACAGCTATTTTGACCTAGGATGTTGGGAAGCATTGCCGCATGGAGCTTTAAATTTTCTGCCTTGATATCGGCCAAAGCGCCAATTCCGGGGTCCCTTGAATTATGTTTTGCACTTTAACTTTTGATCTAAACAAGATAGAGCAACAAATTAGGTATCAAATGAAAGAGCATAAAATTAATAAATAATAATAATAATAATAATAATAATAATAATAAATAAATAATAATTAATAATAATAATAATAATTATCTATCATTTTTCAGGAAACAACAGAAACTCAATCAGAATCTAGAAAACCATCTACAAGTTACAACTTCACAATGGCATTAAGCAAGGAGCTGAGGGAGCTCCGTGGGCGCACAGTTGATATCTCAGAACCTCCACGTACTGTCCACAGGCAGGTGTCAACTAGGCCATCTACCAGATCTCTCACTGAAACTTTCCTGGTTGGATACCCTTCAGCTTTTATCAGTGGTTCCCAGCTTCCCACCAACAGACAGGCATTCCAGTATTTCCTTAATCTTCAGAATTTACCGGAAAATGCAGGGAGGCCCATGGTTCAAGACCTTGCATATGAAACAGTTGAATCTATCATCCCATTCTGGCAGATGGCTAGGATCAAGACAATGACCAAGTACAACGCAATGAAGCTCTTCATGAAACTACATGAGAAACATCGTGCTCTGGTGAAAAGCAAAGGAAGAGCAAGTAACCCTGGAGGAAAAAGAGGAGCATTTGTGCTGGAATTAGACAGCCTGTTCGATATAGGAGCTCCAGATGCAATCCAGGAAATACAGAACAACAGACTTATCCAGAGAGAAGAAAGATGAGGATATCAGGTTCTACGAAGACCAAAAGACTGAGAGGAAAGGTCATATGTCTGGTCATGACAAGATTTTTGAGACAAGATCCCTGCAGCAAGCAGCGAGGAATGAAAGACTGCAGCATAGACAAGAACAAGGTAAAACTAATTACTTTGAACGTTACAAAAAGTTTTAAGTTTTACTCCATTGCGATATTTAGCATGTACTTAACAATTACTGTCTTAACATGTTGTACTATTTTACAGCTGCAGCAGAACAAGAGGCAGTTGTTCATGTGGATGACATTACCTGGGGTGACTCAACTGACAACGACGCTAACACAGAGGACATGGATTACCATCAGCCTCATCCTGGATGTTCTCACCATCAAGACACTGTGACTAGTGTGACTTTGATGTTTCCAAGGAAGGTCATGGAATGTGATGTCATCTGCAATACAGCTGATCGTCTTGGTTTATCAGACAATCAAGTTACTGCCATGGTTTCTGCCACCTTGAAAGTTGGAGGGGCTGATCTGGATAACTTCGTCATCTCAACCTCAACAACACGTCGCAAAAGAATGCTGTCCAGGTATAATATCAGCCAGAGTCACATGTCCAAGTTTTGTGAAAACCCCCCACAGTACGCTGCCTTACACTGGGATGGAAAGTTGCTCAAAGATGTCTTGGGCAGTGAACCTGGAAGTACCTCAGAGACTTTAGCTGTGCTAGTGTCTGGTCCACCTTCATACACTGAAGGAAAGTTATTGGGAGTACCTGTCATCGACAATTCTTCTGGCACAGCTCAGGCTGAGGCTTCAATGGATTTACTGGAGACATGGGAACTTACGGATAATGTTACTGCCCTTGTTTTTGACACTACATCCAGTAACAGTGGAGTTCACAGAGGAGCTGCCAAACTGCTAGAGAAAATGCTGAACAAAAAGGTGTTTTATCTGGCCTGTCGACATCACATCCTGGAAATCCTAGTAGGAGCAGTTTGGGAGAAGCTGTTTGGGAAGGTGAAGGGGCCAGATAATCCCTGGTTTGAGCATCTGAAGGATGTTTGGACGGACTTGTCCAAGGAAAACCCAAAGATGCTGGCTATCAACAGCAAATGGCTGAAGGAAAAGAAGAACAGTGAAGAAATACTCCAAGACATTCTAACAGCAGAAAGGCTTCCAAGAGCCGACTACAGGGAAATGGCTGAACTGACAGTCATTGTTCTTGGAGGAACGCCTCCTCGAGGTATTCACTGGAGTCGACCAGGCGCCATTCATCAGGCCAGATGGATGGCCAGAAACCTGTACTCCATGAAAATGCTGATGTTTGCAGATCAACTTGAGTATGACGAAGACACTGTATCAAAGCTGGAAAGACTCAACACCTTCCTTGCGCTGTTCTACACTCCTGTATTGATGATGTCAATGTCTGCTGCAGATGCTCCCGTGAATGATCTAAGTCTAATCCAGGACATGTTGAAGTACAAGAAAACTGACCCAGAGCTTGCTGATGCAGTACTTAATAAGATGGAAAACCACAAATGGTACCTGACGCAGGAAGTCGTGCCATTTGCCCTGTTCAGCAGTAGATTGAGTGACACATTGAAGCACGACATTGCTGCCCAGTTACATGCCACTGAGAAGCCAGACAGCTTCAGAACAGGAAAGCCTCTATTCCAGAGAGTCACAGCTAAGACCACCCTGGTTGATCTCATTGGCCCAGAATCACATTTCCTGCTGGACACACTGAACATTGGATCCGAGTGGCTTCTGGAACCTGTCACGTCTTGGCCACAGAATGAGGACTACAGAAAAGCGTTGGACTATGTTAAGAATCTGAAAGCGGTGAATGACATTGCTGAACGTGGTGTCAAGATGATGAGCAACTTTGCAAATGTCATAACAACAGATGCCAAGCAAAGGGACTATCTCCTTCAAGCTGTGGAGTTCAACAGACGCCGCTTTGACAGCTTCAAGAAACAAGCTCTCAACAACTGACTGTGTAAATGTCATTATGAAATTAATCATCATGTAATGCTTTCACTTCTTGATCGATTAGACTTGTGACAAAATGTTAATCTCAAATTTGTGTCATGAATAAGGCGCCTGCCTTGAGTGTGAGAAAACGAATTTTGTGATATTTCTGAAATCTTTGTATGTACCAATGTGCCATTTCTTGTTCCAAGACTATCATAATTGTATAAGTTAGAAAGAGGATTAAAAACACTTTAATTTGGTGCCTATTTTGTTGCTCTATCTTGTTTAGATAAAAAGTTATAGTGCAAAACATGATTCAAGGGACCCTGGAACTGGTGCTTTTGGCCGATTTCAAGGCAGAAAACTTAAAGCTCCATGCGGCAATGCTTCCCAACAACCTAGGTCAAAATGGTTGTGATTTTCGGCCTTTTCAGGTCAAAAAGCATGGGAAAAAGTACAGAAACCTATGAAAATAAGAAAAAGTTGATTTTTGAACAGGGCTAGGGTACCATAGTAGAAATAAATGCATGAGTACATGCACTTTTTGCATATGCAAAATATACTCCATTTATTGTACCCTCCTTACCTGAATTAAACCACTTAAATACTTCCACTTATAATCTGTATATGGAGACCACACTTAGTGGAGATGGATAAAGGGACATGTGTATCAGTGGTGAATTTAAACTTACAAAGTGAATGCACACAATGCACATCATTTTCCCTGTAGCTATTCCTTTTCTCTCTGAGACCCAATTATATTATTTCAATTTTCAATATCTGTGGGAGAGGGAGAATAACTAACTCATTTGTTAGTGTTGCTAAAGTGAGATATAATTGGTATTCTTCCTGGTTTCTTATCAAAAAACTTTATCACTACTTCTCCAAAGTGTTGTTTACATGGATCATATTTTTCTCTTTTTCCATTAACAGTCACTGAAATGACTTATTTTACTTATTTTTTTCCATTCTCAAACTTCCAAAGATGGTTCCAAAAATGGTTTTAGAATCTTTTTTCATAAATTAACATAGATAATTTTTTATGTCATCTTTTCTCATGATGTAACTAAGTTTCTCACAGTTTTAAAAGCTCTTCCTTTCCTAGCATCAATCAGTAACTAAACATTTCTCTAACTTCAAAACTTGTTTCATTTTTAATATAATCAGAAAACTGCAAATTTTTATTTACTTTAAAATTTCTAAAATGTCTAACTATTATTTCATTTAGCAATGCATATTGACCTGTATGCTGTAGCTATATCCTTTACTCGAATATCTTCTTCCACTGTCATTTCCATATTGGCAAAGATCTGTTCATTGATGAGGTAAAACAGTAAAAATTTCAAACTTTTATTTGTTGAAATTCTGATGGCAAACAACCATTGGTAAACAAGTACCTGAAAATTGAGTGTGTTCTCCGCTAGTTTTTCTGCATCATTTAAAGTATCCTATTAAAACCCCAAATGAGCCCATTCACTTCTGGATTATGGGTACTATGATTAATAACATTTTTATTTCATTACAATTTCCTGACTTCATTTGATGTAAAACAACATCCTTGATAATTTCAAGAAAATAAACAAGACATTCCATAGAATGGCCTCTTCAAAGTAAACTCACTCAATATCACATTGTGTAATCAAACACTTAAAATGTTTATTTCTCACAGTGTTCTAATTGTATTTGTTACTATTTCACTGAAAGATTCAGATACTATGACAATTCCACTGGCAGTTGTTTGATCTGTCAAATGGCAAATCCCCCAATTACTACTTTGTTAACCTTCATTTTGTTTTCACCCAAATTGCTCATTCTGACAAACATCAAACTTGTTCCACCTTAGACACACAGCTTAACATGGAATCCAAGCCATGACCCACCATGGGTGGTTAGAAATTACAGACTTTGATTGGACTCAATCTCATTCATAACCTCCCGATCAACAGCCCAGCATCTTAACCACCACCCATCACTGGGTATCGAATCAGGGACCAGTGGACTCTCAGTCAGTGATGCTAACCACTAAACCACCACAGTTTTAATATACAGTAAACTCTCATCCAACATGTGTTTGTCCAGCGTGTATTTGCTTATACATGGAAAAATAAATGCAAACAATTATTTGCTTAAAGTGGAAAATTTTATTATACACAGTCTGCCAAACATGCTCCAATACAGTAGTACTGTACATGTGCCAATGTGCACTCTAGTTTTCTCCTACACTCCCACATCTCCCTCCCTCTGGCATCACTCTTTGTCTCAGTCCTGCTAATGTGTTAAGTTCAGTGAAGTTGTGTTGGATTGTTTTTGTCATATTTTGCCATTGTTTTGCTATTACCTTTAGACAGCAGTATGGCACCAAAATATAAAGCATCTGTAAGTGATAGTGAAGAGAAGAAAAGTTGTAAGGTTATGACATTAGGGTCATTCCAGGGCAAATCATGCAAAAAAAAAAGAAAGAAATTTGTAACCACTCCAATTTGGATTTTTCTCAAATTTGGTATATAAGGTTGTTTTTGTGCAAAAACATGAAATCTCAAGCTTCAGTGCAATCAGAGTAATGGTTCAAAAGTTATGGGTCCCCAATTTTTGGGGTGGGGGCTGGCCCCTTAATGTTTAAAAGTCCATAACTTGGTTCCTAATTGAGCTAGGAAAAAAATAAAAAACCATTTTAAAGCTCAAATCCTAAAGAATAATTGACTAAGTAATAAAATGCATTTACTCAAATAGTTATATCAGTTTGAATATTTAGGGAGGGGGCTCACCTATGATACAAATATTAAAGATTTTTTTTTTTGTCATTTTGTACCTCAATTACTCTTCTATATGACTTACTTAATGACATCATGTATTTTTACCTTTAAGTTGTGTATTTTTTTGCACTTTATTATAAGGTACTTGCTAGCGAAAAGATGGCATATTAGCCCAAGTTCAGGAATTGGGCTATACTAACTATATAATAGTTTTATCCTAACTGCAGGTAACCCTCGGTATACACAGGGGTTAGGTTCCTGAAAACACTTGTGTAAACAGAAACCATGCATACAGGGACTAATACCTTATGGGAAAAAATACAATCAATCCCTAGACCAACTGACCCCCTCCCTATGACCAACTATATTTCCTCATACATCACTAAAACATGTACAGAAACACCAAAACACATACTATACATACATGTATATTTATATATTAACTGCACATATTATTATTACTGCAATAACAAGAAAAAATGGTTTAACTTACAAATAAAGGTAGGCAGATTGGGTAGAGTTGGGTAGACGATGTTTACTGTTGAGAGTGTTGTTATTTATTGTGATTATTTGTTGTGATTTATTTTTTAATTGTAGTACTAATAAAGTATAAAAATACATTGTAAAGAAGTTAAAATCATTAGAGATGCATATATTTAACATAATGATTAATCAAAATATTGGATAACATCCTTTATGTGATATATAATTTGTAAATTTGCAAAATTGGTAATAGAATCCTCGCCACATTTAGGGTAGGGAGGGGAGGGGTAGAGCGACAGGCCACCACACACAGATGTGTCATCTCAGGAAACCGTGTATGGATGAGATCCCCTCCCATGTATACGGGGGGTGGAGAGCAATACCAAAACAGTGTATAGCTGAAACTGTGTATACAGAGGGTCACCTGTATATACATTGCACACATACACATTATTAAAATTAAAGAGGGGATTTGTACTGCCTGTTTGTAAGGTCGAGTGGTATCACGCTTGTGTAGTCATGCTGCAACTTGTCACAGCAAAATGGGATTGTCTGAGGTCTCCTTCCAATAGCATGAGCCTTGGTTATTAAGGGTTCAGTTTGCCTTTTGTGACCACATGATAAACACTGCTCATATATGGTATCTGCTTGCCATATTATTTTAGTGCCTTGCCTATATTGGCTGTGCTTGTGTTTGCCTGTTATCATTAAAAATCATTAACATTTAATATTCTTTCTACTTATTACAGGAACTGAAGCTAATATATAAATTTTAAACATGTCTTACCATTTAAATCATCATAAACAGTGTTGTGACCCCTTTAAGAGACACAAGAAAAGAATCTTAAAGGGTTTAAGAAATTTACCATTAAATGTAACAGAAAAAATCTTGCACTCCTTAATTGGAAAGTTTGCAGAAACTGTTCTGTAAGATTAAATGAACTTGAAGAACCTGATAAATTATTTAATGATGTTTTTGAAACAGAGTCATCTACAAGTACCTCTTCATTTCAAAGCAGTCTGGGAAGTACACATTTGCAAACTGACAATCCTGGTGAGATCAGTGATATTGAAATCTGTGGAGAACAAACCAAGAACATTCTTGAAGAAATGGACATTTTGCCAATAAAATTCCATAAGTAATGTATGAATTATAATTTGGGGACTTATTTTTGAAAAGTATAGTTATCAGAAAATGCATTATATGATTTTTAAAAACCATCTAAACTCTCTATCTTTGTGTATACATTGTTTCATAGGTTATCAAAATAAAGTAGTTTAATCAAACTTGTAAACATAACATTCTTTGACAATTTAAGGAATTGCAAAAAAATAGTTATGTACAATAAATGAATTCTGATTAGTTATTAAATTATGAAAATTTGTTGATATAACTTACAGTTAATTCTAAATTTTGGATGATGCCTAATTTCAGATGGTATGAACACTGACAGGATATCTAAAAAAGCATCAGACAAATACAACAAGTGTGTATCTATTTTGAAAAAGAATTTTGAACAGTCTTTCTCAGCATCTGTGGATGAGGGAGCATCTACATCCAAGAGATTATGCATGGAAAAAGAATTGGAAAGGTAAAGATTGCTTAAATTCAACTAAATTAGCAATTTATGGTCACAATTAAAGACTCTTGACGTATATAATTTTAGATGTTTTAAATTTCAATAGCCTAACTTTTCTTCAATATCATTCTTACATACAGAACACAATCACACCATTTTAACAATGTCTAAAAAAATATCCATGGAAGGTAGATATTCTTATATTTTTTCTATTTAGGTCCTGATCTTACAGTACATTAAATTAATAATTTCAATTTAAGAAAATTCTGATATCCCCTACCTTTTATTTATCTAACAGGTACAATACTATGATGAGGGAGCTCAGTGAAGCATTCAACTCTACAACTTCCTACCAAAGAAGGTTGCAGATTCTTACTCTATCCCCATACACAATCTCAAAAACTCAGAGTTCTTTGGGGCTAGTAGATATCTTGTTGATAAAGCAACAGTATGGAATATTGCCAAATGTTCCTAAATACAGTAAAGGAAAAAAAATAAGTGATGAAACTATTTCAAATGTGACAGCTTTTTATGAGGACCCAGAATTTAGTCAGGTGTATCCAGGAAAAAAGGAGTGTGTTAGTGTCAGAGACAAAGCTGGAAACAAAATTTACAAACAAAATCAGGTTTGTGATTTTTTGGCTGGTTTTGAGTGATAAATAGAAATTACAAAAAATATGCACAAATCAGTTTATACATGACTGTTTTCACATATCTCACCAAATTTTTAATCACATAACAAAATATCACTAGATATCTGAGAAACATAACGTGCAAACAAGGGTTTAGCAATTCAGAAGATCGAAGATATTATGCACCTTTATTTTACTGATTCACTACATGAAAATTTAAAACACAAGAAAATGTCGAAACAAACAGAAACGAAATGCCTATTGCTATTAGATCTCAAATAATTTAATCAACGACAAAAATAGATATCGAAACAACAACTTTTGCCCTGATATAAACTATAAAAAGAACATAGACAATAAATAGCCTATTTTCAACAACTTTTATCCATATGGAAATTAAGTTCATGACTCCAGAGGAGATTATTTCCAAAAGTAGATTTTTGGAAGGTATTACGAGACTCCTCCTAATGTCTCGACAGCAACCGGAGGCAAGCATAGTCAGCTTATTCTCTGGACGGTCCCAAGCCCGGATAAAGGGGGAGGGTTGGTGTCAGGAAGAGCATCCGGCCGTAAAAACCCACGGCACAACCAAATGAGATGAGTCAAGAACCAAGATGGAGGCGACTCACCTTAAACAGCGACCCCATATAAAAATGGGATTAATTATGCTGAGGAAGAAGAAGAAGCAAATTAACAACCGAGTTGTTTACAGCAGCGGGTCCATTGTGTCACAATTTTGTGTTGCGGAGGTAGGTGATCCAGCTTGTCTCATTGTACCATATACTAACATTTAATTTGGAAACCTGGCCTAACCTAATATATTACAGCTCAATGACCTTGAATGTTTACACCGCTCAAATAGGAAATTACCATACTGGTGAGTCCAAGACCCTATCCTTATATTTTATATGCATAAACTCTAAAAATAATGGATATATCTCAAAATAGACAAAATGTTTTAGAACTAGCCTTAATCTTGACATGCCAAATTTGAAAGAAAGTGAACAAGTAATAAATATGGTAGATGACTGCACTACTTACTGTATCTTTACCTTGATTAGTTCTTTAGTTAGTAAGTTGGATTGCATTATTTCATTAATTTTCTTCAACTTTTGCTCTGTTTTTAATTATTATTTTAATTATTATTTTTAGAGTGTCGTCACTATTCAACACTACAGGCTCGGAGTCTCCTTTGATGAAAATGAAGTGTCAGGTATTGATACAGCAGTTTTTCAACAAAAAAAAAAAATTCATGATCTTCCAGCTGCTAAAGTAGGGTATGTGCAGTCATCACTGTGTGTGAAATGTCTAAGGTACAAATCATCCTGGGTACAAAGCGTCTTGAGAGTGAAACAACTTAGCACGAAATGGCATGGGTACAAAATGACCTGTTCCCTTACTCATCCTGAATTTCCTTTTTTCTCTCTTTCTTAGGCAATGTATTGCTGAGACTCCTCATAATGAATCAAATGAAAGGTCTCCACTGTGTTTGACCACTTCTGCCAATGATGGGCCTGAATCTGATGGCAATGAATCATCCTGTCCTCAGATGCCAGCACTGTCTTCCCATCCTTATGACATCGGTCTTGCAACTTTGGCCATCAAGAATGGTGTTTAGATGATGATAAGAGGTATCAATTCTTAACCAGAACTTGGACTCGAGATGAACATTATAAATTCCCAATAGTAACACAAGGGAGCAGAGGGCATAGGTTCAACCTATCATGACTTGAGAAGCATAGATGGCTGGCATACAGTGCAGAAATGGAAGGTGGTTTTTGTAAGGTATGCATCCTTTTTAGTCAAAATGAGGGCTTAGGAAAAGGATCTCATGTGAAAGCTGGAAAGTTTGTGACTCAGCCTTTGCGAAAATTTAAAGATGCCACAAGTGATATGAATACACATGAGAACTTGAATTACCACAAACATAATCAGGCTATGGCTGAGAATTTTATACAGCATTACAAGGGAAAGAGAGAATCAGCAGCAGAGCAAATGATATCCAGTTCCAAGAGAGAGACTATGGAAAATAGGACCACGCTCCTGCTGATTGTCAAGACTGTAGTCTTCTGTGGCACGCAGGGACTGGCTCTGTGTGGGCATCGTGACTCAGGCCCCTTATCTCTAGAATGGTCAGATGAAAATGATGGAAATTTTCTAGCAGCTTTGAGGTTCAGACTCAATGCTGGAGATCAAGTGCTAAAAAATCACATCAAAATGTGCGCGAGAAATGCAACCTATTTGAGCTGGAATGTTCAGAATGAAATTATTTGTAGTATTAATAAGCTGATGAGGGACAAGCTGGTTGAAAACGCAAATCAAGCAGGTATGTTTACAGTTATTGCAGATGGTACCATTGATTCCTCTGTTAAAGATCAACTTGCCCTCTTAGTAGGATATGTCGACGTGGAACTGGTAAAGCACTTGCACAGTTAATTGTCTCCAAAGTGGAGGGGTATGGTTTGGACCTCAACCTTCTGAGAGGTCAGGCATATGATGGCTGTGCGGCAATGAAAGGACATACAAATAGTGTTCAAGCCCACATCAAAGCAATTTACAAAAAAGCAGTTTTCACCCACTGCAGCAGTCATGGCTTCAGTCTGGTGGTGTGCCAAGTGGCAAAAGTGCAAGACATCAATAACTGTCTAGAAACAGTTAAGGAAATCACCAACTTCATGCGTGCCAGTGCCAAGAGGATGAGACAACTGGACACAAATGTACTTGAGCAAGAGCAGTTTTCTTCATGTGGGCATTCTCACAAGACTCTGTTGTCAATCTGTGAAACTAGATGACAGCCATGACAGCCTCATCTGTTTCAAGGAGTTCTATGAAGTCATTGAGAACACTGTGGAGGAAATATGTGGTTTGCCAGATCATACAGCATCATCAAAGGCATCAAAAAATGCTAGCTGCTGTGACTGCACAATGGTTTGTAGTGGCTCTATGTGTATGTGAGCGCTTTGCAAAACTACTGCTGCCGATATCAGTACAGCTCCAGAATCCCACACTCGACATACTGTAATGTGTGGAAGAAGTAAATAACCTCCTTAAGACACTTACATCAATCCAAGCCAGTGCTGAGGAGGATTTCCACTTAATTTTTATGGAAGCTGAAAAGCTGTTGGGTGAACCAATATGAGTGCCACAACAGTGTTCAAAGCAAACCAAGAGGTTGAACCCAGGCATTCACGAACCTGAATCGTACTATAGGATTTCAGTATTCCTACCGTACCTGGATAATCTGCTGCAAGGAGTACAAGAACAATTTAACTCTCACACCCAGACAGCTCTACAACTGCAGAACCTTATCCCAAAATATGTTAACGAATCCACGTTTGATCAGGTGAAGGATGCTGCCAAATTTTATAAGGAAGATCTACCTGGAACAATAGCAGACCTGCATGGGGAAATTGAAAGATGGCGCCACAAATGGAGCCAAGAAAATGTGAACAATGAGAGAATTCCAGTGATGTGTTCAGAAGTCCTGGCACTTGAAAGCTTACATTTGTTTTATCCCAACATCTTCCAACTAGTTAAAAATTTATGCACTCTCCCAGTCACTTTATGGATCCTCTGCATATTTTGTTGCACTTTCGCATTTTCATTGTTCTACAGGGTGCACCAAAAAATGTTAACCAATAAGATATTAGCCCAATATAGGTATCCAAAAAATAGAAATTAGAAACTGTGTGCAAGAATGCATGAGCATTTTTTTTCCTGGTTGCGTATTGGTATACATTTTCTTTATTTTTAGTTTATCACTAATTTGTGTGTTTTTGTCTTGTTTTGTTCAAATATATACATAAACATGAAGTTAAATAAGTCATATCATTTTTGTTTCCAGCTAAAATACATTGTGCCAATGTCTCAGAGTCACATTAAAGCTTATTTAGTTTTAGACTCCAATGACTACAATATTGTTAGGGTTATGACCTCTGAACAAGATGACTCAAGCATTGAGTCCAGATTTATCAAATGAGCAAAAATTTCCTGTGGGAAAGTATGTTGCATGTATTTATCATGGTAGAAAATATTTAGGAATAATTTTAGATTATTCAGGAGAATTCCAAAATTATAAAATCAAGTTTCTAACTCCTCCTATTTCCAACAAAAACAATACATACTATTTCCCATCTAATAAAGATGATGTTTGTTGGGTAGAAGCCAAAAACATCCTTCATGAAATGTCAACTCCTAATATTCAATCTGGCACCAGAGTTGTGTATATCTTTGAAATACATGATACTGAGAATTAGGCTAGGTACCAAAAATGTTTCAGATTTAATGTATTGTATAGCAATTATTTTTATTCATGTAATGTCTTAATTTGTTCAATAAAACAGAACTATACTAGCAGTATTTTTTTGCCTTTGAAGATTGACAAAGTTGAGAGAGTTATTATTATTATTGAGTTTTAGGAAAACACTAATAAGTTTATCTTATAGCTATACTTAATCCACTTTTAAGTCGAGGAAAACATCTTATAAGAGAGCTTGATAAGTAAAACAGGCATAACTGTGTAAGTTCAAAGTTCAGCAAATAGAATGTTTTTAACCTCCACCACCATCTAATGAAGGGTAAAAATACACAATGTCATTGACTAAGTCATATAGAAGAGTAATTGAGGTACAAAATGATGAAAAAAAATCTTTAATATCTGTATCATAAGGAGTGCCCCCCCCCCCCCCCCCCCCCCAAATATTCAAACTGATATAACTTTGTAACTAATTTGATTAAATGCATTTTATTACTTAGGGTCAATTATTCTTTAGGATTTGAGCTTTCAAATGGTTTTAAAATTTTTTTCCTAGCTCAATTAAGGACTGAGTTATAGCCTTAAAAATTAAGGGGCCAGCCACCACCACCAAAATTGGGGGCCCATAACTTTTGAACTGTTACTCTGATTGCTCTGAAACTCAAAATTTCATGTTTTTCAGCATAAACAACCCTGTATAGCAATTTTAAGCAAAATCTAAGTGGGTGTGGTTTCAGGCAATGCCTGATTTGTCCTGGAATGACCCATTAGCCAAAAAAATAAAGATTCTAGATAAGCTATGTGGTGGTATGAGCATAACATCACTTGGCCACGAGTATCACGTGAATGAGTCTACAATACACACCATCCAAAAGAGTGAAGAAAAGAGATGTGCTATTTTTATTTAATATATTTTTATTTATCATATGTAAATATTATTAGGTTTATGATTTTATTATGTTCTTATTTCATATACGAGGGCCACTCAATATATTTTGCCCCACCTTTTTTTTATCTTTCCAAGTTTCCATGTAAGTTCCAGAAATTTTGTACACAAGTAGTTACCGTATATTGGGGTGTATAAGTCTATACTCCAAATTAGTCAATCCCCTAACTTTCAATTTCAGATTTAGATTTCAGCCTATTCTTGGTGTTTAAGTCGACCACCAATGTGCCAACATAAAAAAGTAAAACTTTGTAAAAACCTTGTAAAAATTAGTTATCAAATCCTTCATAATCATCATCTGACATCATAAGTTCATTATATACATTCTGAGATATATTTGCAAGTGCTTCATCATATGGATCCAATTCAGATGTTGACCAAAAGTGAGCTAATGCATGACTAAGGACCTATGACAGGTAGACCTGTCTTTAAATACAAGCTAAAAAGGAAAGTGGAAGGTTAATTTTTTAGACTGGGCCTATAAGTTGACTCCCTACTTTAGGGGCATAATTTTAAGCTTAAAATACCAACTTATGTGCCCCAATATACAATACATACCTTTTTTTACAAGTTTTTTTTTTCCACATAGTCTCCATCCTTTTCTACAGCTTTCCTCCACCTCAAAACAAGGGCCTTTATTCCTTGCTGGTAAAAGTCTGCTGGGTTCTGCTGGAGCCACCTCTTAACCTCCTCAACAACCTCATCATCACTCAAACTTTCTTCCACGAATAGCATCCTCCATTGGCTCAAACCAATGGAAGTCTGAAGGTGCCAGATCCAGGCTGTATGGAGGGTGGGGGTAACACAGTCAAGTGCATTTTTGTGATGGCCTCTCTTGTTTGCAAACTGTTGTGCAGTCTTGCATTATCATGCATAGTGCGTAATTTTGAATTTAAATCGAAGAATATTATAGTGCCCCTTTACAAGCCCATAGTCAGGCCTCATTTAGAATATGCCATTCAGTTTTGGTGCCCATATTTGCGTGAGGATATTGATAGGTTAAAAAGGGTTTAGCGTCGTGCCACGAAACTAATTCCATCATTGCACAACAAGCCTTATGAAGATAGGATTAAAGAGTTAGATTTGCATTCACTCAAAACTAGGAGATTAAGGGGGGAGCTTATTGAAGTTTTCAAAATCGTTAATAAAATCGATAATGTAAATTTTAACAAACTGTTCACTTTCGATAACAGCAATACTTGTAATAATGGATTTAAGTTGCATGGCAGATGTTTTATTACTAATATCGCTAAAAGCTTCTTTACGTTTAAAGTAATTGATAAATGGAATAATCTTCCTGTGTCAGTCATGAACTCTACCAGCGTTAATATGTTTAAGAACCATTTAGATAGGCATTTTAAAAATATTAACGTTGTTTAAAATAAAAAAAAACAATTGGCAATAGGAGCTCTGGGGTGGTTGTTGAGGATGAGTCTGTTGACGATTAATGCCAGCTTGTGACATGCCAGCGTGTGATGCCAGCAATAAAATTATTATTAAAAAAAAAAAAATTAGACTAACATGAATGTAGTTGTAGCTCGTAGCGTAAACTAACCTACTTTGTTATACTTTACCTACTTTTTTTTTTCTTATTCTCTCCTTAGTTGCATGTCTGTAACTCTCTTTACTTGCATGTCTGTAGTTTGCATAGTATGACAGTGAGTTAAGACTGTGTTTGCTTGGTTTGTAAGCATTCTTATTTTACTTCTTTTCATCTTTCACCCCTTTCCTATTCTCTTCGACTATTTTTCCAACTTGTCAGCAGTGGCTGGTGGATGATGATGGGAGTCTTTCTTTCTCTTTTTCTGAATGAATTTTAACCCACAAATGATAGGTTTTTTCAACTTATTTAACCCCTCATTCTCCTCTTTCCTTTCTCTCGGGCTAACCTTAGAGTGGATCTTACACTAATTCCTAGCTCCAGTGATAAATCCTAGTATGTGACGCACCAATTTGATTGAATGATGCTGTTAGCACATTGCACAGTGTGAGATGTCACAGCCGATGCTGGGCGACTGCTGTGTGGCTCATCATCAAGGCTGGCTCTCCCTCTATCCAATGATCTCTCACAATTAGACCAGCATCCAACTGTCAGATGCCACTTTTTGAAACTGCGTTAACCATTGGTTTTATACAAGGGTGTTTAAAAACTGTTTTATACAAGGAGGGGAGGTTCAATCTGGAAAAATCTGGTTATGTGAAGCACAGAAAGTTCAAACTTACAGCCCAAAAGACATTTCAGCCCCATGACCTATTATTTAGCTAAGAAAAAAGGGTAGGGAAAAATATATTGAGTGCCCCTAGTGCAATATAGGTAGGGAAATTCATTTATGTGTGAATAAAAAATCTATGTATCTAAGTATTAATGGGAGACTTTACACAGCCGTGTTCATGTATCCCCATTTATCCTATAAGGTATTAAGTTTGTCCAACACAGATTTACCTAATGCGCCATTGTCGAGGAACCTAACCCGTATTGGATGAGGGTTTACTGTACTATATGTACATATATATGTGGCAACTCATGTGTTGGGTGCAGGGTTTCTCTCACAGGGTGAGGGCCCTTCCCCCAGTGACCCCCAAATGTCAGTGGGTTCATGAGTTGATGGCTGGTGGCTGACTTGGTTGATTGGTCTATTAATGGGTGGGTGGCAAATGTTTTCTGACATGAACAATCATCAAGAATGAAGTTCAACATTGTGAAGATAGGTATTAGGCCTATACCGCAAATGTTTATCACACTCGGAATGTTAGACATAATTCTATTGCCACCTACAATAAGTTCACAAATTATTTAACTGCACAGATGGTATTGCAGAGAATTTTATAATTTTGCACAATCTTATACACAAGCCAGATGTTACAATTTATGGTAGTGTGCCACCACTTATGTTGTTTTTCTTTGTAATATTATTAATTCACTTGGACCTCAACAAGCAGCCTATTTACGTCAACTGTCTTCAAGGGATGTAAAGTTCTTTTAGAAGACTTGCAACAGTATTAATTTTGAGGGTTACAAAATTTGAAAGTTTTTTTAACTCATAATAATCACTTTCATATAAAACAAATCCCTAATCACCAGCAAATTTTTAAAATCTTGGAAAAGATCAGTGGAATGATTATTCATTTGGCATTGCACTGCCATGCACTGCATTGCAAGTTGTTGTACATTTGATGGGAATGAGAGATTCAGCTGTACAATGACAAAAACATGGGCATTGCATCAAGAAGGGATGCATTTTTCATTATTACATTCTGCTACAATGCTAGATGTGCAAAATATTCAAGTTCTGATTATTGTAAATTCTGTTAAAATTTGCTAAACAATGGCTTGTAATGGGTTAAGTATCGGGTCATCCCATAAGTAATGTCATTTTTTAGATCGGAATTTGAAGGACAAAAAAAACTCTACAAACTTTTTAATCTAGTATATATTTTCCATCAGAATCAATGACACTCTGCCAGTGTCCTACAAGCTTTTCAATGCCATGTTTATAAAATTCAGGTGGTTTTGAGGCAAAAAAACGTACAAAACAAAGACTGGTATGCAGGTCATCTAAAGAAGTATACTGTTTTTCGTCAAGATAGTTTTGCAGACTCCTGAAGAGATGATAATCTGAAGGCGCAACGTTTGGAGAATATGGAGGATGTGGAAGTTTTTCCCACCCAAGCTCCTCAATTTTTGTAGAAGTGATCCGAGTGGTATGAGGACGTGCGTTGTTGTGGTGGAACATGATTCCTTTCCAATTAACCAAAGAAGGTCTCTCTTCTTTTAGTGCAGTGTTCAATCGATCCAGTTGTTGACAGTAGACTTGAGCGGTGATTGTTTGGTTGTGTGGTAAGGTTTCAAAGTGTATTATACCACCTTTATCCCACCAAACACTAAGCAACACCTTCCAAGGGTGAAGATTTGGTTTTGGCTGTGGTGTCGCTGGTTCTCCAGCACAAACCCACTGTCAACGGCGCTTAACATTCTGGTACAGTATCCACTTTTCATCACCAGTCACTAAACGGTGCAAAAATGGATCTTGGAGTTCACAGGAATGAAGAGCTGTGCTAATGTTTACCCGCACCCTCAGATTGTCGACCGACAATTCATGTAGCACCCATTTTCCTAACTTAGACACTTTCCAGAGTTGTTGCAAATGTTGATGGATGGTAGACGGGGATGAATTGAGTTTCTGGGCCAATTCTTCAACAGTTGTTGAACAGTCTTCTTCAAGTGCGGCTAACAGCAGGTTATTATCAAACTCAGCAGGGCATCCAGAGCGTGCTGCATCTGTCAAACAGCAGTCACCATTCCTAAACTTTTGAAATCATCTTTAACATTTCCTCACATGCAGAATATCATTGCCATAAACTTCCTAAATGTTTCGCGTTGCTTCAGTAGCACTATTCCCTTTTTTGAACTCGTAAAGCATTATATGCCTGATCTGCTCTTCTGATACCACCATGTTCATGAGGGGTTCACATAAAGCAAAACACACGTCTTCACTGGTCAAGGTCTGTAAAGTATGTAGCGAAACACGATAGATCTCCTCTTAGATATAACCTTCGGAAAATTTATGCTTAAACCGAGTAGGACTAGTTTAAACTTAATCTATCATAAAAAATGACATTACTTATGGGATGACCTGATAATATTAACCACAGGAAAGTCATTATAAATGTGTTTTGCATATAAAAATTCTATAATATACTCTCAGTCTAGCCATTTGTAGACTCCATCACACATATTAGCAAATCATACTGTATATACTGTAAATTGCAGCCTATAAGCCAATTTTTTAAGCTTAATTTTTTGCTTCCAAAATTAAGGGTTGGCTAATGTGGTGGGTATAAAATGGCAAACACAAAAATAAGGCTGCACCACTTTCATCAGACTTGAAGCTTAGGCCTATATCACACGTTACTGGGTTGCAACTCAGATTTTTAACACTCATAAATACTACTATGGTACCTGCCTGTAGTATTTGTTACTGCTATTAATCATTTACCATTTTTTTGCAAAATATATAAGGTTCTATTATAAATAATAGGCGAAATTGTAGATAGGAACCACTGTCAGTTTCACCTAGGGTTGCCAGCTTTTTCAAATGCCCATGTAGGACAAAAACTTTTTTATTTTTTTTTATTTTTTATTTTTTTCAAATTGAAACGATTTCTTCAATGGCTACAACAAACAAAATTAGAAAATTTTTATTAAAATAATGCTTAACAATTAATTATTATACATAATATTGAAGTACACATCGCTTTACTAATTATATTATGACATACAGGGGGTCCTTGTTATCCAAGTCCCCACATTTATGCAGCCAAATAATTGTAGAACCATACGGATAAATTCTCCACACTTAAGACGTTTCTGTGGATAATGTACATGGAATGCAGAAGTGCAATAGAAAACCATTTAAATTTCCCTTGGACTCACTGTCTCACTCACTGTCTCACTCACTTTCCCCTACCTCCAACACTCCACCAGCACCATGCTCCACACTGCACACTATCTCTCTCACTAACTGTTGCCAGTGTTGAACCTGTCTGCGGTTTCCTGGTGTTTTCATTCTGATTTTGTTGATTTTTTGCGCTATTGTTGCAGCCATGGCTTCAAAGCATACTGATAGTGGTAAAGCAGCTACCGGCCCTAAAAGAAAGCATACCAGCTGTGGGTTGGATGTGAAATTAGATGTCATTAAGCGCAAGAAAAATGGTGAATGAGTGATAGACAATGCGTGTACTCTTAACATCCCCAAAACTACCATTCATACCATACTTAAGAATACAGCAGATTTAGAAGCAAAAGCTACGACACTGATAAGGCACTCCAGGATTAAAATAACACACAGAAGGAGTGATGTAATGGAGATTATGGAAAGATAACTAGCAATGTGGATAGAAGGTCCCAATTAAACCTTATTCTTATTTCTTATGGGTTTTAGGTCCCCGCTTTAAGTGGATTCACTTAAAGTGGTGATTTCCTGGTCCCCATTATCCTCAGATAATAATGACCCCTTGTATGTCAATATTTTTCTGAACTTTTACAATATAACTACAGCTGAAAAACTGCCAACTCATGGCCAAACACAACATTTCATAAGTGTTATGTAATTTCTAGGATGTTCTAGAACATTCAACATTACTCTACAGAATTCTACAGGATCCTACATAATTTTAGAAAATTCTAAATGAATTCATCCTGAAAAAATTTGCTTAAAAAATATTTTTTGTGCAAAATTTTGAATACAAAGTGGGATGCAGGATTTTTGGGTCAAATGTGGGATGTCTGGCAACCAGTGATGTAGTCAAGACCACCAAGTCCGAGACTGAGACCGAGACCAAGACCTGATCCTATGAGACCAAGATCGAGACCGAGATCGAGACCCTTAAAATTCGAGACCGAGATCGAGATCGAGACCAAGTTCATGCCCTTTCAATTTGTTTTACACTACTATGGAAATTAGACTATGTTAAGTATATTAATAAACTAATAACTACTTTCTCAGATGTAGTGTGTTGAATGCAAAAAGTGTAGCCTATAAATTAACAAATGAATGTATATATACACGTACTTTTTATTTATTTACTTCTTTTATATCTGTTACAGAAGGTTTAATGAACGTACCCACTACCCAGTTTGACTTGTGTATTTATTTAAAGCATGATAGGTGCTCATTACACTTAAGGAACATCAGCATGCTCAGAAGATCTGCTGAAGTTCGACTTCTGTGGGGCCTCATTATTATGCCTCCATGGCTAAATACACGCTCAATTGGAGCACTAGAGGCAGGCACTGTTAAAACAGTCATGGCAATATTGGCCAGTGATGGGAATTTATCCCTTTTCTGGTGCCAAAACTTTATTGGAGCAATTGTCTAAAATATGAGATTCATCGATCTCTAAAAGGTACCGCCACAACTGTTCCCTGCAGTTCAAAATCTTCCCAGTTTCAACGTTCTTCTGCTTGGACCGATAGCTTTGATATTTTGCCATTAGTCTCGGAACTTTGGTTTGACTCTTGAATTTATCAGTACTGTTTTCTTTATGCTGTATTTCTTGCATTATTTTTGTGTGAAGCATTTTATTTTTTCAAATACATATTGGATGGGAGGATAATCGTTTTTATCACGCCACAGAGGTTGACACACCGTTTGGCAACACTAAGTGGCCTTATAATATATACTTTTATATATAATATATATAATTCTCTATTTAGTGTTTCCATTTTCAATAAAATTAATCTGACAGGGGCAGGGGGGGGGGGGCAAATTTTTTTGTAGCGCTAACCTAAAAAAATCCAGACCCACACTCTCCCGCAAGACAAACGTGGCAACTCAAAACAGGGTGACTGATTAGTGAATACCTAGAGTCCCTTACTTTTACAAACTTTCATAAACATTCTGAATTGTGTCTGTTCAACCAAGCCACCATCATGAGTATGCCAATAACATGTATTTTTCATTACGGTCTCGAGAGGTCTCGGGGAGAAAAACCGAGACCGCGTTTGTTGAGACCGAGATCTAAATAGCGGAGACCGAGATCTAAATAGCGGAGACCGAGATCGAGATCTGCAAATTGGGTCTCGAGAGTCTCGAGACCGATCTCGAGACCTACATCACTGCTGGCAACCCTAGTCTCACCACAGCCATGGCAAATGTAAACAAATCATCAGCTGATGTTTCATATATACTACCATAGTATTATACTGGTATGCTGTGTAGACCATTATTATTATTCTAATGGAGTTTCTGATTTTAGCCTGTATAAGGTGTTTAGTGGTAGCAGACATTGGGCCTCAGCCTCAGGCATATTTTGCAGGCCTCAGCCTTGAGGCCAGCTGAAAAGTGGAAAGGCCTCATGACTTTCATCTTTGATAAATACTATTCAGTTAGGTGACCAACAGATTAGTGATAGGTCACTGTGACATTAGGTACATAAATATTATATATGTTGCGGTATATAAATACTATTCAGTCAGTCAGCAGTAGACCAATTGATTTAATGCAGCAAAACTAGAGTGGGAAAGCAATCTATCAGTTGGTCATCAGTTGAACTGAGCTCATACAATGTGTTTGTGTTATTTATGTGCATAAACTATTGTATTGTATCTATTTCTATAACAAAAAATAGGCCAAACTAAAGAAGAATACCACCTGGTATATTGATAACTAGCTACTAGCATCGATAATTTTGTTTTTTGCCTGTTGTAAATTCTAACATATAAACTTCTAAATAATACGATTTGAAATGAATATATAATATCAGATGCAAACAATGATTTTGCTAATATTGGCATTATAACTGAGATGTAAATTGTTACCTATATTGTTTGCAAATAAGTTTTTTGGTCTTTTTCATTTATTTAATAATATAAAGTATTATACATATAACTTTAAAAATGTCTGATAATAGATAATATCAGGTGCAAATATACTCTTGAATCAAATTACATACTGTATAGAACATGTTGAAATATCAGGTGCAAATATAGTCTTAATATTATCATTATTATACAGACAGTCCCCAACTTATGTCAGGGTTCCATTCCAGAAGGCTTTACGTAAGTCAATTTTTCCATAAGTCAGAACTGACCCTTCCATAGGTAATCATCGAACACAAGATACAATACTGTTTTAATAAATTAAAAAACTAAATACAGTATAGTAGCAACAAAAATATAGGAAAGAAAGATAATTAAGTAGTTCAAAATACTGTACTGTCCTGCATATTTATGATCAATTGGTCACTTTCCAGTCATTACTGCAACACAATTAAGGGCGTTTTTACCAAAAAAGTTTGGAGATGATGCAGAGGGGACTTATGGGAGCATTTACGTAGAGTCAAATTTGCATAAGTTGAGACTTATGTAACTCAGGGAGCATCTGTATTATTATCGTATATATAATTATATAGTAATGGCATGATATAAACTTTATACCTATAGGCCTACCGCACATCAGAAACATCTTTCATATATAGTACAAGCTACAATTGCATTAGTGATGTTTGGTAGATTTTAAGACTACAATTTCTTATTGTCAAGATACATAAAAATGCAAAACTTAAAAAAATAAGGCATCTCCAAATGTAGCCCTGTTTGCAGTGCTTGCTAGAGTCACTAATAATTGCAGCTATTCAGAAATTATACGATCAACACTCTGTGAGTTTGTACAATCTTGAAATATTTTCCTAGATCTTCAAATCATAACTTCCCATATTATTATAAATACTTGAAATATTGCAGGCATATGAGAAATAAGAACTGCATGAAATGAGAAATAAAAAGTTATTGGGCTAATGTATAGTGCCCAGGAAATCTTGTTCTGGCAACTGTGTCTGACTGTGTGACCTGGCAAGTGTAAACACACAGCATGTCAGTGTTGTGATGTGGCCGCATCTGATTGATGAACATGCTTAATGCTTAATAATTCCCTTTTATTAGGCAAGTGAAGTGAGCTATGTCTTTGTTTATTAATTTTGAGTAGAATCTTGCTTTTCCTTATGGATTTAAAAAAAAGAAGAGATACAGGCTAGTGTGAGGCTATGGTAGGTTACCTTTGGAAGAGCTTTAGGCCTAGGCTAGGCTAAATTGTTGAGCCTTCCCAAAGCATGGAGGAGCTTATTCCTAAAAGATTTTGAAGTGAGTATCTGCACCCAGAGGTGCAAATACTGCATTCATTGTTTGCATCAAAATATCACACCTCTGGGTGCAAATATCTTCAGCCTAACAATCTTAAGGCCTTGTGAGGCCTCCCCTAAAAAGGCCTTGGCCTCGAGGCCTTTGAAAAATGTATGTCCTCAGCCTCATCCCCATGCCTGACTGGTAATGTATTGTATTCCAATATAATATAATACTGTAGTATTTTATTTTTAATGCTTTGGAAGATGTTATGATAAGTGTAGTTTCATTTTTTGTTTAATTACTGGTATTTTTGGTAAAGTTTGATGAAAGTGGTGTAGAGCGTTAAATGTTGGCTTGTTCAGTGTTGGGGGGGGGGGGGCTTATGCGGCAGGTATAGTCCTAAATCAGAATTTTTATCTGGAAAAATTAAGGTCAGCTAATATGCCAGTTGTTTTTATTGTTTAGCCAATCAGCCCACCCTGATCGAGCAAGCCGGCGGCACGCAGGTAACCGATCGCCCTCTCCGGAGTGGACCAGAGGTTCAGCACACTAGTGATGTTGTGTTGTGTTCGTTGTTGTGCTAGAGCGGTACAGTCTCTCATAATGTGTTCAATTGTTTGTGGTGTCCTGGCACAGGTGGCAGGTGTCGTCTATGGAGTTGTCTAGTCTGTGTTTATATGTCCGTAAGTTGGGGTGATGTCCACATCGGAATCGTACTAAGTTAACTCGATCTGATCTGCTCAGGCTGATCTCTGACCTGTTAATGGGTGGCAGCTTCGCACCTAGGACCGCATTCAGACCGAGTCGTGTCAGTGCTTTGTGGGTTAGGTGTGTGTGTATGTGTTTTCTGTACTGTGTGATGTCTGTGGGGCGTGGTATGGAATGGAGTATTTGGTTATAATCTCTCTTTGGTGTTACCTTAATGGTGCGAGGTGTTGGTGCATGATTGTACATGTAGTGGCAAGGGTGTTGTGGGTTAGTTGTTGCTGCTGCCATGAATTGTGTTCCCCTCATGTCTAAATGTTCCCTAACTTTCAGTATTTTTGTTTCTGTGTGCAGGTGTTCTATTGGTGTTGTTTGAGTGCATCCTGTAATGATACGAAGTGCGTTGTTTTGTATTGTCTGTAAGGTGTTTATGTGTGTGTTTGAGATAATGGGTGCCCAGCATGGGCTAGCATAGTCCATAACTGAGCGAATATATTGTTTGTATATTAGTGATGTTGTTTCCTGCTGGTGTCCAAAGTTTGTGCCTGTTAGTACCCTAAGCATGTTAAGTCTTGACATACATTTGTTTTTAATGTCCTGAATGTGGTTTACAAAAGATAATGATGTGTTGTATGTGACCCCAAGTATTTTGGTCCTGTGAGTGTGTGGAATGTTGATGTTGTTTAGTGTAAGCTGTGGAATTACCCGGTGTTCTTTTGTGTTGCTTGTAAGCAAGGTGATGGTTGATTTTGTGGGTGCTACTTTGAGTCTATTGTGTGTGAGCCAGTCTTGTATACTGTTTATGTATGTTTGCAGGCTATTTGTAGCGGTGTCGATGTTGTTGTGGGTGGATGTTAGAGTGATGTCATCTGCATATGATGATAATGTAAGCTTGTTATCTATGGGTGTTGGAATGTCATGCATGTATAAGTTGAAGAGTGTTGGTGAGAGAACAGAGCCTTGAGGGGCCCCGTTCGGAAAAAGCTTGTTTTTGGATGACTTGCCATTAAATGTGACATGTGAGTATCTTCCTGAAAGATAGTTCCTCAGCCACCTTTTGGTGTTATTGTGCATGTTTGTGTTGAGTATTTTGTTTATGAGAGGGAAGCGTGGGATAGCATCAAATGCTTTACTAATGTCTATTGTTGCTAATAGTGTACGTTGAGCTGGTCGTCTGGAGTTGATGCCATCCATGATGTGCTGCGTGGGGTTAGTGAGTAATGTCGTGGTTGAGTGGTGAGGTCTGAATCCATGTTGAGTAGGCGATAGTGGAATGTGTGGGTTGGTGATTTGTAAGATTAGTCTTTCTGTTACTTTGGAAGGTGTGCATAGTAAAGTAATGGGTCCATAGGAAGCTGGTTCTGTTGGATTTTTGTTTGGTTTGAGTAGTGTAATAATTTTACCTTGTTTCCATATGTCAGGAATAATACAGTGTTGGTATGAATATGAGCTGATATTTGTGAGAGCTAGTATTCCTTGTGGGCTCAAGTGTTTAAGGTGTATGTTAGTTATGTTGTCTGGTCCAGAAGCCTTCGAATTCTTAATGTTTTTGATGATCTTGGTGGTCTGGTCTGTATTGAAGGGTGTAATGGTCATGTCAAGTCTGTAAGTTTTCTTGTGTCTGGCTATTTGTTTGTCTGTGTGTTTCTGGTTGTTGTCTCTGTTTAAGTGATTTATCTTTGTGTAGTGACTAACTAGAATGTTAGCTTGTTGTGTGTATGTTGGGATATTATTTTGGCTGCGACAGATAGCCGCGTGTGAGGTGTGAATGCCACTGTTAGAGTGGGTAATGCTGTTTATAGTCTTGTATAGCCTGGATGTATCTGTGGAGTGGTTTAGTGTTGTTATGAATTCCCTGAATGTTTCCGTTTGTTTTTCTTTGAGTTTGTTGTTTATTTCTGTGTTGAGCTGTTGTATCTGCTGTTTTATGGCTTCTGTGTGTGGTGTTTGTGTGTTATATTTGAGGTTGTTACATTGCCTTATGAGGTGGGCTATTTCTCAAGTGTAATTTGGGTTGTATTTCCTAATGTTGCCCTTGGGTATGTATTTGTTTGCATTATTGATAATCTGATTAAATGTCTTGAGTGTTGTATTGATGTTTATGATGGGTGTGCTGTTTAATGTAGTGAATTGTTCCTCACTCTGTATTTTGAACTGTTCCCAATCAGCTTTCTTGTAATTTCTGTAAGTGTGCCTAAGGCTGTTGGGGCAGAGTGTAGAATGTGTTGTAATGATGATGGGCAGGTGGTCTGATGACAGTTGTTTTTCTGTTCTCCATTGTGTATGTGTTGCTAGTGAGGGGGAACAGAATGTTATGTCTGGGGAGGAGTTTGAGTATCCTGCTTGATGTGGTATGTGTGTATGTTCTTCTGTATTCAATGTATTGTTAAGAATGAAGAGGCTGTTTAGCTGTGTGGCTATGTTGGTGCCTCTGGTGGTGTTTTGGTTGTGCAGGTACCAACTAGTGTCTTTGGCGTTGAAGTCTCCTCCTAAGATGACATTAGTGAGAGAGGCAAGATTGTGTAACTGTGGATTGTAATTGGCTGGCACTTGAGGTGAACTATCTGGTAGGATGTAAATGTTGATTAGTGTGGTGTTGTGTTTTGCGCGCGTTTTAATGTTAACTGCCTGTATTTCTATCGTGTTATCTGCTTGGATTGTGTTTGTAATGTTTTGGGTAGCATCAGTGTAACTAATGCTTTTACGTATGTAAGTGATGAGTCCACCCCCGTTACCCCCAGTACGATCTTGATGGATCGCCGTGAAGTTGGGGATGGTGGGTGTTTTGTGAGTGCGTTTTAGTTTTGTTTCTTGTATAAGTGCTATGTGAATGTTTTGTTTGTGTATGAATTCCCTAAGCTGCATTATTATTATTTTTGTTTGTTATGCCAGTTTGACTTATAGGCTGCAATTTAGTGTGTGTGTGTGTGTGTGTGTGTGTGTGTGTGTGTGTGTGTGTGTGTGTGTGTTTCAAGTTTCCATAACACTAAGAAATTAGCTTTCTATTCAGAGGCAAATGCCATTTAATTTGATCCAAACTCAAACCCAGTGTATAACTGTAAATCAACCAAATCAACATTAAATCAATAATTAATTGAACCACTATGATTTTCAACAACAGCCAACTCAACAAGGCATTGATCCAATAAATTTTTAAGAGTGATGAGCTTCTCATCTCAGTCCATAATTCATCTGCTTTATCTCATGTCACCAAGCAACCTGATATGTTAGCCTTCTAGCCTTCATTTTAAATCAGACCATAAATTTTCAATGGGATTCAAGTCTGGACTTTGCGGCCTTCATTGCATCTGCTGCATCACCAAACCACTTGTGACATCAGGCATTGTTGTCCTGTTGGAATACTAAGTCTCCCTCATTAACAAACAGTGGCTTCATTCACTCCTGAAGGAGTACCATGTACTCATCCTAGAGGAATTGTTCCTGAGCATACAAATGCATCATACCTCCCTCATGCCATGTTGTGATGGAAGTCATTATTCCCTAACAACATACATTTAACCCTTTAAGCCCTGAATTTTTTGTAGGGTTAAGTTATGAATGTGTGTATTTGAAACATTAGCAATTTGTACCTTTTGTCCTTAAAGGATTAAAATATGCTCTTTGACATGAGTGATGCTCTCTCTTGCATTTTGAAATATGAGTTGCATTATATCACTGCTTGGCCCATACCTCAACTCTTCTATGATAATGACTCCACACTCCTCCATAACTTTTGCTTAGGTAATATGGTAAATTTTCAGTACTACAACTTTTAATATTAGAGCAAGCTACATACAGCATACAATAAGTGTAAAAACTGGCTTCACTTGCAGCTCTTCTTCCATTAATATTACTGACTAATCATTATTCTCTTTTGAATATTAATTCTCCTCATGAATTTTAATTTGAACTGAAGAAAGACTGAGTAATGTATGTATCTGAAAATTTTGAATTAGGTTTACATAATACAGTATAGGCTAATTGCTCGCATTGGAATCTTAAATTAACTATCTCAAGTTCATAATGCCTTTCTTTGTTCTTTTCCTATCTTGCAAAATGTAGGAGGTAATTTATTTCCTGTGAAAGAATGAATTCTCAGGCTGAATCTCCTTTGAATTATTTATTTTGTATTTGTTACTTTTCAAACAAAATCATGAAAGCAATTTGCTTCTGCTGCTTAACCTTCACCTATGGCTTATGAGAGTTAAGTCAAAGTAGGCCTATAAAATATGAAGAGCAGAAACAAGAAAACCCAAAATGGGCAGAAAAACAAAAATTATATCAAAGTACAGTATAGCTAAAACCAATCAGATTATTGAAATGATATTGCTATTCCCTAAGAGGCATTCAAAAATGAAATTGTTGCAAAATTCAGAAAATGCACAGTACCCTACCCTAGTAAGTAATATAGAGTAAAAACATTTATACTAACTAGAATAAAAGAAGTATGGTACAGATAGTTCTAAGGAAACATTTGCCAGAATTAATAAATAGGCCCTATGTAAGAAACCATTACAGTAGCTCCAAAGTACTGCAACTGAGCCTACTTTTAATTTTATATTTAATAGATTGGTAACAGCAGGTTCCCCAAACTTATAGCAATAGCTTCTAGGCTTGTGGAGTCAAGTTAAATTTGATTATACTAGGTAGTGCCAGTAGTCCTTTTAGCATTTTCAATAATTTGTGTTCCTATGAAAAAATAAGAAGTCCAACAAATTAAAGCACTCACCCATCTCGAATGCTGATACCTCCACCTGTGCCACTCACCCATCCTAAATTGTAAAACAATCTGCCCAGTTCACATATGAGCTCTGCTGGATGTTTTTTCTTTTTTGATGGGCTCCAGTCTTCTAAAACAAAATATTAAAGATAAGAATTAATAGCTGTAACTCTTTTAAATAATGGTTCTTTACAACATTTTTGGTTTACTACCCCAACATCCTCAATATTTTAAAAGGTTATACAAAGTCACCATACAAGATGGCCATTATTTTGACTGTAGTACAACCTTTATGCTCAGTCAGTAAATCTTCTAGGACAGAGGTTTTCAACCAGTGTGTCACATGTTAGTGTGTCACTGCAAGCTGCTAGGTGTGTTATGAGATTACTACCTAACTGTCCTAACATAAACAAAATCTATAAAAAATATTGTCTATTCTTTCATTTAAAACAAGAAATACTTTGAATTAAATTACTGGTAGAAAACATTTTATGAGGACCATAATGAATTACCACTAGTTACAAACATATTTAATTGAATCATGTCACTGCTTCAATGTATAGAAGTGTATGAAGACATTTTTTTCGCTTCCTTTTGTATGAGGGAGAATAAAATATCGTTGACCAGTGAATTACAAGCCATGTTTGTAGCACCAGTGATCTAAATTGATTTGTGTTTTTATTATTGTTAAATGAAATTTTGTTTATGTAGTGAAAGTTATTTATCAATGGGTTTCACTTAGTGTGGGGGATGACTTTAATCCTAGTCCTGAATGTATTATTTGTGGTGAAAAATTGTCCAATGAGCATATGGTGCCAAATAAACTTTTGAGATATTTTTCTACAAAGTACAACCACCTTGCTGAAAAATGAGTGGATTATTTTAAGGGATTGTTAAAAGCCCAAAAACAACAAAGTTCTAACTTTATTAAAAAGTTCAAAATGTCCAACAGAGCTCAGGTATGCAGCTATTTAGTAGCTGAAATTATTGCGAAATGAAACCACATACAATTGCAGAATCTTTAATTTTTCCAGCATGCAGTGCAATTGTGCGAACAATGTTTGGACCTGACTATGAAAATGAAATAAAAAAATTCCTTTTTATTACAACATAGTAGCCAGACATATTACAGATATGTCTGAAAACAGAGATTTCTGTGTGCAATTTAATGAGAAACAATATTTACCATACAAATTGATGAGTCAAATGATGATGATGGATTAGTACAATTATTGGCATTTATTCATTTTATTCATGAAGGCAAAATTATCGAACAGTATGACACTAAAACCCACACTAATAGACAGAGTTTATTTCCATAACAGTTTCAATGCCCACTGGCATCCTCTTCAGGTGGATACAGAAAAACAAATGAACAAAAGTGAATAAAGTAACAACACATGAAAGGTAAGGAACATTCTAGAAGGCCAGAGACCATTAAGAAATTCACACCTAGGTTAGATCCCATTCACCCAGCATCAGAAGGGATTTTTTGACCAAGAATCTCATTAAAGGGTCCAGCTTATAAGTACCTTCACACAAATTAAAATTATCTTCTTGTTCTATATATACAAATTCTATTATTTTTCTTTTGACATAATTATTACATTTATAAAGTAACTTACTTGATTCCCAATCTGTGGCATGATTATTTTGGCTGGCATGATAAAAAATTGCATTATTAGTGTTACAACATCTGAAGGCATATTTATGCTCTTTAATACGAGTTTCAATATTTCTTCCAGTTTCTCCTACATATACTAAATCACAATTTTTACAGGGAATGCTGTAAATACCAGCTTTCTCCTATTTTGCAAAGTTATTCATAACCAATTTACTTTTTACAGTAGATGAATATTTGAATGCCAAATCAAACCTAAAATCTTTCATCAAAGGTTTTACACTTTCTAAGCCAGAAATGTAAGGCAAAATCAAATACTGTTTTATGGTTAACTAAAGGTTCCTGAGGGGCATAAAAAGATTTCCTGCTTTTAAAATACACCTTTCTGATAAACCACTCAGGATATTTTAAATCCTTAAAAATGTTCCAAATCTTTGAATTGTCTGATTCCAGCAAATGTGGGCTACAAATCCTGAGTGCTCTCAGAAACATGGAAGAAATAATTGAGCTTTAACTGTTGTGAAAATAAACTCTGTCTACTAGTGTGGGTTTTATTGTCACATTTCAACCTCCACATAAAAAAGTAAAATTTTGCATTTATTATCGAATAGTATTTATGTTGCAAGGAAATTCCCCAAACTATACATGGTCAAGATATTTTCAATATTTTGAATGAATACATGGTATCTATGAATTTGTCATGGCCAAATTGTGTTGGAATATGCACAGATGGAACTCCATCAATAACAGATCATTTACATGGTTTTGTGTCATTGGCAAAACAGCAAAATGATAAAATTTTGTTCACTCACTGTTTTTTACATCGTGAGGCATTAGTTTCAAAAACTATAGGGCAGGATCTGCAAAATGTTATGGATGTTATTAAGATGATAAACTTTATTAAGAGTAGGCCACTTAGGCCATGTGTATTTTCAAAAATTCGTGGAGATGAGGTCTAAATTCAAAAACCACCACCTCCATACTGAAGTGGAATGGTTGTCTAGAGGTCAACTATTATGTTATATTTATGAACTGAAAGATGAAATGTTGGAATTATTCAAGTGTGAAAGTAAAACAGAGTTCTGTGAATTGTTACAAGACATGTTTTGGCATACAAAATTAGCTTACTTAGCTGATATATTTGAAATTCTGAACAAAGCGGATACCAATATACAAGGGAGAGAAGAAAATAGCTTGACCTCAACAGAAAAACTCATTGCTCTGAAAGAGAGAACTCCATTTTGGATGAAACAAATAAAGAGTGGGAATTTTAGTATGTTTCCTGAAACATCCCCATCCAATAACTGCAGTAAAATGAAAGAATTAATTTCTAATCATTTGGAAATGTTGGAGAAAAAATTGAACAACTATTTTCCAGATTTGTCCATTGAAAATTATTGGATTAAGAACCCATTTATCATCATGCCAAAAATTTACACCACACCCCTTCCAATTTTCCAATAATTTGTTGTATAGCATTGCCTACACCAAAAACTCTGAATTTCAAGTTTCAGATTGATCGGACTTACGGTTCAAAAGTTATGGCCCTTCCAATTTTGGGGGTTCTCAGGGACCCCCAAATTACCATATCTTAGCCCCTAATTGAGATAGAAGAATGATTTAAATTACATTTGAAAGGTAATTTGTCAAATATTAAATGAGTATAGACATGGATAGCAGCTTAGTTTAGGAGTAAAAAGTTGTGACAATTTGTATAATGATTTGTCACCTGCATTTAATTTAATTTTTTTCCTGAAAAGTATGCTGCCTTATATGTAACTACCAGTACTTATTTAATTGTAAATTTGTTTCAAGAATGAAACAAATGAATTATTAGCAGCTGCATTTTATTTTTGTTCTAAAATGTATACAGAGTACAGCACACAGGCTCAACAAACTCATTAAACATAATATAATACAACATAACATAATAATTAACAAATTTCTCAACTGAAGTGCGAACTGTGACTAAGTACTAGAAAGAATATACACACACTTAAACTTGTATGACAGTAACTTAGAAGTACAAGCATCAACTGGGTGAGTATAATATACCATACTAAAAACTTTTATGGCTCCACTAATTTGAGCTCTTTTGGATGGAAAGAGTAGGCAATTTTGATACCACACAGGATATTTGGATTGGACATAAGTTGAATCATTTTGCTTTGTCTTACCCAGCAAATCTTCCTTCTCTGGAAAATGGTATTTATTAGGGCCTCCTGAAGATGTTAAAAAGCTAATTTGGTAATCAGGAAATTCTTCTGAACTGTCTTGATTATTCCAAGCCAGATTTTACTATCACACTTACAAGCAACATATTGGTCAATATGATACTCAGTATCTTTGTTTACTAGTAGACTGCTCTCACCCTGTTCAACTCGACTTATTCTAAACAAAGTAGGATTTTCTGAATCAGATGTTTGATAAGCCTGTATCTGGTTCCTTGACTTGGGTACAATTCTGTGGAAGCCTCTTGTGCCCTTGATTGATATAGCTTCATTAAACCTATTAGACATATATGATTTATTTGATTAAACCTCATACTCAGTAACAAAGATAAAAGTTAGTGGTTTGAAGTGCTTAGTACTAAAATCATATAGAGCTCTTGGTGTCAGAATGTTACCAGCATCAATTCGTTGTAGACTAGCCTTTGCTACACCTCTTTTTATTGTTCCTCCAATACCATCACATGCATTTTTAGCATGACTTGTAGCAAAGAAATTCCACTCAGCTTTGACACCAAAATCCTGTTCATGATAGCAGAAATTGATGAAACTGAATCTATTCTTATATTGTCCACCGCATCAATCAGAAAAGTGAATAACTTTTTGTGCATTGGGGAATCTAGCTTTTATATCTTTTATCAAATATTGCTGAAAAGTGTGAACTGTTAAAGTTGAGTGCTCAAGACAGTCACTGACAATGGAATAACTAGTGTGGATTAATTCCCCATCTTTCTTATAATAAACTACAAATGGGTGGCGTGTTGCCTGATCATTTGTCCAGTGAAAACTCTGAGGGGGCATCCTGAGTAATAAATGAATAGTTTTCAGCAAAATCTCCTAGTACAAGTACATCATTACTTTGAAGATTCTGTTTTGTATTCTTCATGTGTTGACTGACATTTTGCAATGTAGTGGTGATGAGGGAGAGAGAAAATGGCTTCTGAAAGAATTTCAATAAATTCCTCTACTGTAGCTGTATTCCTTTGCAAAAGTGACTGGTTTGTAGTAGTCTAGTAAAGTAAAGGCTTTCTATGAAGATGATGAAGTAAGTCAGATATGTGCAGGGAAATCTGAATGTGTCAGTATAAGAAATAAAGATGGTGAAAAGGAGTACGAACAAAAATCTCTTACTTGGTAATTTGAAAGAACTGTATGCAAAATATAAGGAAATTGATGATAGTGTTGGCTTTTCATCATTTGCAAATTTAAGACCTAAATGGTGTTTTATTTGTTATTGCTGGGGGGAATCGAACACAATCAGTTTGTGTTTGTACCTTTCACCAAAATCCTAAACTCATGGTGTCAGTAATTGACCAGAAAAGCCTTGCATACCATACCCTTATGGAAGTGTTTGTGATATCAATAATTCTAACTGTATGTTACAAAGATGTTTAAAATGTCCTGGTAGTATTGGTGTAGCAAACCTTTTGAATACCTTGTCAATATTGATAGATAGAGATACAGTACAATATGTAGTGAACATATTGTACTGCATCTCTATCTATCAATATTGACAAGGTGTAGTAGTCTAGTAAAGTAAAGGCTTTCTATGAAGATGATGAAGTAAGTCAGATATGTGCAGGGAAATCTGAATGTGTCCGTATAAGAAATAAAGATGGTGAAAAGGAGTACGAACAAAAATCTCTTACTTGGTAATTTGAAAGAACTGTATGCAAAATATAAGGAAATTGATGATAGTGTTGGCTTTTCATCATTTGCAAATTTAAGACCTAAATGGTGTTTTATTTGTTATTGCTGGGGGGAATCGAACACAATCAGTTTGTGTTTGTACCTTTCACCAAAATCCTAAACTCATGGTGTCAGTAATTGACCAGAAAAGCCTTGCATACCATACCCTTATGGAAGTGTTTGTGATATCAATAATTCTAACTGTATGTTACAAAGATGTTTAAAATGTCCTGGTAGTATTGGTGTAGCAAACCTTTTGAATACCTTGTCAATATTGATAGATAGAGATACAGTACAATATGTAGTGAACATATTGTACTGCATCTCTATCTATCAATATTGACAAGGTGTTCAAAAGGTTTGCTACACCAATATTACCAGGACATTTTAAACATCTTTGTAACATACAGTTAGAATTATTGATATCACAAACACTTCCATAAGGGTATGGTATGCAAGGCTTTTCTGGTCAATTACTGACACCATGAGTTTAGGATTTTGGTGAAAGGTACAAACACAAAATTGCAATAACAAAAAATCCCCCCAGCAATAACACAAACAACACACCATTTAGGTCTTAAATTTGCAAATGATGAAAAGCCAACACTATCATCAATTTCCTTATATTTTGCATACAGTTCTTTCAAATTACCAAGTAAGAGATTTTTGTTCGTACTCCTTTTCACCATCTTTATTTCTTATACTGACACATTCAGATTTCCCAGCACATATCTGACTTACTTCATCATCTTCATAGAAAGCCTTTACTCTGGATATTGTTTCTTCAGTCAATTTTTTTTTCTTTACTGTACTTGGGAACTTCTGGAAGAATACCAAATTGAGCTCTCAAATATATAGCTTTGTCAACAGTGTACCTAGTGGCACCAAAGAACTGTTGGGTTCTAGTATTGTAAAAGGAGACAGTGTAAGTATCTGAAGTCTTTGTTGATAGGAAGATGTCAAGTTGAATTCTTATTTGAGATCATTCATCAGCATCTCATACCTGTTTAAAAGAAGAAAAAACAACACAAATTATTGCAATTTTTTTGACTAACTATTATGAATTGAATAAAATTCAAAAGTTTCAAAGATCATTCCTATAGTATATTGATAAGTAAGTAGTGTTAATTTAATTACCTTATATCAAATTTAGCTGCATTTGTGGTTTGACTCGATCTTTTACAGGTAAGAGACTGAGTATTAAAGTAATCTAATTTACATACAGTTTCTTACATACCCTGCAATATCTTTCTCCATTTTTTTAAGATCTTGTTTATTGGATGGTCCATCATCATCTTCAACTGTCACAAACAATGAATCTTCCCATTTCCTTTTTAGACATGTTGAAGCTCTTTGGTATTTTATAGATGCTATCTCTGATTTACTGATACTGCTCAAGCCCAGGGTTGGCACTAGTGGGCCCAGCCCGAAAAAACCCACCTGGGTTTTTTCAAAAAGGCCCACTTGAAAAAACCCACTATTTTTACCCACTTGTGGGTTTTTTCATGAAACTTAAGAAGTGCATATGCAATTATTTTTAAAAATTGTCATATAGGCGCCTATAATGATTTTACATGCAAAGCAAGCAAACATGAGTCAACAAATAGACCTACAGGTATAACTCTTTGGGTGAGGTAGCAGGTTATAGAGTGTAGACATCAGCCAATCAGGGTGGTATGGTACTCCAGGATTGTGGTGGGTGGAAGTCAGTCAGCGACCCATGGTTCAGAACCCATGTTAAGCTGTCGGTCCCCTCCTCTGTCATGTAACTCTATATATATAGCATGTTGCGAAGGAGGTTAAACAATCCTAATAAGTTTTAAGTGTCCAAGCATCTCAGCATCCCAAACTTTTGCTTTTCATAGGGAGGGGAGTTTCATGGGCATCAGACTTTTCTTCTCCCTCCCATGTAATGTAAAAGTCAAAGTTCAAAAGTTTACTAGATAAATCCATACAAAAATAAATAAATGTTTTCCAAAATTTCCAGCATGAAATACATACTGGTATATACATAGAAAAATATTGACTTATTATATGTGGTTATATTGAACATTGTAATTGTGTACAGTAAGTTGAACAAATGAAACTATATATTGTTTGAAATTTGAATATACATCTACTGAATGACTAACTATTCTTCATCACTTTTCCAATCAGATGGGTCAGTCATCCTCAATTGCCTGTTAATTTTTACAAGGTTTACAGTTTTTTCAAGGCCTAATCTATTGTGTAATTTGGTCCAGACAAGGCCAAATGTGGAGAACACTCTTTCAATCGAGGCTGAACTTGGTGGGCAGCTTAGTAATTTGTGGATAAATCAACTTCTTCATGGATTGTATTTAAAAGTGGACCAGACAAATTTCGACGGGAAGGTGGAGTGTAGCCTGGTCTTAGAGTCTCTATCATTTCAATAAAATACTTAGACTCTGCACATAGAAATGGAATATTATTTGCATAAAAGAATTTGGCTATTTTGTTATCAATGACATTTTTCTGCAAAGTTGTTGTTGTCATGCCAAAATCGCTTACTTTCTTTTGAATTTTTATTTTTTTCATCTGTAATTGTGTCAGTGGTGGTGAGGATGAGTCTGGATCATCTGAGAGGTCTATGTCATGGCAGTATGAAGATGATGTACTGGCAGTATTGTCAGTCTTGTTTCTTGATTCCATGTGTTTCAAACATTTCATTAAATGCATTTTTATTCGCTCTATTTTATTACTTATTTCATTATTGCAATGTTTGCATCTAACTTTACTAGTCCCATCAATAATATTGACTTCACTCCATTCATGCCCTGATTTTCTTCCTGATCCAAAGGTCTTTGGCATTATTTAATGCAGTTATAACTTCAAACAGACTAATTCTGTAGGCTAGCAGTAAAGATAAATATGCTGTTGCCAGTTTGTTTTATTTAACTGTGAAATAAGAGAAAAAATATTCAGTAATATGAATTAAATAGATATAACTAGCTGAATTAAGTTCCCTTTGGGAGCTGTAATTCATCTACTTCCAGCAGAAAACACAGGGGCCTGTCTTCCATAGGAAGTATAGCCTAACAAATAGGATAATTTACCACACCAAATTTAGTTCAAATTGGTCCATGTTTTCCAAATTTTGTTGTGAAGCTCAATCTGAGAAAATAATAACTTTTTATGCTTAATTGCCTGGAAGGCAACCTTTTTGCTAAAAACAAGACAAATGTTATATTAATAGTGTACGGTACAGTACAGTATTATTATAAAAATAAGAATAGGTAGGTCTAATATGAACTACCATATATGATATTAAAGCCAGCAGATGACAAAAAAATGGACATATGAAAAAACCCAATTTTCCCCGGGGGTTTTCGGGTTTTAGGTAAAAAACCCGAAAAAAACCACCTGGGGTGGGCCTTTTCAAAAAAAGTGGGTTTTCTGCCAACCCTGCTCAGGCCATCTGAAAATTTATGATATTTTAAAGTCTACCATTAGGTGTATACTGAAAATTATAAAACTATAGAAGTAGAATATAATACATTTTATATATATATATATATACACCTTTCAACCTTTCAAAGGTTCCACATGATGATTCCTCATTTCACGAAGGTCAAGGTTGTCGCCCCTCCTATTGAGTTGGCTTGGTGAAGTAGTGAGTTGGTTTCTTATACTCTCCACCTCACATAACCAGGTACACCTGGCTCATTGGGGATTGTTCTGAGCTAGGTGTCTAATCTTCTTTTGAAGATGTCCACTGCAACACCATTCATGTTCCTTAGGTCTTTGGGCAGCTGATTAAACAGTTTTAGTCCTCTCACAACAAAACTAATTTCTTTCAGGGTTAAGGATGTTCCCTGTCTTGCCATTAATTTGGGAATACAACAGTCTTCCTTTTCTACTTTCCACCATTGTTTGGGGAGTTATAGGGTTCAGAGTAAGATTAGGGACTAGTTTCTCGATTATTTTCAAAGTGTAAATAATGGTGTATCTCTCTCTCTCTCTTCTCCTTTCCAGTGAATATAGGTTTAATTTGAGTAACCTTTTCCAGTAATTTAGTTCTTTGCACCCCTTGATCTTGGCTGTGAAACTTCTCTGAACCCCTTCTAGCTGTCAAATGTCTTCTTTTTTATATGGGCATGTAAGGACCAAGCAGTATTCCAATTTGGGTATGATCAGTGTTTTCAGTAGAGTAATCATTAAATTCCTATCCCTTCATTTTAAGTTTCTCAATATCTGCCCCATTATTCTTTTTGCTCTGTTGACTGTTATCTTATTTTGGGTTTCAAATTTTGCATCATCAGTCATTACAACCCCTAAATCTTTTGCTCTGGAATTTCTCTGAATTTCCTGTCCATTTGGGGTACAATAATTCATGGATTTTAGGTCTTCTCTTTTTCCGTACTGTAACAACTGAAATTTCTCAGTGTTAAACTTCATATTGTTGTCTTCTGTCCACTTGTAGATTCTGTTCATGTCAGTTTGCAGAGATTCTATATCTTCTGGGTTTCTTATTTTTCTACTGATCTTTGTGTCATCAGCAAAGGATGTTACTGTGCTGTCTCTGGTAATGTTCTCATCTATGTCAGTAGCATGATTATGAATAGTAGTGGAACTAATACTGTTCCGAGGTTGTGGTACTGAGCTGAGGACCTCTCATTCTGATGAAGATACTCCTTGTACTGTAATGACTTGCCGCTGCTCACAAAGGAAATTATATGTCCATTTCCCTACTTTTCCTCTTATTTGCATATACTTCAGTTTATGTATTATGATTCAATGGTCATACTTGTCAAATGTTCTGGCAAAGTCTGTGTATATTACATCATAGTTTTCATTACTTTCAAGTGCATCAATAATGTTGTTCTAGTGTTCCATTAGTTGTGACAGGCATGATCTGCCTGACCAAAACCCCAAAACCCATGGTGGTTATCATTGAATTTTTTCTGAGTTTCCAAAAAGTCAGATTTTCTGTCAAACTATTCTTTCAAACATTTTAGTGAGATGAGATGTAAGCGACACTGGCATATAGATTTTGGCCTCGGATCGATGCTCTCCTTTATATATTGGGACTATGTTTGCGCTTGTCAGGATGCCTGGTATTTCTCCCGTGTCTAGCGATTGTCTCCATATCCAATATTGGGCTCAGCAATTGCATTCTTGCAGTTTTTGATCAGTGTGGCATTTCATGTATCCAGTCCTGCCACTGAGTGTATTTTTAGTTTCCCTATAGCTTATGTAATATCATCTTTCATAAAGTTGAAGTCCGTTATACTTTCCCCTTGTAGTTCTTCTTCAAAGAATGCATTTCTATCACATATCAGTTTGTCAGTTTTTGGGATACTGAAAGATGACTCATACTGAGCTCTTAATATTTCAGATACTTCTGTCAGATCATCAGATAAAGCTCTGTTCTCATTTTTCAGAAGGTCTGATAGTTGCATAGTTTTTCACTTTCTTTTTGCAAAATTATAGAAGTACTTTGAATTAACCTTTATCGCTTCTATAGCATCATCGTCTTCTTTTTCTGTATGCTTCTCAATTAGTTCATGTATGACATCATCGATACTCTGCAGTTTATCATTTAATATTTTTCTGATATCTTTACAGTTACTTAATTTTGCAGTCACTCTTTTTCTCTTTCAGAACAATGACCTCTTTTGTCTCTCAAACCTGCTTTTCTTTCCTCTACATTGTATTTTTGGGACATGTCTTTCCACAATTTCTAATGTCTTTCCACAATTTCTAATGTCTTTCCACAATTTCTAATGTCTTCTCCTCTAAAGTCATTAGCATCTCTTCCATTGTCTTAGCCTCGAAAATGGCTTTCCAATCTATTACTTCCATGCTGGATGCAACATCTTCCCAGTTTATAGTTTTGGAGTGAAAATAAAAAATTTCAAATTTGCTTCTTTCTGTTGTTCATGTTCTTTTCTTTCCTGTTGCTTTTATATTGGTTGTTATTTCAATGATGTTGTGGTTCAATATTATAGTTGGGGATATTTCTACATTATCAATTAGGTTGCTGTTATTTGTAAATACCAAATCTACCGTGTAGTGTGGACCAAAAAAATGAAGGTTTAAAAATCTTTGTTCCACATGAGTAATGTTATTCCTTTTGCTTACCTTAATCAAATTACAAAATTTGAAACCTCTACGTCAAGTTTTAGGGGTCCCGAGAAAATTGCACTTTTCCTTTTAATGCTGAAAAAATTAGTTTTTCCTCATTTTCATAAGTTCTGCTTTATTTTTTGTTGGAAATTCTTTACGATTCTTGAAAACTGTTTTGAGCAGGTATTGTTTGTCCTCTTCTTTAGTTGTCACTGCTTGATTAAATTTTTCAATCAATGCAACACCCCGCTCAGCTGTGTCATTTGTCACTCTAAGGGCACGAACTCTAGCACAGCCTCTTTGGTACTCAGGATCTATTCCCCATGTTGATGCAGAATTTTCAGTGAAGAGAGAATTGAGATGTAGAGCATCAAAAAGAGATTTAGTCCTTGAAGTAACAAAATCAGAAATCCTTTTTTCTTTAAAAGAAGCTAGGGTTACCTTTGCTTCTAAACGTTTCAGTCCCTTATTTCTTGGAGGCATTTTGATATTATTTCGCATTTGCTCCTTTTCTTCAAGGGATATGCTTTTGTCAAATAAGCTTAATCCAACAAGTGTTTCTGAGAGGTACCACAGATGTCGTTTAATGGCATTTTGGGCTTGCTTGATAACACTTGATATCAAAGAATTTTCCTCCATTATTGCAAGATCTTGCAAAAATTTAAGATCAACATTTGGGGCTTCCTCTGGTTGAGAAGCTTTTGCCCAAGATTTTGCGTATACCAATGCAACAAATAAACAAATTTCTGTTATTGCATCAAGTTCTTTTTTAGTCATCTTAAATTGATTTTGGGGAAGAAAAAGCTTAAATGCATAAATTCCTTTTGCCATCCATCTTGCATGATGGTACGCTCCAGGTCTCTTCAAGGGAGTATTAGAAATGCTTTCTTCTCCAAAAAACAAGAGAAGTTGAAAAAATTCTTTATAATCATCTCTTGGCTGTTTAGAGTTGAGTGCCTCCTTCATGATTAAGACTGTTTGATTTTTAAATCTTGAACTCTTTCAATTATTCTGCAGCTTTGGGAATCAACAGCAGTTGTGATTTGAGAATGATCCATAAAATCCCATTGAGTTTTGAATCTTTTGAAGATTGGAATATCAGGTTCAGAGGAATGGCCCATAGAAGTCCGGAAGACTTGAGATAGGACAATCTCATAAATATGGTGTCTGCAGGCTAAATATAAAAGCTCTTTTCCAAGTTCTTGTTCAATTTTAGTGCAAGCTCCAGCATGGATTCCGGTATTGGATGCTGTTGTGTCAAATGACAGCCCAATATTAATAATTTTCTCTGAAATAATGATCTAAGATTGTTTTTGTACTCTATTAACACCAAAAATTTCTTAAAGAAGAAGAAATTTTTTCATAAGTTGCAACTCAAGAGTTGAGTTGATCATTGATGTTCTAAGCGCGCCTATTCATTGGAAAATTTTTATAAGTCATTAAATCTCGGGACCCCTAAATATTCTCATATTTGACCAAAATTTTGCTGACATGTCTATCTGGTCCAAAGGAACAAGGGCATTAATGTGGAACAAGGATTTCTTCAACTTTATAATTTACCCCCCATTTTGGTCCACACTAAAATCTAGGCAATTGTTTTTTCTTGTGTTTTCTGTTATTTCAGGGGCACAACCAGAGGGGATGAAGGGGGCCATGGGCCCCCCGCAAAAATGCAAGAGTGGACTTTAATTTCTAACTAAATAACTTATTTTATATGAAAAAATAACTCCACTAAGTTCAATGGCAGTGTTCCCAGATTTGGCAGTTTCCCGCTAAATTTGGCTTTTTATTCTTGTTTAGCAGGAAAATTTTGGAGTTAGCGGGTTTGCAGTTTTTTGGCTGGTTTTGAGCGATAGATAGAAATTATGAAAAATATGCACAAATCAGTTTATACATGACTATTTCCAGATATTTTGCCGAATTTGTAATTGCATAACAAAATATCACTAGATAGTAAATTAACAACATTGAGTTGTTTAGAGCAGTAGGTCCATTGTGTCACAATTTTGTGTTGCGGAGGTAGGTGATTCAGCTTGTCTCATTGTGTCATATAATACAGGCGCGGATCCGGGGGGGGTGGGGGGGTCGAAGGGGTCCGGACCCCCCCCCTGCTCACGGTGCCCAACAATTTTTTGATTGCGTTTGTTTGCTCCTATATATGAAAAATAAGACCTGAAGACTTAAAATGGCTTAAGGTACATGTATCCCGGTTGCCACAAAATAAATTTCCTTAAAAAGAATAAAGAAAAAAAAGTTTATGTCCGATCCTGAGACATTTCAGACCTGGCCTGGGTGCGTGAACAAGCAGGATTTTGATAATGGGAATATACTTCAAATCCATCTAAAGCTATCTTCAAATATGAAAATTTCCTACTGAGGGGGGGACACCCCCCCCTCGGGCACCCCCCTGGCACTCGCTTCACTCAAGCATCCTTGGCCAAATAGTAACGAGCCCCACCAAGACTGGACCCCCTCTGCTTAAATTCCTGGATCCACCCCTGTAATAACATTTATTTTAGAAACCTGGCCTAACTTAATATATTACATACAGCTCAATGACCTTGAATGTTTACGCCACTCAAATAGGAAATTACTGTACTAGTGAGTCAGAGACCCTACCTTATATTTTATATGCATAAACTCTAAAAATAATGGATATATCTCAAAATGGACAAAATCTTTTTTAGAACTAACCTTAATCTTGACGTATGCCAAATTTGAAAGAAAGTGAACAAGTAATAAATATGGTAGATGGCCGGGCTACTTACTGTATCTTTGCCTTGATTAGTTCTTTAGTTAGTAAGTTGGATTGTAATACTTCATTAATTTTCTTTGACTTTTGCTCTGTTTTTAATTATTATTTTAATTATTATTTTAATTATTATTTTCAGAGTGTCATCACTATTCAACACTACAGTCTCACAGTCTCCTTTTAAGAAAATGAAGCGTCAGGTATCGATACAGCAGTTTTTCAACAAAAAACAAAAATTCAAGATGATCTTCCAGCTGCTGAAGTAGGGTATGTGCAGTCATCACTGTGTGTGAAATGTCTAAGGTACAAATCATCCTGGGTACAAAACATCTTGAGCGTGAAACGACTTAGCACAAAATGGCATGGGTACAAAATGACCTGTTCCCTTACTCATCCTGAATTTCCTTTTTTCTCTCTTTCTTAGGCAATGTATTGCCGAGACTCCTCATGATGAATCAAATGAAAGGTCTCCACTGTGTCCGACCACTTCTGCCAATGATGGGCCTGAATCTGATGGCAATGAATCATCCTGTCCTCAGATGCCAACACTGTCTTCCCATCCTTATGATATCAGTCTTGCAACTTTGGCCATCAATAATGATGTTTAGATGATGATAAGAGGTATCAATTCTTAACCAGAATGTGGACTCCAGATAAACATTATAAATTCCCAATAGTAACACAAGGGAGCAGAGGGGGTAGATTCAACCTATCATGGCTTGAGGAGCAGAGGGCGTAGGTTCAACCTATCATGGCTTGAGAAGCATAGATGGCTGGCGTACAGTGCAGAAATGGAAGGTGGTTTTTGTAAGGTATGCATCCTTTTTAGTCAAAGTGAGGGCTTAGGAAAAGGATCTCATGTGAAAGCTGGAAAGTTTGTGACTCAGCCTTTGCAAAAATTTAAAGATGCCACAAGTGATATGAATACACATGAGAACTTGAATTACCACAAACATAATCAGGCTATGGCTGAGAATTTTATACAGTATTACAAGGGAAAGAGACAATCAGCAGCAGAGCAAATGACATCCGGTTCCAAGAGAGAGACTATGGAAAATAGGACCACGCTCCTGCCGATTGTCAAGACTGTAGTCTTCTGTGGCACGCAAGGAGTGGCTCTGCGTGGGCATCGTGACTCAGGCCCCTTATCTCTAGAATGGTCAGATGAAAATGATGGAAATTTTCTAGTAGCTTTGAGGTTCAGACTCGATGCTGGAGATCAAGTGCTAAAAAATTACATTGAAATATGTGCGAGAAATGCAACCTATTTGAGCTGGAATGTTCAGAATGAAATTATTTGTAGTATTAATAAGCTGATGAGGGACAAGTTGGTTGAAAATGCAAATCAAGCAGGTATGTTTACAGTTATTGCAGATGGTACCATTGATTCCTCTGTTAAAGATCAACTTGCCCTCTTGGTAAGATATATCGACGTGAAGGGGTATACCCATGAGGACTTCCTAGGATTCAATGAGGTCACTGATGGAACTGGTAAAGCACTTGCACAGTTAATTGTCTCCAAAGTGGAGGGGGTATGGTTTGGACCTCAACCTTCTGAGAGGTCAGGCATATGATGGCTAGTGGCAATGAAAGGACATACAAATAGTGCTCAAGCCCACATCAAAGCAATTTACAAAAAAGCAGTTTTCGCCCAATGCAGCAGTCATGTCTTCAGTCTGGTGGTGTGCCAAGTGGCAAAAGTGCAAGACATCAATAACTGTCTAGAAACAGTTAAGGAAATCACCAACTTCATGCGTGCCAGTGCCAAGAGGATGAGACAACTGGACACAAATGTACTTGAGCAAGAGCAGTTTTCTTCATGTGGGCATTCTCACAAGACTCTGTTGTCAATCTGTGAAACTAGATGACAGCCATGACAGCCTCATCTGTTTCAAGGAGTTCTATGAAGTCATTGTGACCACTGTGGAGGAAATATGTGGTGAGCCAGATCATACAGCATCATCAAAGGCATCACAAATACTAGCCGCTGTGACTGCACAACAGTTTGTAGTGGCTCTATGTGTATGTGAGCGCTTTGCAAAACTACTGCTACCAATATCAGTACAGCTCCAGAATCCCACACTCGACATACTGCAATGTGTGGAAGTAAATAACCTCCTTAACCCACTTACATCAATCCAAGCCAGTGCTGAGGAGGATTTCCACTTAATTTTTATGGGAGCTGAAAAGCTGTTGGGTGAACCAATACGAGTGCCACAACAGTGTACAAAGCAAACCAAGAGGTCAAACCCAGGCATTCACGAACCTGAATCGTACTATAGGATTTCAGTATTCCTACTGTACCTGGATAATCTGCTACAAGAAGTACAAGAACAAGTTAACTCTCACACCCAGACAGCTCTGCAACTGCAAAACCTTATCCCGAAATAAAATATGCCAACGAATCCACGTTTGATCAGGTGAAGGATGCTGCCAAATTTTATAAGGAAGATCTACCTGGAACAATAGCAGACCTGCAAGGGGAAATTGAAAGATGGCGCCACAAATGGAGCCAAGAAAATGTGAACAATGAGAGAATTCCAGTAACGTGTTCAGAAGTCCTGGCACTTGAAAGCTTACATTTGTTTTATCCGAACATCTTCCAACTAGTTAAAATTTTATGCACTCTCCCAGTCACTATGAATTCTCTGCACTTTCTGTTGCACTTTCGTTTTTTCATTGTTCTACAGGGTGCACCAAAAAATGTTAACCAATAAGATATTAGCCCAATATATCCAAAAAATAGAAATTCTAAACTGTGTGCAAGAATGCATGAGTTATTTTTTCCTGTTTGCATTATTTTGTTTGCGTATTGGTATACATTTTCTTTATTTTTAGTTTATCACTAATTTGTGTGTTTTTGTCTTGTTTTGTTCAAATATATATATAAACATGAAGTTAAATAAGTCGTATCATATTTGTTTCCAGCTAAAATACATATGCCCCCCAAAATAAATTTCTGACTGCACCCCTGGCCTCCCCTGAAAATAAATTCCTGTGTGCGCCCCCATGTTATTTATTACGTTAACATAAATTCATCAGCTAGAGCTAGTAGCATTTTTACCTGCTCCTGGTCTTCCTGTGTGCCCCCCTTGTCCTGGTGTATACATACATTTTTTCCATCCTTTTATATTTCATGAATGGGAAATTAAAATCACCACAGAGAAAAATATTTTGGGTTGGAGAGTGTAGATCTTTTACCCAGTTTCTTACCTCTGTAATGGAGTCTGAAAATTTTGAGGTTGGCGTGTTTGGGGGTCTGTACATTACAATTAGTACCATATTTAATTTTTCAACTTTTGCTGCTACACTTTCTACATAGCTGTTTGAGGTACTTATAGTCATTTCTGCCATATGCCTTTCGCATGTGTAAATAGCACAGCCTCCTTTACGTCTCACTGCTCTGTCGGCTTGGAGGATGTTATAGTTATCAATTTGTATTTCTTTTTTGTCAACACAGGATTCACAGTTTTCACAGTTCACCTGGCAGTCCTTTAGATGAGTTTCTGTGAGGCATGCAACGTCTGCTCCAGCTTCTTGCACGAGTCCTTTCAGGTATAAAACTTTGTCTAGGGAATGATTTGATTTAAGGCCCTGAATGTTGGCTAGAATTATTTTTATTTTTTCTCTATCATTTTCGCATACAGGTGGTTCCAATTCATTTTCCAATGGTGGTGCTGGTTTCATTGTCTTATGGTCCTCTGAGAATTTGGCTCTTTTTATCTTTGTCAGTACTTGTTGTCCTGATAATGCATGAAGTGTCTTTGTGCATGCCTTCTGTCCAGCTCTTGGATTCCTATATTTGTCAGCTGACTTTGTATTTGCTGGATAGTATTTAGCAGCTGAATTGTGTTGGCTACGTTTAAAAAACTGGTACCCTTCTTTGATGTTTGTTTTTCCTGTTCACCTGTTATGTTCCTTTCAGGGTGGTGGTAATGGTGTTTTCATCCGTATTTGCACCTCCCATATTTTGCATAGGTGTTGCAGACTGTAAGATGGTGGAACTTGCACTTCTTATCAAATTTGCAATATCCACTTGTGTACTGTGTTGCATAATGTGGGATGTGCAGAGATGCATTGCCCAACCTACTATCCACAGTTCCCTTTTGCGTAGTATTTACATACAGTATTTTCACACACATTTGATTTTATTTATAAGATTTAGAATATTTTTTTGAATTAATTATTTACAATCATGACTTGCAAGGAATTTCAGTTATACTTGAAGTCAGAAGATGGACCTAAAATTTAGAAGATTAAAAGTTCAGAAAAATATTGACATATGTCATAATAATAATTAGTAAAGCGATGTATACTACAATATTAAATATGCTATGATAATTTCAATATTATGTACAGGAATACCTAAAAATTCATCATTTCAAATTTTGTCGTTTCGCAGATTCATTGTCAATCTTTTATTACTTATAGTTTCGCAATCCATCGTCCATATTTGCAGATTCATTGTTTTTTGAAAAAATGTGAAAAGAAAACAATTGAAATTGATGAAATTCAACTGTTTACCAATGCAATATACATTATATTTTGCCAAAAAATGAGAATTTGATTAATTAATCTGTTTAATAGCATAATACAGTAAAATGTTTTCTCATTGAAACATGTTATAATCTACCTCAAATTTCGCCATTTCATATTTTGTCGTGTTATTCTAGAATGAATTAACGACGAATTTCAAGGTATTTCTGTATAATAATTTCACTATTATTCACAGTTTAATTGTTGAACATTATTTCAATAAAATTGTTCTAATTTTGTTTGTTGTAGGTAACCATTGAAGAAAGCTAGTTTCAATTTGAAAAAATTTGGTCTGAAAAAATTTTGTTCTGCATTGGCATTTGAAAAATCTGGCAACCCTAACCTCTGAGCTAGCAGCTTAAACCTTGCCTTGAGCATGTCCCTAACCTCAGCTAAACACTTACTGCAAAACCACAAAATATTTGGTGACTTCATACCCCTGTACATTTGTTCTGTAAGTTTGATACAGGCTTGGGCTAGTAAATGGCAGATGGAATTCAATGTTCAAAAATGCAAAGTCGTGCACTTTGGTAGAAATAATGAAAACTTTAGTTACGAGATGCAAGGGAACTGGTTGGAGGATGTTAGACAGGAAAGGGATCTTGGCATTATAGTTGGTAGTGTTCTAAAATTTTCTAAGCAGTTCTTAGAGGCGAGAAATAAGGCAAATAAAATGTTAGGTATTATTAAGAGGAATGTTAGTTACAAGAGTAAGGAAGTCATCTGTAAATCATATAATTCTTGAGTTAGGCCTCACTTAGAATACTGCATTCAAGCTTGGTCTCCTCATGTTAGACATGATGCTGATATCCTTGAAGGTGTGCAATGTAGGGCAACCAAGCTTATCCCTAACTTAAAAGGACTGGAATACAGGGATAGATTAAAGGAACAAGGTATGTTTAGTTTTGAGAGATGTTGTATGAGGGGAGATATGATACAGATGTTCAAAATGTTTTCAGGTTTGAACAATTTAGATGTACATAACTTTTTCTCACTGAAGATGGATGGGATAACTCGTGGACATAAGAAAATTAGAAAACAGCCTTATAGACTTGATCTACAAAAATACTTTTTTAGTCATATAGTAGTAGATTTTTGGAATGACTTGCTATATGATGTGGTAAACAGTAGCTCATTAGTTAATTTTAAGAAAAATTTAGACTCTTCCATGAATGAGAGAGAGAGTTTGTAGATTGTAAATACTGTTTAGTTTTAGGTTAAGTTTGTAGACTACTTTGATAGTAGTAAATAGTTGTACGTTAATTAACTGACTTGAGATTGATGTTTTGCAGGATTCTATTATTAGCTCATGACTTGGATAATGGTAAAACTTTATGAGACACATGCATTGCCATGAAACATGCTACAGTAACGAAACATATATCAATCGATGGAGCAGAAAAAATGGTACAAGCAGCTATGTATCATTTTGAAGATATTAGAAAATTACAAAGTTATGACACTATGAAGATGTTACTAGGCCTATCATAGCTTACATGATTTGGATCTTTTCCGTTTCATGTACTGTTTCCAATTTTGTTGAAAATAAGATATTTAATGTAGGTTAACTCAGTGTTTCCCAACCGGGGGCCATGACACATTTGAAGGGGGCCACAAGAAAATGTTATTTTGTAAAATAGAGTTAAATCTGCATATTACCTACTGAAAATAATGCTTATGGGGGCCACGGGAAAAAATAAGGTTCCTAAGGGGGGCCATAAGCCAAAACCGGTTGGGAACCACTGGGTTAACTGAATGCCTGGTTAGGTCAACTGTACACCCTTGATGATTGGTTAGGTTAAGTTGTGATATTTTCATTAAAACTAACGAAAAAATCACAACTTAACCTAACCAATCATCAAGGGCTTGAAGCACAGCAGAGTGAGTGTTGCCACTTCCATTTCCAACTTCTCAATAATATTTTTATTGGCAAATTCACTAACCCACTTTACTGAGCCTAACAACTCCCTAAATTTACTATAGTCACCCTTTGAGGAGCAGGGTACTAAATGGTCACTATTTTCTATGACTCTCCTACTGCAAGTCCCCTAATAAGTTCATGATCAATGGAAAGAACAAGATCTAAGATTGCTTGATCCCTAGTTGGTTTGTCTACAAATTGTGTTGAAAACAATCATTATAAGGTCATTCCAGGACAAATCAGGCATTGCCTGAAACCAAACGCACTTAGATTTTACTTAAAATTGCTATACAGGGTTGTTTACAGCATGGTTGGCAAAAACCCAGCAAGAAACCAGTTGGGTTTTTGCTAACCCTGGTTTACAGGGTTGGTACCCAAAAACCCAACCTAAAAACCCACATCAATTTACTTCTCGTAAACTTATTTTTAACTTGGCACTTTTTATAATATGGTTATGCAGTCTTATATATTAACAACTATAAACTATAATTAATGTGATAAGGCCAATATAAACTAAAATTTCCAGAAACTATTTATTTGACATGTTTCATTATGAACCTTATATCTAATTTATCTATCTTCTAAATGGCTACCTATATCTAAAAATAAATCATGTTTCTTTTCAGCTTTATAATTTAAGTGGTACCTAATATTGATTATTGATCAGTATGTTCAGCATCTTTTGACCTAAGGTGGCAGTAGATTCGAACCAACATTTCTGCCTTTTCTTTCCCTAACCTATTTCGCATTTTACTCCATACCAAGCCAAATGTTGAAAAAAATCTTTCCAATGATCCGGAACTGGCCAGACAACTATGAATAGATCTCATAAATTTAGCAAACCCTAATGGTAACCTGGTCTCTTTTTTTTCTTTCATTTCAACAATTTTCCACCAATTACTAGCTGATGTAGAGCTCACTATACTATCTTTGAATAAATAAGGAGGAAAAATTAGTGCATCTTTTAAGCGGAATGCATAATATCCTGCCATGTATTCTGAATTTATTTCAATCAGCCATTCTTCAGCCTCTTCCTCTTGAACTCTATTCAGTTTTTGTCCTGTAAAATAATAGAACTCTGTGGAAACAAAAATAAAGCTAATAATATAGATTATATAATTTATGTTATGGTATCTAATTTATGCTAATTGTTATCTAATATGGCAATGCCAGATGATTTGATTCAGATTAGAGAAAACTCTTCTGCCCATACAGTCGAGTTACCTATGTTTTATATATTGATAGTAGTTAAGCATTTAGGTCCTATTTACCTTCATACTTTGGGTCAGTTATATTTGCCAAAAGATGACATGGCTCCATAGCTTTTTTAAATCTCTTAATAATATCTTCTTTGTATGGAGCTAATTTTTCATCTTGGATTAAATTGAGCTAAATTTCAACAGCATCAGATAATGTTGTATTATCAGCCTGCAACTGTAACAAAAAAATAAAAACTATAAAGTTATATATGGCTGAATGAAAACATCTGTAAACATTTAGAATTATGCATTGTTAGAATTTATTTTTTGGTGTTACAAGTTACAACACAAAATGAAGTGTATTTTAATTATTTATTAGTAGTGCTTTAGTACAGGATTCTATAAATAAAATGTGCACTATAAGTCTATAAAATATCTTGAAATTAATATTGGTATTTAAAGTTAAGTAATTTTAACTGCATAATATAAACACACCTTATCTAGAGCATTTCCAACAAGTAAGAGTTGTGACTGCAAATTGAGTGCCTCTCTCTGTATAGATAAGTTATCTATCAATTTTCCGATGATATGATCAATGTCTTCAATATGCTCTCCTCTTATTTCTGTATATAGAGAGTAATTTGACAAATAGGTTTTTATGCATTCTAACTGAGAATTCCATCTGGTTTCATTTGGTTGTTGCAGCATCATACCTCCTTTCTCCATTAACCAATCCCAAAATATAAATTTTTATTACAAATATTGCTGGATTTGACAGCATAAATAAATAGCCTATGCAACTTATTAATGAGTCGTGAATTAGGATTCACACTGGTGACAGTGCTAATGCTAACATTGACAGTACTAATGCATAAAAGTAAAGCTGACAGTAGCTAATTTATTGTATTTGTTTTTAGCTTACATGAGGTTGGTCATGGTTTCAGAAATATTTGTTAATTTCTACATGCTTGAGAACTGATTTTGGGGAGACATCTTTTTCTACCAAGTTTAGATGGTGTGCCGAACAGCCATAAGTAATAAGACTGTAGTTGTCCTCCTTAAGAATTTCTCTCATTATTCTTATTTTGTTTTCATTATCAGTGCATATAGCAAATACCTGAAAATAAAATGTCATAACTCATAAGGAACTGAGCATTTGAGTATACCAAGGTGGAGAATTACATTCAGTTTATAACTAAAATAAAATGTACCTACAAAATAGTTATACTTATGGTACATCAATGCCATATATTTCTTTAGCTTTTGTTATTGCTTCTCTAGCTAACTGTGCACAATATTCTGCTGTCTTTTTTGTACTTCCAGCATCTACTGCTGGAATCAGATATGACTTTTTTCCATTATGAATACTGTGCGCAATAATAGGATCATTACCTACTGAACTCCAGCCATCTTGTATAAGGGTAATGGTACAATAATCAAGATTAAGGTCATTCTTCATTTCATGGATTACTTCATCATTAACTTTTATTGACAGATCAGATGCCAACCTTTTCCTGTTTGGTGGTTCATATCCTGATCTTAGACCTTTGATTAATTTTATAAATTCTTTATTTTCTAAAATGTTGAAGGGTAGCCTATGTTAGCTGAAAAAAAGAACCTTGCAACTTGTAAATCTAGGGTGTCCATAAATGATTACCCTGATTAAAGCATGCTATAACTTTTAAATAAACACTTGTATTCAAACACAGTTTTAATCATAAGTAGATAAACATACAAAGTTTTGATACATAGTTAATGAACTTAAGCTTCCACATGTGCACCCCTAGTGGCACATAAAATGTCTAAATAGTACTCACACTCACGCCACATATTTTCCAACATTTGTGGGTTAACTGTTGCAATTGCATCCGTAATACGTTCTCGCAATGTCCTGATATCTGGAACAACTGTTGCATAAACCAAATCTTTAACATGACCCCAGAGAAAGAAATCCAGTGGGGTAATGTCTAGTGATCTTGGGGGCCATGGGATTGGCCCATCCCTGCCAATCCATCGATTTGGAAATGTTGCATCGAGAGTTTCACGAACAACATGCGCCCAATGAGGGGGTGCCCCATCTTGTTGGAAGATGACAGTTGGCTGCTTGTCCTGCAGCTGGGGGATGGCGTAATTGGTGAGCATATCCAGGTACACAGTTGCGGAAACAGTGTTCTCAGCGAAGAAGAAAGGACCAATTATCTGGTCATGCATTAGTCCACACCAGACATTGATCTTTGGACTGCCCCAAATATGCTCCCTTATGGCACATGGGTTTTCCAATCCCCAAATACGCACATTGTGTCTGTTGACTCTACCACTAAGATGAAACGTAGCCTCGTCTGAAAAGCAGACACGTAACAAGAAGTCATTATCCTCATCAATACTGAACTGAAGTGAACTGAACAGATACTACAGCGCTCCTAGCAGCGAATGCGGTAGACGAAACATACCAGCACAGGAACTCTATGCGTGTACAAGATCACCTGTAAAAAGAAAACAGATGTAAGATTCATCATTAAAACATGAGAGCATACTGTTTTCAGGGTAAACATTTATGAACACCCTGTAATTCTTCCTTTTGGTCCACAGTCGTTCTTACCACAAATGGTGTAATTGATCTTTGCCTTTTATGCTTTATTGGTGTTGAATGACAGAATGTGGATGAAGAAGAACCTACACTGGTGTCACTCATTTCAGGCACATTTTCACTTATAATCTTTGGATCATCTTTGCCAGAAGCCAAAGTTGGAGGAAGTGAATCAGTTTCAACTGATGCTCCAAATTTGAGTCTCAGCCTCATTTTCAAAACATTCCACTTTTCTTTTACTGCATTTCTCTAGATGATGTTTTACTCTCAATTTTTTTAGTGATACTTTCTTTGCAATAATTGCATAGTACTCTAGTAGGCTGATCACTTAATAAAGTCACCTTGTCCCATTCACTAGCTTTAGATCTTCCACCTTTATAACTCTGAGTTTGGCATCTTCAAAATTTAAATTTGAGTTAGGTCTAAATAAAGCTGAAATCTGCTGTTAAGAAATAAAGGAAAGATCTAAAATTAAAATGGAGAAAATTCTAATATGTCATTATTATCTCTCATATCTGAACTTTCTGTGAAATAAAGATGTCTTTTTAATATATATTGTAGATTAGATAAGTAAATTAATAAAATAATAGATATATTAGGCACTACATAATTATCGAACCTTTCTAAAAAAAATTTAAACCCATCAAAAACCTAAAGACCCAGCAAAAACCCAGTTGGGTTGGGTTTTTTGTGAAAAACTCAGGTTTTTGCCAACCCTGGTTGTTTATGCTGAAAAACACAAAATTTTGAGTTTCAGAGCAATCAGAGTAATGGTTCAAAAGTTATGGGCCCCACAATTTTGGTGGTGGAGGCTAGCCCCTTAATTTTTAAAAGCCTATAACTCAGTCCTTAATTTTGCTAGGAAAAAAATTTTAAAAATATTTGAAAGCTCTGAGACTTCTGTTTTGTTATGATTTATTTGTTCTTTTGTAATGAATTTAAACTTGATGGACTCAAAATTTTGTGTACAAAAGTCATAGAAACTCTGTGGAGACAAGATGTGTCCTGTTGTTGTTCTTTGCAAACTAGCTTTAGCTGCTGCTCTTCACACTTCCTCCAATGCCATCACAGGCATTTTTGCCATGACGAATGGCAAAAAAGTTCCACTCTGCCTTTATACCAAAATCTGTTTCATGATGGCATAAATTGCTAAAATTAAAACAGTTTTTGTATTGCTTAGCACAACCATCGGAAAAATATTCCATTGTTTTCACACTAGGGAATCTCACTTTAATGTCTTCAACTAAAAATTTTTGAAATGTATACATTGCTGCAGTGTTATGATCTAAACTATCACTAATGATGAAAGAATAGTTCTCAGAAAAGTCTCCTAGTACTAAAACTTCATCTTCACTGAGATTTTGCTTAAGGGTCTTCATGTAGAGGCTTTGACTCTTGGCTATATAATGATGACAAGTAAGAGAATAAATTGATTCTGAAAGTTTTTCAATGAATTCCTCCACTGTAGCAGTTACATTTGACAAAGTTGCCCTGTCAGTGCTGGGCCACTGGTCATATTCAATTGAATCCCTGGAAGTCAGTACATTTAATGTGTTCAAATAGTTATCTACACCAGGACATTCTCTACACTGGTGTAACATACATTTAATGTTGTCCACATTGCAGACACTTTTTTGAATTAATGAATGATAAAGTCAAGTCCTTGTCACCAATTGCTGAAACTATTAATTAGGGGTTCTGGTGAGAGGTACAAATACAAACTGAGTGTGTACCTGCATCTCCAGCAATAACACACCATTTGGGTCTAAGAGCTGCAAATGTTGAAAAACTTATACTTGAGTCAGTTTCTTTATACCTAAGATACAGTTCTTTCAAATTACTGAGTAAGAGATGCTTCTGTTTGTAAATTTTGTTTCCAGCTTTGTCTCTGACACTAACACAGTCCTTTTTTCCTGGATACACCCGACTAAATTCTGGGTCCTCAAAAAGCTGTCACATTAGAAATAGTTTCATCACTTATCTTTTTCCCTTTACTGTATTTAGGAACATTTGGCAATATTCCATACTGTTGCTTCATGCTCCTGGCTTTATCAACAAGATATCTACTAGCCCCAAAGAACTCTTGAGTTTTTGAGATCGTGTATGGGGATAGAGTAAGAATCTGCAACCTTCTTTGGTAGGAAGTTGTAGAGTTGAATGCTTCACTGAGTTCCCTCATCATAGTTTTGTACCTATTAGATAAATAAAAGGTAGGGGATATCAGAATTTTCTTAAATTGAAATTATTAATTTAATGTACTCTAAGATAAGGACCTAAATAGAAAAAATATAAGAATATCTACCTTCCATGGATATTTTTTAGACATTGTTAAAATGGTGTGATTGTGTTCTGTATGTAAGAATGATATTGAAGAAAAGTTAGGCTATTGAAATTTAAAACATCTAAAATTATATACATCAAGAGTCTTTAATTGTGACCATGAGTTGCTAATTTAGTTGAATTTAAGCAATCTTTACCTTTCCAATTCTTTTTCCATGCATAATCTCTTGGATGTAGATGCTCCCTCATCCACAGATGCTGAGAAAGACTGTTCAAAATTCTTTTTCAAAATAGATACACACTTGTTGTATTTGTCTGATGCTTTTTTAGATATCCTGTCAGTGTTCATACCATCTGAAATTAGGCATCATCCAAAATTTAGAATTACTGTAAGTTAAAGCAACAAATTTTCATAATTTAATAACTAATCAGAATTCATTTATTGTACATAACTATTTTTTTGCCATTCCTTAAATTGTTAAAGAATGTTATGTTTACAAGTTCGATAAAACTGCATTATTTTGATAACCTATGAAACAATGTATACACAAAGATAGTGTGTTTAGATGATTTTTAAAAATCATATAATGCACTTTCTGATAACTATACTTTTCAAAAATAAGTCCCCAAATTATAATTCATACACTACTTAAATGGAATTGTATTGGCAAAATGTCCATTTCTTCAAGAATGTTCTTGGTTTGTTCTCCACAGATTTCAATATCACTGATCTCACCAGGATTGCCAGTTTGCAAATGTGTACTTCCTAGACTGCTTTGAAATGAAAAGGTACTTGTAGATGACTCAGTTTCATAAACATCATTAAATAATTTATCAGGTTCTTCAAGTTCATTTAATAATCTTACAGAACAGTTTGTGCAAACTTTCCAATTAAGGAGTGCAGGATTTTTTTCTGTTACATTTAATGGTAAATTTCTTAAACCCTTTAAGATTCTTTTCTTGTGTCTCTTAAAGGGGTCACAACACTGTTTATGATCATTTAAATGGTAAGACATGTTTAAAATTTATATATTAGCTTCAGTTCCTGTAATAAGTAGAAAGAATATTAAATGTTTATGATTTTTAATGACAACACCAATATAGGCAAGGCACTAAAATAATATGGCAAGCAGATACCATATATGAGCAGTGTTTATCATGTGGTCACAAAAGGCAAACTGAACCCTTAATAACCAAGGCTCTTGCTAATGGAAGGAGCCCTTAGACAATCTCATTTTGCTGTGACAAGTTGTAGCATGACTACACAAGCATGATACCACTCAACCTTACAAACAGGCAGTACGAATTATCTCTTTTATTTTAATAATGTGTGTGTGTGTGTGTGTGTATGTGTACATGACTCCAGATTCCTGGGATCTTTGGAGCATTGCTCCAGTAAATTTGACCATGAGAAAAAGTAAATTTGGGTTTGGGTTTTGTTCATCCGCTAGACATTATGCAATTTTTTTGCGTATACGTTCTTGTACAAACCAATTTTTTTTAAATTACAAATTTAGTTATTTTAAGTTTAGTTGGTAATTCCATATTTAACAATTATTTTTATTTTTTGTTAAACTTCAATGTTTTGATAATTAAAATTTTATTAAAATGTATATTTTTTTAATATAAAATTATCAGGATTGGACTATGTTCCATTGATCTCGGCCAGGTTTGATAAATTGGCCAGATCAATTACTTGTGCGGTTTTAAGTAATCCACCATGACTCTAGAATTGAAAAGTTTAGTTAAGTTTAAACTTACTTTTACTTACTTTAACTTACCTACTTTTACTTACTCTTCCTTACTTTTACTAAGTTTAAAGCACTTACTTTTACTTACTTTCATTGTACTATATTTACTTATTTTTACTCACTTTTACCATACTATATTTACTAACTTTTACTTATTTTGTATTTTTTCAGGTAGTCAATAATCAATAATGGATCCTAATATTGATGAAGTTGGAGAGAAAAGTGAGGGTGTTAAAAGGGGTTACTTTTGTGGTCAATGCAAGAACAAATATTCAAAGAAGCAAAACTGGGAGGAACATTTTAATTCCAAAAAAAATATTTGTTACAATACAAGAGGTCCAAGAGTTTGGGCCCACAGCTTAGATATTGCAGTAAAGAAATACCAGGATGAAGTGCAGCAAAGAGATACGGCAAAGCAGTCATTTACTTTGTTCACAAAATGTGCTAGTGCTAGACCTCAGAAAAATGAACCAACTTCATCAACTGCTAATCTAGAAAATGAAACTTTTTCACTAGATGTTTCACAGACTGAAGAAAGTGCTTCTCCTCCACCTAAGAAACAAAAGGTAAGTGAGGAATCTGTGCATCAGACTAACAAAACTGCTTTAGAGGAATTTGAAAATTCCTAAATCCAGAAGACATTGAATGCAATTTTGCGCCTAACAAAAGAAACTCACCAAGCTGTTGTGGTTAATAAAGAGAAGAGTCAAAATATGCCTTCAAGTTCAAGTGTTGCATCCAAATCTAATAAAGCAAAAAGCAACAAATTTGACATTTCCATAGCCCATTTAAGCAAGTGTAAATCAATACAAGAAATCCTGAACAATGATTTGATCAAATCTACATTCAAATTGGTGGAAAAGAAGGATCTAGGGCATGCTGATGATTCATTTTCAGTACCAAGTGATATAATGGAAAACATTGCAAATAGTGACACTAATATGCCTGATGTAGATATAGCTGTTGAGGATGAAGATGATGATAATCAAGAAGATATTGATGATGCTTCTGATGATAAAATGTTTACATTATATTGCATAGCTTGCACAGACCCCAAAGCATGTGCTTCAGACAAACATTCTAACATAAAAGGTTACTTCAATGTTAAAGATTTAACCTATGTATGCAAACAAGGAGAAAATCGAGAGATGGTTTAGAAATCTGAAAACCCACCTGAAGAGACATTTAATTAAACTTCAGCATCATCAAAGAGCTGCTGTTTATGAAGTGATGAAAACATCTTCTCGGAACACTACTAAACGCATAGAAGACTTATGTGGCAACATCTTATACTACATAATGAAAACAAACACTGCATGGGCTCTATATCCAGTACTTCTAGCTGTATTACATAGGTCAGGTTGTGAGGTTGGAAATTTGAATCATAGCACACATGCGTGCAAGACAATTTGTGAGCTATTAGATAATCAACTTAAAGAACAAACTGTAAAGTGGTTCTTAGAACAAACTTCAGTAACAATAACAGCTGACATTGGAACAATTTTGGGATTAAGCATGCTAGTTGTATTAGTTATGAGTGAAGAAGATAAGACTGTAAAACTTGCTGGGATAAATTTAGTACGCAGCAAATCAGGAGTTTATTTGGCCAATGAAATTTTTGATGTGTTGAAGTCTCCTAATCACTTGAAACTATCTGAAGAAGCAATTAAATCCAAGGTATCTGGAATGGTTGGAGATGGGGCTTTTTGTAAGGACAACGAGCCATTTAAAAATGAAATGAAAAAGTTGTTTGGAGAAAATTTCAAATTTCGATGGGACTTAATGCATCTTGTGAACAGCCCACGTTGATGCATTGAAGAAAATTTGTAAACTAAGTGAGCTTTTAGACTTTATTCAGAATCACTCTTCAAATCTGAGATCAGGCCTTGACTATACCAATATGGTTCTTGACAATATCATTGGTTTTAAGAGACCAAAACTCAAATCTGATACTTGCATGGTTAATTACAAATTTGATCAATTTGACAGATTTGTGGAAAATTGTTTTTTTTTTTGATCATCCACAAGAGAAAGAAATTAGTGCCAAGTTCTATGTATTGATTTCCTATGTAACAAAGATTATGTTGCAAGTAGCTCAAAAAACCACAGTTAGTGCAGAATTTGTAGAAAATATATTTTATAAAGAAGGAGGGAAAACTGTTATGTTAAGAGTGATGGAAACAATTTCCAAATTAGCTAATGGAGGAAATGCAAATGATGTAGTTTCTGAATTTAAGCATGATACCACAGGGCAGCAAAAGGAACTAACAGCTGAGGATTACATCCTAAATGAAGTTTACAAATACATCAAGAAACGTTCTGATTACTACCAGGTTGCTGAAGTTGCTAGACCATCCAGAACCAGATCTGAAAGTTTTACAAAAGACTCAGTGATAAATTGGCTGACAGAATATATAGAACAGCTGTGGAAAGGAATCACAGAGATTAAAGCATTTTGATAAAGATGGATCAACTGCCTGGAGTGAAGCACCAGCTGAAGGGACATTCTCCATTCTTGGTTACATTGTTGAACACAAAGGATCCATTAAGCCATCTCATTTGACTAAGCTGTGCAGAATTGTGAAGGAGGGTCCAGCTCCAGGCACTAGATCTGCTGTAATGATCACACAGAAAGCCATTGATCAGTGGCCAAGCATACATGGCGGTAAATTCACAACAAATGCCTACATGCAAGGTCTAACATCGTCCACTGTTGCTGCTGCAATGAATAAATAAACTTAAGGTGAGTTATAAACTGTACATTATTGTATTATTATGTTTAGCTAAAACAATTTGTAATTGGTATGTCGTCAATTCAAGAGTTTACTATCATTGACCTATCTAGTGGTGTAAGGGGAAAAAGAGTAAATTCAGAGCTGTGCTCCAGTAAATTTTTTCAAATCTGGAGTCATGTATGTGTATGTGTGCAATATATATAGTTAGGATAAAACTATTATATAGTTAGTATAGCCCAATTCCTGAACTTGGGCTAATATGTCATCTTTTCGCTAGCAAGTACCTTATAATAAAGTGCAAAAAAATACACAACTTAAAGGTAAAAATACACACTGTCATTGACTAAATCAAGTAATTGAGGTACAAAATGACAAAAAAAAAAATCTTGAATGTCTATCATATGGGGTGGCCCTCCCCAAAAATATTCAAACTGATATAACTTTTTAACTATTTGATTAAATACATTTTATTACTTAGTCAATTATTTTTCAGGATTTGAGCTTTCAAATAGTTTTTACATTTTTTCCTAGCTCAATTAAAGACAAAGTTATACTTTTAAACATTAAAGGGCCAGCCCCACCCCCAAAATTGGGGGGCCCATAACTTTGGAACCATTACTCTGATTGTATTAAAACTTGAGATTTCATGTTTTTGCACAAAAACAACCTTATACACCAAATTTAAGAAAAATCCAAGTTGGAGTGGTTACAAATTTAATTTTTTTTGCACGATTTGTCCTGGAATGACCATATAGCAGTCAATGAAAAAGTTATCTTCCCTATTATTTCCTTCTAAAAGGCTCCAGTCTATATGAGGCAGGTTGAAATCTCCCATAATTAATGTTCTAGTACTACAACCTTTATTTATTTCTTGAACCATACTGTCATCAACTTCCTGCATTTGGTTTGAAGGTCTGTAAAATGCCCCTATCCAAATATACTCTGCCTGAAACACAGATATTAACCTAAATTTATTCTACCCTATTGTCTAATTTAATAGTAATACTATCATTCTAAACTGAAGTTAAATCATTCTTAATGTATAAAGACCAAACACCACCCACCTGCCTATCCATTCTCTGATAAATATACATTGTATAACTATTTAATTCATACTCTGCTCTGGTGTCATTGAATGCTGCCTCACTAATGCAAACTATATCCAGATTTTCACTAATCATGTAACTAAATAATTAATTTTTCTTATTCCTAAGACTATGTGCATTTGTATAATATAAAAACACTTTAACCCCTCAGTTTTAACTGATTTCCTACCTTTGGCTAGATAGCTGATATGCCTATTCCTGACATAATCCATATTTAAGATTAACAGTATTTACTTTACCTATACCCAAATGCTTTATGCCCTCTGTTGATCTAAAGTAAAGTTATCTTTCAAAACCCGAAAGAACTCACATTTTCCTCCAGAAGCCTCCCATACAAAGCAGTTCCCCTTCCACTACAATGCAATCCATCCTTACTGTAAAGTTCTCTTTCATAAAAATTATCCCACAAATCTATGAACTGAACCCCTTCACTACATAGCATGTTCCTAACTTTATCATTTAAGGCTAAAATTCTACTTGTAAACTCCATGGTTACCCCAATCCTTGTAAGATACACACTACATAACACTTGCTCTGCCTATTTTTTTAAAGTTTCTAGCAATTCCCTGTACCTCTGTTTAACTGCTTCTGAATTTCTGTTTAACTCAAATGCACCATCTTTATCCTTGTTTGTCAAGTCATTTATACCTACATGAATTATATTATTACCTTGGGTTACAGGCAACTTCTTCACTACCTCATTGACTTTAGAAATATTACCACCTGGAATACATATACTTCTATAGATTTTCCTTCCCTTATTGCAAAATTCATTGTCCTGATTCCAAATAATAGTCCCCAACCATGGTAAATTCAATGTACTGCTTCATCTAAATTCCCTAGTATCTGAAACCTGTTACTAGTTGCTACATGATTACTGTTTTCTCTAATCCTATTTCTTGAATGACCTTTGACTTTGTGCCATTCATCAGGCCTAACTTTATTCAGACCTGCATCCTTGTCTCTAACACTAGGGCTAGGCTTAGGCTCAACCTCACATCTTACATTACTATTTCCTGTATTAGGCTCAGTTTCTGGCCTAACTGTTACATTAATCTCACTAGCTACTCTATGAATCATAGGGCCAACTAACTTAGGCCCACTGGCCTCTGAGCTAGCAGCTTTCTTAAACCTTGCCTTGAGCATGTCCCAAACCTCGGCTAAACACTTACTACAAAACCACAAAATAGTTGGTGACTTCATACCCCTGTACACTTGTTCTGTAATATTGATGCAGGCTGAGTGATACCAATCATCACAACTCTCACATGCTACAGCCTTATCCCCTTCCCTAACTTCCTTCTTACAAACCTGTCACAGTCTAATCTTAAATTAGGGGTACCAACATCAAGCAAAAGGAGGACATGTCCTCCTTTTCACTCTCATGTCCTCTGTCCAGCAGGCATCTTAAATATGTTGGTATTGTCCAGCTTTTTACTTAGATATGATCTAGACTTAAAAATGCACTTCCCACAAGCTCAAATGACCCAATTAATACCTGACATGTCTTCCTTTTGCCAGACATCTGGTAACTCTATCTTAAATACTATTCTTTAACTCAGTTAAAAACTTTAAGGTCTAAGTTAGGCTATTCCCTGGATGGAATGGCTAATGGGGGCCTAGGCTAATCAACCAAAATGTTGGGCTTGCACTGAATGAACTCCAAGATCTATTGGAATACCAAGTTAAATTAAGCTTAAAGGTTAGGAATAGAGCTATTTATACTTTAATAACTCCTATAAAGAAAAATCTACATAATTAAAAAATAAATTCTTTAACAATTTGTCAAAAAACTTGTAGCACAGCTGAGTGTGTGTTGCCACTTCAACTTCCTCTTTCTGGAAATTTCCATCCATAGTGGTTGAGGTGAGGCAGAGGCGGCATGGGCTAATATTGTATTTTCTAATATTGTTTTATGCATCTGTACAGTTATTTTCATGAATTAACTACCCTATTTATTTCGCCTTCTATTTTAAGGCTTTTAAGTACGTATGTGCTTTACAACTTAATACAGTTATTGAGCATTTTTTGGCCTCTGGTCCCTAACCCCCATTTTACATGTAAAAATATGTCTCGCATTAATGCAGATTGTGTTATTAGCATGCCTCTCAGCAGTCCCTATCTCACATTAATGCACAACTCTACTGTACTAAAAACCATATAAAATTTTTTTTTAAATAACTGAAAATGTGAATCACTTACCTGTATTAAGGGAAATTTTTCTTGGTCTCCCTCTTGTTCCTTTTTTTACTTGTAGATCAAGAACCTTTTTAGCTGATGCATTTGGATATTTTAAAGGACGGCCCCGTTTTCGTTTTGGTTCTTCTACACTTGGCTTCAGCTGATTAGAATCACCATTTGATACATTTGTAACTGGTAGGTTTAAGTGTGAATTATTTTTATCCATTTAACCTCTTCTGGCTTCTATTGAAATAATTTAAATGGTAAGATAATGAATGAATCGATGAACTGAATAAAATTATGCTTAACTGAAGTATATTTATCAAGTTGTTAAACCTGCTAAAAGAAATTTAATTACTTTAATTTAGCATAAAAATATGATGTACATCACTGCAAATATTGACTTTTGATGACACAATAATGGGTTCATGAATGTGTCCAATAGACATCAAATGACAATGTTTGCCAGGATAGCTGAGGCTAATTAGGCTTAGTTTTGGGTTTGCCTAGCCTAATGATTGCCTAGCCATCTACAAAGATTTGGCAGAAATTTATCAGATATGTCCATTATATATAGTGAATAATTTTCTCTGATAAACTTTATTGATAGGATATAAATCCCATAAAACAGTACAATATTCTTGAAGCTAATAAATTATAAGATAAATCAAATGATAATAAATTTTAAAAACTAAAATTTATGACCAAAAGACAAATAAAAATAATGTATTGAAACAAGTAGTAATAACTATCCACAGCTAAGACTACAAAAAGAAAAAAATGGAAATAAAAAATACACAGCAATAATACCAACACATATATGGTACTGTATATAATGATAATGACAATAATGTTTATTGGCAGGGGACAGATCACAAAATAAAAAGGTGCAATATCCATCAAGGTAATTAATTATGCAACAATAAATTTAAAAACCAAACCAAAAAAGGCTATGGTAATAAAGAAATAATTATACACATAAAGAAATGAGAAATAATAAAATTAGTAATAATAGCTTCATAAAACTAAAAAGTACATGTAATGGAATGACTAATGCAGGAGTTAAATGGAACTATAGACTTTCGTACAAAGAGGTTTGCAATCTAGAAGACAAAGCAGGACTGATGAATAGCTTGGACAATTGGATTGTCTGAGTCTTTAATTTTTTGTATTAGACTGTATTGAGCATGTTTTGTTATCTTAGGGAGGCTCAGAACATTGCAGTTAGTAAACATATGAGAGGCTGAGCATCTTGGAAGTAACTTATGCAGCAGTCTACAGGATCTGTTGTAAAGCAAATTGAGGGTTCTGCAGGAGCCTTTTTTTTTTATAATTAACCCAGAGTTGATCTCCATAAATATATGTGCAAAAAGTACAAAAGAAGAGTGTCTTTAGCTTCACTTGTACAGAATTTGAAGTTCCCTATAACCATGTTTGCCTTAGCACAGTAACTTCAATATTGTTTCCTTATGTCTGAGTCATCACTCAAGAAGCTGGTGATAGTTTGACCCAGATACTTAAATTCTTGCACCTGCTCTATTGGTTCAGCTCTCATTTTGAAAATAATATTAGGTAGGAGTTTGGTTTGAGCTTTTGGGATGGAATTGCATAACCTTAGTTTTAATAACATTGAAATTACTATCATGGTTCTGTGAATATGATTCACAAATTTTTATGTGATGACCCAGACCTTTTTTCAAAGGGCTTATCAACACCATATCATCGACAGAGACAAAGTTATTTATCCTCACGCCATCTATTGAATCGAATAACCTTAATTGATAAAATAAATAGAATTTTAACAACTTTTGCTTTACATAAATAATTGTGAAACTGGACTATTTATTTTATTTTATTTGACCCTTAAGCTTGCTTTATTAAGAAAAGCAATTAATCCAATTAATCCATCAACATATATATTAAACAGCAGAGGAGTAAGGAGTTTTGTCTAACCCCACATGAGAAACCAACACATTCAGACAGTATAATGCCCCATTTAACAGTAAAAGTTTGGTGTATGTACCAAAATTTCAATAACTTTAAAACATGGTGGAACATTCCTGTCATCTAATTTCTGAAGTAGAATATTGTGATTCACTTTTTCATATGCTTTGCTTATATTAAAAAAAACAACTATAAATAGCTGAATTACAAACAGGGGCATTCCAGGAGAGATCACCCAATGCATCACCACTCTGACTCAGATTTTGATGAAAATTCACATATGGGGTTCTTCTGGGTGCTGATTTCACTGGTCAAAATAAAAAAGTTCTATGACCCATAGTTCTTGAGATAAGGGCCCCCACTTTACCACCTAAATTTAATGGGCAATAACTCCCAAACATCTTAACGTAGACCTATAAAACTATACATTTCTAGAATCAGCATGAAGAGATCTATTAAATGATACCACATTCAAATGTGTAGAACAATAAAGAAAATTTTCTCCTTTTTTATTTTTGACCCCCACCCCCCTAGGCAGTGAAATCCAAAACAAAAATTTTCATTTATTAAATTTCCATTAATTGTTAAAAGATACAAACAATAAAAAATGTGGGTATCAAGTTGCAAGATATTTTAAAAATTATTGAAAAAATATGTACATTGTGAAATTTTGACATTTTTACGCAGTTCAGTATATCTAAATACAAGTTCTTTCAAAACATAAATACACAAATCAGTTGAATGGGACCTTTTAAAATCAAACTGATTAGGAGACACCCATAAATAATCATTTAGTCAGCACAGCAAAAGTTTCTAAAGTAATTTGGAGAAGCAGGAGGCAATAGCAATAGGCCTGTAGTTATTTATTTTTGACAAGGGGTGTGATATAAACCCTCACAAACTCTGCAGGAATATAACTGTGAACAGTAATGAGATATGAAGACTGATCACATTACTAGCATGCTTTAAATGCTCATTCAACATATCACCTATCCCTGGTGAGGCACCTGTCTTTAGCTCTTTAATCAGACTCTTAATTTCAGGCACTGAAGTCCCCATATTTTCACTGGCCCCTCCTAATATCATTCCATTGCAGCCTATATTAAGATTAACTCTCCCCACATTGTTAAGGATGTCTGAGTACTTTGTTCTCCATAACTAACTATTTCTACCTCCCCAGACACTCCATCAATTGTTGTTGGATGGCATGCTTAGCACCTGTTTCTTTCTTAACAAATTTCTAGAATTTGTTACTACAGTAAAAGTCCAAAAATCCGGACTGCTCGGGGATTGGGAGGGTCCGGATTTCTGGATTTTCCAGATTCTCAGGCAGTAATTTTAAAATTCAAATTTAAGGAGGAATAAAGAAGAAAAGAACATGTAAATTATGATAGTTTATTTACTACGAAATACAGCGTGTTTAATTCTTGAATCATTCATAAGAACGAACATTTTATAAAAAAATTAATTGACAAAAATGACAGAAATTATTCACTATGAAAAATTAGTCATTCATTTCGATGACTTCTGTTGCATCTGATGCACTACTTGTGGATGGAACACTTGTTTCACCGACAGACGCTGCTATTGCTTTTTTAAGATACTTTCTTATGTCACTTTGTTTGCAAGATTCTAATTTCTTTTTGATTAAATTGTTCTGCACCATATGCACATGCATGACATCTTGAAGACTAAAGCTATGGTTCTGTTCCACGAATTTTATAACATTTTCTATACTCTTTTCTGCACAAGCCCAAGATATCTTTTCTTCTTGAACTATATTTTCTTCTTCACCAGATTCTTCTGAACAGCTCTCTTCTTTCTTATTGGGAGTGGTGATACTTTCAATAATTTGTTGATCAGTGAAAGTGGCTGCAACTTCAATATCATTTTCAATGTTTACCCACTCTTCCATGTCGTCACTATGGTCACAGGGTGATTTCACAATTTACAATGGCGAATTATCGCTTCCGTATGTAGAGTTGCCGCTTGTTGCCGCCGCGCGTCTGTGGCGCTTCAATCAGAACTTTCTAAAATGAGCACAAATACAAAAAAGAATGCGAAACTCAAAAAAGTGTGCAATTTTAAAAAGTCCGGATTTTTGGACTTTTACTGTATTATTATTTACTCATAAATTACCCTCACAGGCTTTTGAAGCTCAAATAGTGTTCCTGTATACATCATCTTAAGGCTGCGTTATAGTGAGCCCTACTTCTACTTGTATTCATGTAAGCTGCCCCTATTCTCAGATGACCAAGGAGACATCATAGTTATATTGTAAGCATCCTTTGATTCCCTTTTCAGGCAAGCTATAAAATAATTCCATCCAGAAATAATTTTAGTATGACAGCTGTACAATTTAATATAAGCATTTCCTGCTTCCCTTAGTATGGATGTTATGTCATTATAATAATACAGTACCTATTAACAAGATTAAAGTGAGAATCATTTGAACAGGAATTACTAGTCAAGATGCAATAATTGTAAATTAATAAAAAAATGCTCTGTCCTATCTTTATACAGTAAACCCTCATCCAACGTGGGGGTTAGGTTCCTTGAGAATGGCGTGTTAAGTAAATCCACATTGGACAAACTTAATACCTTATGGGATAAATGGGGATACATGCACACAGCTGCTTAAAGTCTCCCATTAATACTTAGATATGTAGATTTTTTATTCACACAAATGAAATTCCCTACCTATATTTTATATGAAATAAGAACATAAAATCATAAACACAATGATATTTATATATGATAAATAAAAATATATTAAATGAAAATAGCACATATCTTTTCTTCACTCTTTCGGATGGTGCATATGGTAGATTCATTTATGTGATATTCATGGCCAATTGATGTTATGCTCATACCACCACGCAACTTATCTAGAATCTTTATTTTTTCAGCTAATGTCATAACCTTAAGACTCTTCTTCTCTTCACTAGGGCTATCACTTGCAGATGCTTTACAGTTTGGTGCCATACTGCTGTCTAATGTAATAGCAAAACAATGTCAAAATACAACAAAAACACTCCAACACAACTTCACTGAACTTAATGCATTAGCAGGACTGAGACAAAGGGGTGATGCAAGGAGTGATGCGAGAGGGAGGGAGATGCGAGGGGTGATGCAAGAGGGAGGGAGATGCGGGAGTGTTGGAGAGTGTAGGAGAAAACACTAGAGCATGCATTGGCATGTGTATACAGTACTACTGTATTAGAGCATGTTTGGCAGACCATGTATAATAAAATTTCCTGCTTTTGGCAAATAATTGTTTGCATTTATTTTTCACCATACAAGCAAATTCACGCTGGACAAACACACATTGGACGAGGGTTTACTATATTTTATTTTCTGTTGCATATTAATTTTAGACCAGTCAACATATTCATTTCTGCCTGAAGTTATTATGTTGTGTTTTATTTAAGTTGGTACAATTAATTACTAGCTTCAATAATTGATGATCTGAGAGAAGGAAGTCATGCAAAACAGGGCTGTGGAGTCGGAGTCAGAGTCGTGGAGTCAGTCAATTTTGAGTGGAGTCGGAAGTGCATAGTTGGATGGAGTCGGAGTCAGTGCAAATCCTTCAATTATAACCATAGCAGCCTAGGCCTAGCTCAATTTTATGAATAAAATAGATTTAACTTAATGTTTTAATATATAATACTAGCTAAAGTGGGCCCTATGGGCCCATTTAGCTACCCCTGTGGTGCTGGGGCCTTTGGCCTCAGTAATTGGGGAGCCGCAGGCCCCCCCCCCATTACCAGGGAGTCAATTATTCAGTCAATAAAACTATAGAAAAGAATGTTGCCCGGGTTAATTGAATGCCCGGTTAGGTCAACTGAATCCCCCCCAAAACCCCTCACCCCCCTTATGCAACTTGGGGGCTAACTCCCTCCCCATTACCCCCACCCCTCCCCCATTACCCCACCCCTCTCCTATTACCCCCACCCCTCCCCATTACCCCACCCCTCCCCCATTACCCCACCCCCCCTTTTTGAAAGCCATAAAAATATTTAGTCTGTAATGGTTGCAGCACCAGTATGAAAGTGCATAAAAAGAACTCATTTGGTAAATTTTTGAACTTAGCCGCAGATTAAATTTCGGCTCAAAGCTGAACGCAAAAGCAAATATTTTTTACACTTTTTAAAATTATAATTAAAAGTAGAATTCATTACGCCTTTTTCTAATGCATTAAAATACAAATATCGCCCATATAAAGGGTGATCCAGAGAAATGGGACCCAAAAGAAACCCCTGTAACTCAAAGTATAAGTCCTTTTATAAAATCATACGCATCATTCGAAAGAGGATAGTTACAAGTTTGTACAGGATTGTATAGGTTTTGACAATACAAGACAAGATAAGATACAAAACAAAATAAAAGTGTTAGTTAAAACTAACCCTTCAAGATGACTGCATGGACTGTGGAACAGCTGCGTTTCATAACTGAGCAATATTATGAGCATGGAAGAAGTGTAGTTTCAGCTCAAAGATCTTTCAAGACAAATTTTCAGATGTCAAAATCACCTTCTAAGAGCTGAAACTACACTTCTTCCATGCTCATAATATTGCTCAGTTATGAAACGCTGCTGTTCCACAGTCCATGCAGTCATCTTGAAGGGTTAGTTTTAACTAACACTTTTATTTTGTTTTGTATCTTATCTTGTCTTGTATTGTCAAAACCTATACAATCCTGTACAAACTTGTAACTATCCTCTTTCGAATGATGCGTATGATTTTATAAAAGGACTTATACTTTAAGAGTTACAGGGGTTTCTTTTGGGTCCCATTTCTCTGGATCACCCTTTATACCAAGAATCTTCTTCTCTTTTCGAGCATGACAGACTGATAGACATTCCTGGGTGTTTATAGTATTAATAATATATAAATAATATATAATATATAACATATAAATATATAAATAATATATAATATATAACATAAATATATAAATATAAATAATATATAAATATAGTTGCTTATAATTAATAAGGATTATAATTAATTAATTAACATAATTAATAATAAGGAAATTTAAAAATTTTGTACTAGCAACCCTAAATCTTTTTCAGATTTTTAGATTTCAATTTGATAATTTTGATAAGCATCACTGAAAGAAGACTTAATGGAAGCTATCCTTTTTTTAAGAACAAATTCAGTTTAGGTTAGTACATTTTGTTATGGATGTTTATAATAATACAAAAACATCTTATTAATTTGCTAAACCAATAATAATCTTATTTTGTTTAAGTTTCAATCAGTTTGTATTTTGGGATTTATTGTAATTTTTTAATAAAGAGAAAAAAAGTCATTAAGGCATAGTTACAGCCACTAACTAACCTGATGAGTCATGTGGTGGTGATGAAATGCCTTGTTTATGAATCTCCATTGGCCTAATAAAGCTAATCGTAATCAATTTGGCCTTAACATTCCATCGGAGTCGGAGTCATAATTATACAAGTCAGATTTCTGGAGTCGGAGTCAGAATGTTAAAATTTGTGGAGTCAGAGTTGGAGTCAGCAAATTTTATCACCGACTCCACAGCCCTGATGCAAAATATGAAGTGTGACAATGGGTTCCTTTAAATTATTAGTGAGACAGTAATCAATCCATCTATACCTCCACTCATATTGCTGATATACAGGGTGGGCGGAAAGTAGCTCCCTATTTTGGATTGGTAAAAAAATACGTATATTATCCATTTATTTCAGAAGAAATAATATGAAAAGGTAGGCATACATGGTAGGTTTTCTCTAAAATTCAATGTGGGCTCCAACTCTTTCCACCAGCTTCTGGAGCCGCCCAGGAATGGCGTCCACTGACTTTAGCAGGAACTCCGGCGGGATGGAGGACATGACTTCCCGAATTCGGTCCTCCAGTTCTTCCAATGTCCTCGGTTTGGTGCAGTAGACTTCTTCCTTTACCCACCCCCAAAGAAAGAAGTCGCACGGTGTCAAGTCGGGGCTCCTGGCTGGCCATTGATGTGGACCACGATGACCCATCCAACGCCCAGGGAAGTGGGCATCCAGCCACTCACGGACAACAAGAGCGAAGTGCGGAGGGGCGCCATCTTGCATAAATATCAGATCATCGATGTTCTCCCATGTGCTGACAACCGGCCAGACCTCGTTTCGCAACATAGCAAGGTACCGCTCAGCATTCATGGTGTTGCGCAGAAGGAACGGGCCCACAACCTGATCTGAGGTCATACCACACCACACCATTACACTGAACCGATTCTGCCATTTTTCAGCGGTAACCATGGGATCCTCTCCTGCCCAGTAGTGGCAATTGTGGCGGTTGACAAAGCCTCCGACGTGGAACACCGCCTCGTCGCTCCAGAGGATGTTGCGGAAGAGATGGGGCCAGTCTTCATGCCAAGCCAGCATGATTTCCCCAAACTCCATGCGAATGTCGCAGTCCTCGTCCGAGAGAGATTGGCAGTAATGCGGCTTCCACGCATGCCAGTTCAGCTCCTTCTTCAGCACAGTTCGCACTGAGTAGCGGGAGAGTCGACTTTCCCGAGCAGCCTGGCGAGTTGACTTTCGTGGACTCCGTGCGAACATTTCCTGAACTGCCTGCACCGTCTCCTGGGCCCTGGATGTCGAAGGGCGACCACATCTTCGAACATCTGCCACAGACCCCGTGGTCATGAGCTTCGAGTGGCAGTTCTTGATTGTTTTCGGGTCCACTTGGGCACGTGGTCCGTGAATGGCCCCACCATCTTTGAACTCGAATGACAGATTGCCAAACTTCGTACCGTGCCGCCAACTGGGCACGCTCCTGCAGTGTTAAACGCTCAGCCATGTTACCCTTCAATCTGAAATGAAAAAAAAAAAATGAACGTTACAATTGTACCACTTTAGAGAACACAAAGAGAACACTTTAGAGAAAAAAAGATTACCGTTACAATTGTACCACTTTAGAGAACACACCATAACAATATAACAATACAATCACAATTTATACATAATTTATATGTAATTTAAATTAGGGAGCTACTTTCCGCCCACCCTGTACATGAAAGTATTACTATTTATACCTAAAATTTCTACAGCACTTATACTTAATTTAGCAAACTCACACATGGTACCTACTCAATTCTACAAAAAATTCTGATTCCACATCAGCATTAAAGTCCCACATTATTATGCAATTCAAATATTGTGGTTTACCTGAAAGTGACTTAATTTTATACAAAATTATACACTAGCATCATATTAACTTGATTGTGTTCCAATACTAGGTTTTTTGCATTTTTGGTGGTGGGTTTCTTAATAGGTTTGTGTTAGCTATCACCTTATTTATTGTTAGTGAATTGCTATTTTGCTAACTCCTTAAGGAAGGAGCCATCTGAAGTAAAATTTTGGTGCAAATGTACAATTAAGCAAGTAATTTCCCTGATTTATTATTGGGGATCTACAGAAGCTAAGGCTAACAAAGACCCTAAGATCCACTCTAAGGTTAGCCTGAAAATAAGTATCTTAACGTTTTTTTAGGTTAAGTAACTTCCTTTCCTTTTTAATTGGTTGTGTTCAATGAGAGGTTTTACTTAAAAGAATTGAAACCCTCAATCTTTGTATCATGTACTGAATTTTTACTTTAAAATTATATTTGTCTAATTCATCTCTTTCATCTCTTACAGGCTATATTTGGCTGATTCACAGTTCAAAAAATTCCTAACACATATGGGCAATACGAAGCCAATTTGGGCTAAGCAAAGTTATCCAAATGAGAAACATATATTTTTTTTATTTTTTTTTTGTAAATTGCGTAAATATTTTAGCCTTAGCCCAAATATACATTATTTACACAATTTACAATCTCTACCTTTCATTTAAGACAGTAGGAAACTGTCTGACTGTTTCTTAAAAAATATCTAAGGAGCTACTATTTACTGCATCATATGGCAACTCGCTTAAAAAATCAACTACTTTAGGATTAAAAACTATTTCTGTAGTTCCACTCTACAAGTTTGTTTTCTAATTTTCTTATGTACAAGTCTGAGTTCTTCTGACTAACTTCTAATAAGAAAAGGCTAACAAATCAACTCTAAACAAACTTTAGAAAGTCTAAGGGATTTGGCAAACAAGAACTTTCCAATCTAAATTCATAGAGCAAACTTGAAATAAGATTAAATTTATTAAAACCCTCTTGGACAATGGACAGTATTCCTTATAATTTTTCTACTTTCCCTAAGAATGATGTTAGACTAACAATTATAAATGAGGGATAAAGATTTTTATACCAGTGTACTAATTCCTAGGAATAAGAATTAAGTGTTTAGTTATATCATTAACAAAAATATTTATGTATCTGAAACTGAAATTTGAATTTTTTACTGATAAAACAAATATAATAGTACAGTTTCTGCCATTACATTATATACAATAAATTGTGCATGATTACTTTGCTGGTGACATTACCAATAAGTTCAAAGATTGTGAATGTAAATTTGTTTAAAACCAAGTTGAAATCTTGATTAATACTGGAATACTAATAAAAATCTAGGATTAAATGTACATTACTCATTACTGTTCATTTCTCATGTCTAATATTGATTTCTTCATATAGTATTGATATCATACCTTCAATAATGACTTTGGGTCATTCCATGTCAGTTAAATGGCGAAAAAAATGTGACCAGCCATCACCAATTTTTTTGAAAATTGGCACTTATAGATCTCTGTGAGAAAAACAGAATGAAGCTTGTTTCAACACTCTAGGTCATATGGTTCCGGAGATATGGCCCTTCCAATTTTGTAAAAAAAGGTCAATTTCCAAGGTCATACCACATTTCAACATGAAATATCTCGGCTCCTATTGCACTTACAGAGACCATTTAAACACTATTTTAAAGCTTTTAAGCAGATCTACAACTTTGTTTCTATTCATATTTTACCTCAGTGATAAAAAAAAAAATTGATCTTATTTTTGACCTTTGACCTTGTGTAGGTCATTTGATGTCACAACCAATTTTTTTCTCCTTTCACCCAATTTTGGGTACACAATACACATGTCTACCTAAACCTAAAACAAGATTTTTAGTGTTGATTAAGTTAGTAGAGACACTACAGCCATTTCAGTGGACCATACCCACCTCCATTTTGACCAAGTTAGTAGTTTGCATGGTATGACTGTGAGTTAAGACTGCGTTTGCATGGTTTGTAAGCGTTCTTATTTTACTTCTTTTCATCTTTCACCCCTCTCCTATTCTCTCCGACTATTTTTCTGACTTGTCGGCAGTGGCTGGCAGATGATGATGGTGAGCCTTTTTTCTCTTTTTCTGAATGAATGTTAACCCACGAATGATAGGTGTTGCTCCTTACTTAACCCCTTATTCTCTTCTCTTCTCTTCTCTTAACCCCCTACTCTTTTCTTTCTCTCAGGCTAACCTTAGAGTGGATCTTAGGGTCTTTGTTAGCCTTAGCTTCTGTAGATCTGTAGAAGTACCTTTTTCTACCAAACTTTGGAGCACCGTACTTTGGAACTGTTTGAGCACTGTTGCTATTGGTACCTCCTCGGTATGGGCCGCAAGGCCTTTTGAGGTACTTCTTTTCCTTGTCTCTCTCTCTCTGTGCGTGCGCTTGACCGGCACCTATACCGTATGGTGAGGTCGAGTCCGGGGAGAGATGATGGGCCCCCACTGGGGAGGGATGATGATGAGCCAGTGGCGGACGTACCTTCAACTGAAGGGTGCGTCCAGGTACAGGTGGGTGACTCTCCTTCCACGTTGGAGGGGGGCTCAGGCTTCTGCGGAAGTTGTCCCCTCGTTAGTGAGGGGCTCTTCAACTCCCGACAGCCCTGGCTGTTCGGGAAACGGGTCATGCTAGGGGGCAGTCAGAATAGGGGAGGCTCCCTCCGTGCAATGCTTTTTAATGCTAGGTTGATTAGGAACAAGTTTTGCGAGCTACAGGTGCTCTTAGCATCAGAATACCAGGATATCATTGCTATCACCGAGTCCTGGATTCATACTGATTGTAGGGACTACATTGGGGAGTTCAAAATTCCTGGGTATAGAATGTTTCGCAAAGACCGCACCCATGGGGAGGGGGGTGGGGTACTAATATACGTCAGAGACACGTTGAGTCCGGTTGACTGCCAGTTCCAGTCGGAATGGGAGCTGCTTGGCATCGACCTGAATGTGGGAGGGATGAGCTATAGGTTAATCTTGGTGTACAGACCTCCACATCTCCTCCTCGAGGAGGATACAGCCCTGTACACCAAACTCAGAAGCCTGCTAGGGGATAGGGTTGCGGCATAAAGTGGGAAAACAGGACTGCTGATGCTGAAGGGAGGAGGCTAGTTGACTTTGCTGATGAGAACTTCCTCACTCAGTGTGTTAATGAGCCTACATGAGGCAAAAGTGTTCTAGACTTAATATTCACGACCGAAGACAACCTCGTCACTGGCCTCACCATTGACGAATCGTTGGGCAGGAGTGATCCCGGTCTTATTAGGTTCCGTGTGTGCGTCCCTCGGGTGAAGCGTAGTAACTCGAGAGGCAGTGAGCTCGATCTCCGGTGGGCGAACTTTGTTAGCCTCAGGGATAGTGTAGGAGAGATGGGGTTAGAGGTCGGCGGCAATGTTGGGGGAGTGTGGAGTGCATTCCGGGATGAGTTTATGGTGCTGCAGTCTGCTGCCATACCCTCAAAACCAGTCACCCCTGCTTCAACGCAGCCTAAGTGGTTCAATCATGACATCACTTCGACTATCCGAAATAGGATAGTAGCGTATAGGAGGGCGAAGGCCAATCGTTCCCATGAGAACACTGAAACGTATGTCCGCCTGTGTAGGGAAGTGAAGGTGAAGGTTAAGCTAGTGAAACATAACGAAGAACTACAGGTGGTAAGCCTCTGCAAGGGGAACCCTAAGGAGTTCTTCAGTTATGTTAATAGTAGAAAGCCCATTAGAAGCATGATATGGTAGGTCCGTTAAAGGACCGAAGCAGCATTCTGCAGACCTCCAACACGGACATCGCTAATGTGCTTAATGAGTACTTTGCGGGAGTGTTCACCAGGGAGGATACCCGCGTCATCCCCGAGCCAGGCATGAGGCACAAAGGTGCTGGCCTGGATAGTGTTCGATGTACCGCGACAGTCGTTGCTGATAGAATAGACAATCTGAGCGCATTTAAGGCTCCTGGGCCAGACCAGTTTCTCCCCAGTGTTGCAAGAAGTGCGCGACCAGGTGGCTCCCCACCTGGCTACAGTCTTCAACAAATCGTTGGAGACGGGCCAGGTGCCTGGTGACTTGGGGGAAGCCAACATGACCCCTATCTTTAAGAAAGGGGATCACGAAAGTCCAGGGAACTATCGTCCCATTAGTCTCACTTCAGTTGTAGGTAAATTAATTATTAGAGGGGATAATAGTGGATAGGATTGATATGAAAAGAATAGACCCGTAAACAAGGCTTTATTCAACTCAAAACATAACATACATCTGAAAAGCAGAAAACAAAATTAGTGGAAGCAAACACTGAAACACATATGCAATATTAATAATATAAGGAAGCAGTAATGGTGTGATAATTATTACATTATCACGACATTCTCCCCGCCTAGCAGAGAAATCACCATCCATAACGTTGGGGGCTCTCGACGCTCTCGAGTGGAACGTCGCAATACTGGTTCGTCCGGATGAGCAGAAGGAAGGGCGATGTTGTCTGGCATATCTGCTGCATCTGTAGGAAAACCAGGAGGTGCATCCCAGGGCATATTGTCACTCCGATGTATAGGTGATGCGGTGGTGGGGCCTGGTGCAGGCGGTGAGATAGTAGGACAGGGTGACAAATCCCGTAGGGACACTGAAGACTCACGGCCATCTGGGTACTTAACGTGTGCATATGTCGGGTTAGCCTGCAAGAGCTCGACTTCCTCCACCAGTGGCTCACTCTTGTGGGATCTGACAAATTGACGCAGAACAGGACCAGGAGTCATCAACCAGGTCGGTAGCGATGTGCCCTGACATGACTTTCTTGTAAAGCCAAAGAACCTTTCATGCGGGGTCATGTTGGTAGAGGTGGATAGCAAAGAGCGAACAGAATGGAGGGAGGGCCTGAGGCAGAACCAACTCCCATTCGTCTTCAGGTATGTCATAAGACTTCACGGCCAAACACACAGATTTCCAGATTATGCCATTGTAACATTCAATCTGGCTATTTCCTATAGGATGGTATGGGGTTGTCTTGCTGGTCGCCACTCCACGACTAGTGAGATATTCCTGCACCTCACGTGACAGAAACGCCTGTCCTCGATCAGAGTGAATAAAGTTTGGCATACCACAAAGAGAAAAAATAGTGTCGAGGCACCTCACGACAGTCTGGGACATCATGTCATGGCAGGGAATGGCGAAAGGGAATCGAGAGTACTCATCCACCGCAGTGAACAAGTACTTGTTTCTGGTACGGGATGGGACCGGCCCCTTAAAATCAATACTTAATCTCTCCATGGGATGGGTCGCCTTGATAAGGGTACTTTTCGCCGGCCTGAAGAACTTTGGCTTTATTTCCGCACATACACGACAAGACGAGCACACACTTCTTACGTCACTGGTAGAGAATGGTAGGTTTTTCGACCGAACAAAGTGCAACATCCTAGTGACACCCGGGTGACATAGACCAATATTTATGTCCGTGAGGCGGCTTGATGGGGAAAGCGAAGCACAGAAGGCTCGAGTAAGTGCATCTGGAGCGACGTTATCTTTACCTGGCCGATAACGAATCGAGTAACTGAAAGAAGCTAGTTCGAGTCTCCATCCTTGTATTTTATCATTTTTGACCTTCGTCCTTTTCCGATTGTCCAACATAAAAGCCACAGAGCACTGGTCAGTAACGATGGTGAAATGTCGACCAGATAGAAGGTGAGACCATTTTCTAACAGCCTCGATTATGGCTGTTGCTTCTTTCTCCATGGGAGGATAGTGCGTTTCGCTCACATTTAATGTTCTAGACATAAAGGCGACCAGGCGACCATCCTGGTTCAAGGTGGTCAACACAGCCACGTCGGAAGCGTCTCACTCCACAACGAATGGAATCGTGTCATCAATGCTACTAAGAGCAGCAGTTCCGAGCAGTTTCTTTAAGGTATTAAAAGCTGTGATGGCTTCGGGGTTTAAAGGAAACGTTTTTGCTTGATACAGTGGTCGAGCCTTATCGGAGAATTCAGGAATCCATTTCGCATAATACGCAAACATGCCAAGGATCCGCTGAAGCGCTGAAGAATTAGTAGGAGGTAAGAGGTCCTGAAGTGGTTTTAACCTGTCCGGATCTGGTTTGATCAGACCGTTTTCTAGTTGATAGCCAAGTATGTTGATTGATGGTGCTGATATTACAGATTTTGACTTGTTGAAGGTCAGATTCCTTCATCTAGCCGCCGCAATGAAGTTTGCAAGATTAGTGTCGTGTTCCTTTTGGTCCTGTCCAGCGATAGTGATATTATCTAGGTAAGGAAATGCGCCACAGAGACCCTCTTCCTCAACGAATTTGTCGATGACCCTTTGGAAGACTGCAACTTCATTAGTAACACCGAATGGTACCCGGGTGAACTGGTACAATTTTCCGTTTGCTTCAAATGCAGTAAAAGGCTTATCCGAATCATGGATACGTATTTGATAATATGCACTCTTCAAATCAAACGTCGAGAAAACTTTATACTTTGTTAAATCATTGATCATGTTTTGAATTCTAGGAAGCGGGTAGGCATCGAGGTCAGTATAGATATTGACCATACATGAGTAGTCGATACAGAGTCGCTTCCTGTGGCGCTCTGTCTCATCCTTTGCGATGACTATCTGCGCTCTCCAGGGCGATGTGCTAGGCTCGATAATACCTTCGGAGAGGAGGTTGCGGATCTCCTAGGCGATGAATTATCGGTCCGTCAAGCCAAAGCCCCTAGACTTTGTGGCTATTGGTTTAGCGTCCCTCTTCATGTTAGCGAATAGGAGAGGCTCTGGTATGTCCGCTGCAATCAAACAACAGGTGGCATTATTTTGATTGGAAATTCGGAGCTCAGGCTTCTCTCCACCATAGTCAATTGTCACCGAAGAATGCTGCTTCTGGAAGTCTATGCCAAGTATGATATCACCGCATAGATCTCTCACTACTCCAAGATGCGTTCTCGGGTAATTGCAATTGCTCAATTGCAAATCCGTAATGCAGATCCCAGTCACGGGAGCGACTACTGAAGTCATAGCTAGGGTAATATCTTGCTGTACTGGTTCAATACAAAGCTGCAGTCGACGAGCGACCTTTTCATTTATAAAGCTGTTAGTGCTTGCTGAGTCGACAAGGGCTGGAATTGGATGCCCATTGATCGTAACCGTGATGCAAGAGTAACGCAGGCTCTGTGGAACTGCAGCTATGATTGAGCAGAGGGAGGGGGAAAAGATAGATGCGGTAATCCTTTTAGTTGTCTTGGACTGACAGACCTTCGCCCAGTGACCCACTTTGCCACATGATGAACAATCAGAGTTCTTGGTTGGACACTTGGCTCGGGGATGGATACCACCCCCACAGAACCAACACTGTTGCTTTTTTACGGTAGCAACAGCAATCGTAGAATGCTCAGTCTGATCATTTTGCTGAGAGGCTGACGTGGTTGTGTCCCCAGACGGCTGGTAGAGTTCTGTGACCGCAGTGAATTGACCAACCAATTGGTATGATTCTGAGTTACGTTGCGCAAGGTCAAGAGCTCTAGCCCGGTCGTATGCCTGCGTGAGAGTCAGGGTTTCATTCTCCAAAAGATGCTGCCGGATCACTGCAGAGGAGAGTCCATTGATAAAGGCATCACAAACAAGTTCCACTCTGTATTCTTCCGCCGATACAGGTTTCAGATCGCAATGCTTGCTGAGTCTGTGCAATTCCTGGAGAAATTCGTCCAACGATTCAGACACCTGTTGTCATCTTGTGGCGAGAAGATGCCTAGCGAATATTACATTCTTTTTCTTTACATATAGTTTCTCAAGCACCGCCATGGCGGCACCATAAGTCGTCTCGTCGGCAATGTGCTCATATATATCAGCCGATACATATCTTGTTAGACAACGATTTCTATCAAGGGCCTGATCTCCGCATTCTGTGATGAAATTTTCAAAAGTTCTTCGCCAGTGCTTAAATTCTTTTTCCGCATTTGGAACGTTTGGATCAATGGCTAGTTTTTCCGGGCATAATATACGTTCCATATTTTGATTTTCAAAACTGACTAAGTGACTTTAAACTAATATGTCAAAGCTAATCAACTCTCTGAATGGCTGAATCTCATCTGAATCTAAATGACTTCTCTAAATGACTGAATCATTGAATGAGTTGAATAAATTGATATGAAAAGAATAGACCCGTAAACAAGGCTTTATTCAACTCAAAACATAACATACATCTGAAAAGCAGAAAACAAAATTAGTGGAAGCAAACACTGAAACACATATGCAATATTAATAATATAAGGAAGCAGTAATGGTCAGTGATAATTATTACATTATCACGACAAGGATCGTTGACCATTTGGATTCCTACAAGCTGCTTGGGGACTCCCAACATGGGTTTAGAGGGCATAGGTCGTGTCTCACCAACTTGCTCAAGTTTTTCCACGTCATGTTGAGAGAGTATGATAAGAGTAGGGCGATTGATACACTTTATCTCGACTTTCAGAAAGCCTTTGATAAGGTACCTCACCGCCGACTAATGGCGAAAGTGCGTGCGCTGGATATCGGTGGGGAAATAGGTAGGTGGATTGAAAACTGGCTGAGGAATAGGCGGCATCGGGTTGTAATTAAAGGGGCTAGTTCGGGTTGGGCCTCGGTCACTCTGCAGGAGTTCGCTTGCACAGTGTCTCTGTAAGCAAGCTAAATATAGAGCTATTTATATATTCTCCACTTTCCTGTAAAATTTCCTTGGCTACTTTTCCAGGGTCAAGGTATTTTCTTCAACCTTTTTCCGTACCGGCCTCTGGCAGGGAGGGAGTGAAGGGTGAGCGTTCTACTTTTCTACTACTGCTAGGATAGTTGAAAGAAAAATAAACTTGTTTAATAACAGGAACCTCCCAGAGTGGACCAGAAGGTCTCTCTCTCTCTCTCTCCTGGCCTGGAGGGAGGCCAACGTGACCCCTATCTTTAAGAAAGGGGATCACGAAAGTCCAGGGAACTATCGTCCTATTAGTCTCACTTCAGTTGTAGGTAAATTATTAGAAAGGATAATAGCTGATAGAATCGTTGACCATTTGGATTCCTACAAGCTGCTTGGGGACTCCCAACATGGGTTTAGACGGCATAGGTCGTGTCTCACCAACTTGCTCGAGTTTTTCTACGTCATGTTGAGTGAGTACGATAAGAGTAGGGCGATTGATATACTTTATCTCAACTTTCAGAAAGCCTTTGATAAGGTACCTCACCGCCGGCTAATGGCGAAAGTGCGCGCGCTGGGTATCGGTGGGGAAATAGGTAGGTGGATTGAAAACTGGCTAAGGAATAGGCGGCAGAGGGTAGTAATTAAAGGGGCTAGTTCGGGTTGGGCCTCGGTCACTAGTGGGGTTCCTCAGGGTTCCGTTTTGGGGCCACTGTTGTTTACCATTTACATAAATGATATCGACGGTGGCATCGTCAGTCGGATCGCCAAATTCGCTGATGACACCAAGCTTGGGGCCAATGTTGGGACGCCCGAAGCGATCGAGGAACTGCGTGCGGACCTAGGTAGGATAGGAGAGTGGTCCGAAAAATGGCAAATGCCTTTTAACTTGGGTAAATGCAAAGTGATGCACAGTGGCTACGCCAATCCCAAGTCGGACTACTCGATGTTGGGCAGTAATATCGAGGTGACTGATTTAGAAAAGGACTTGGGTGTGCTAATTAGCAGCGACCTTAAGTTTATGAAACAGTGTGTAGAGATGGAAAAGAAAGCCCAGAAACTATTGGGTTATATCAGGAGGCAATTTCAGTTTCGGAACAAGGAGATTGTGCTCTCACTGTACAATTCCCTTGTTCGGCCGTACCTGGAGTATACTGTGCAGTTCTGGTCACCCACCCTCAGGAAAGATATTGAGAGGCTGGAGCGAGTGCAGGCGAGGGCCACAAAGTTAATCCCTTCCGTTAGGCATATGGGCTACAATCGACGGTTACGCGCCCTGAACTTGTTTTCGCTTGAAACTCGGAGGCTGCGCGGTCAACTGATCGAGGTTTTCAAGCTCTTACGAGGGTTCAACGATGTCGATTTTAGAAGTATGTTTAGTTTAAATGATAACCCAACTCGCAACAATGGTTGGAAGTTGGATTTGAAACGGTTTAGGACTAGTGTGTGTGGGAATTACGTTACGTATAAGATCTGTGACACATGGAACAGGTTACCTTCGGAAGTTGTGAACAGTTCCTCTGTGGATCAGTTCAAGAAAAGGTTAGACGAAATCTTGCACACTATTTGAGTGTGTAAAGACATTTAGGACCTCAGTCTGCAGAAATTTCTTTTCCTATAAAATAGTTAATATCTGGAACCAACTTCCCTCAGAGGTTGTTTCCAGTCAAAGTGTAAATCTGTTTTAAAAATAGGCTAGACAAAGTACTGAACACACTCATAGTTTAAGATTAAAACCTCAGAAAACTCTGCAGGAGTTCGCTTGCTCGGTGTCTCTGTGAGCAAGCTAAATATAGAGCTATTTATATATTCTCCACTTTCCTGTAAAATTTCCTTGGCTACTTTTCCAGGGTCAAGGTATTTTCTTCAACCTTTTTCCGTACCTGCCTCTGGCAGGGAGGGAGCGGAGGGTGGGGAGAGAGCATTCTACTTTACTATCCAGTTTTCTACTACTGCTAGGATAGTTGAAAGAAAAATAAACTTTTACAAAAATTTTCCCTGGCTCCCATTGCCATTGGTACCTCCTCGGTATGGGCCGCAAGGCCTTTTGAGGTACTTCTTTTCCTTGTAACTCCTTGTAACTCTGAAGAATAGGCAGCAGAGGGTTGTAATTAAAGGGGTTAGTTCGGGTTGGGCCTCGGTCACTAGCAGGGTTCCTCAGGATTCCATTTTGGGGCCACTGTTTTTTATCATTTACATAAATGATATAGACGGTGGCATCGTCAGTCGGATTGCCCAATTCGCTGATGACACAAAGCTTGGGGCCAATGTTGGGATGCCAGAGGCGATCGAGCAACTGCGTGTGGACCTAGGTAGGATAGGAGAGTGGTCCGAAAAATGGCAAATGCCATTTAACTTGGATAAATGCAAATGCACATTGGCTACACCAATCCCAAGTCAGACTACTCGCTGTTGGGGAGTAATATTGAGGCGACTGATTTGGAAAAGGACTTGGGTGCGCTAATTAGCAGCGACCTTAAATTTACGAAACAGTGCGTAGAGGTGGAAAGGAAAGCCCAGAAGCTGTTGGGTTATATCAGGAGGCAATTTCAGTTTCGGAACAAGGAGATTGTGCTCTCTCTGTACAATTCCCTGGTTCAGCCGCACCTGGAGTATGCAGTGCAGTTCTGGTCACCCACCCTCAGGAAAGATATTGAGAGACTGGAGCGAGTGCAGGCGAGGGCCACAAAGTTAATCCCTTCCATTAGGCATATGGGCTACAATCGACACTTACGTGCCCTGAAGTTGTTTTCGCTTGAAACTCGGAGGCTGCGCGGTCAACTGATCAAGGTTTTCAAGTTCTTACGCAGGTTCAACAATGTCAATTTTAGAAGCATGTTTAGTTTAAATGATATCCCAACTCGCAACAATGGTTGGAAGTTGGATTTGAAATGGTTTAGGACTAGTGTATGTGGGAATTACTTTACATATGAGAGTCATTCCAACTCAACTGGTACAGATTTCAGAAAGTTGGTCAGGTGACCATCTCCGATTTTCTTCAAATTTTCAGGGTTGATTCATACACCATTCAATAGCTTCAATCTAAAATTTTAGCTTCCTCAGTCAAAAATTTTTAATTTTATGGTCGCTTAAATGGCCCCCACCTTCGACAAAAAATGCCCATGTTGGGCTTCATTGGCCAATGCCTTCATTTTGAGAGGCCTTGAAAAGTGTCTTCTAATAGGAGAAGCAGCTTCAAATTTGTCATGCCAATACAACTTCTGGTGGGCTTTTCAATTTTGCAAGCTAAAAGGCTGTGGAACAAATAATTTCTGAGTTACAAGGGCTTAAACATGGCTCCATTTTGAAGCTTGCATCAATTCCTCCCACTTTTACGACTCTACCATTTTCAAAAGTTTTAGTTCTACATCAATCACAGCTGTTTTAATACTCATAATAGTCTCTATGGGTTGGAAATTTATGAGTGAAATAAAAAAATAACCAAAAAAGGATTTATTTTTATTTTTAAAAATTTCCAAAAGTTGATATTTTCACAATTTGCAAAATTAACATCAACTTTGGGGCTTAATATAAAGGTGTCTGAAATTAATCAGAGAGTTGATACTTCTAGTAAAGAAAGATACATATGTGTACAAACACATACAGTGCCCGCGAAAAGTATCCGATCACTCAAGAAAATACAATATTTTCCCTTGATATTCAGAGACACGTAATTCACTTTCTATTTGTTCTAGCGACATCTGGTAACTTTGAGGTTGCTCGCTGATATGAGAGCTATCCAACGCATTCTCAAATTAGTGTTCTGGTAGCCTTCGTTGCGGGTGGCTGTGTCTCAAATTTGTCAGATTTCACTGTTTGTGTAAATTTTTTGATATTTTTTTTTTTTTACAGAAAGTGGTGTAAATAAAATTTATATATAATGTGTGCTAAAAAACAACTTAAGAGTGATTGTCGAGGTGCTATTGTTGCTTTGCATGCATGTGGGAAATCACAGAGACAGATAGCTAAGGAATTAAACATATCCCAAAGTACCGTTAATTTATGGGTTTCACGGGCTAAGAACAATGGTGGCCTAACCACGCCAGTCCCTAAAAAACGATCTGGCAGACCGAGAAAAACAAATTCGCGAACAGACAAACTTATGAAACGTTTAGTATTGAAAAACCCAACAATAACTGCGAAAGAAATAAAATTTAATATGAATAATTTGTTATCTGGTGTTTCTGAACGAACTATCCAGGAGCGGCTCCAAAAAGAACTCGGATTACCATCTCGCCATGCTGCTAAGAAACCGTTCATTAATGAAAAAATGCGTAAAAAACGTGTCGCATTTTGTAAAAAATACATTCATTGGACTGTTGATGACTGGAAGAAGGTTTTATTTAGCGATGAGTCGACATTTTTGACATTCAGAAGTTGTCCAAAAAGGTTCGCCGGCCTATTGGCTCAAATAGGATGGACCCTAAATACACCCTAAAGACAATGAAACACCCTCCAAGTGTGATGGTTTGGGGTTGTTTCGGTTACTATGGGCGTGGAAACTTATATTTTCTTCCGAAGAACACAACTATGAATGGTGCACGGTATTTAGCAATGCTACAGGATAAACTTCCAATGGCAATGGCAATCCAAAGGACAAAAACATACATGCATGATGGTGCACCATGTCACAGGGCCAAAATAGTGACAAAATGGATTACTGACAATAAATTTGATATTTTGGATTGGCCTGGTAATAGTCCAGATCTCAATCCGATAGAAAATCTGTGGCTAATAATAAAAAATAAGGTTGAATGCCACGACACTGGCTCAGTCGAAAAATTACAAGAGGCCATCAAAAAGGTATGGTGCAAGGAAATATCAGTGGAAGTTTGTCAAAACTTGATTAAATCCATGCCAAAACGTCTAGAACAAGTCATCCAAACCAAAGGACAGATGACAAAATACTAATATAAGGTTAGTATACATTTAAACATTGTTTTTTATGTAAAAAATACAAATTTCAAGGGTGATCGGATACTTTTCGCGGGCACTGTATATTAAGGAATAGATCTCAACTCAACTCCTTCATATAGTTTTGGCTATTCAAAGAAAAGTACTTTTTATGAAAAATTCTGAATTTTTTCAAAATTTTGAAATGTTTAAATTTCTTTTTACAACATTGAATTGTAATTTTACTTCCATTTTATTACTTGGTAAGTTAATTCACAAATGTTAAATTATCTAAATAAGTTTTACTCATAAAAAAGACATAATATATACCTTGTTTATTACTACATTTGCAGTTAACACAACAGAAGGACCAGCTTGTAGACTCAATATTTGGATCTACCTAAGTAAATCATGTAGAACCGTGTTCTACTGCTGGGTAATTCTACGAGAAATAGACAAATGAAGTACACGGTAACCTCTTCAAAATTCATGAAACTTGGTGAGAGGTTTGGTTTAGGTCCAAATTACAAATTTCTAAATTTTTTTGAAAATTGGTCAAGTTGGTCAAATTTTATGGCTTGACTAAATTTTGGTCAAATGAAAAAAACAATAATTTTCAAACGTAAATATCTCTGCTCCTAATTGTGGTAGTGTAGTCTTAAATGATAAAATATGTAAAATTAACTGTAGTTTCTAAATATGTATCATTTTTTTAGGGTAACAAAAATAAAATTATGACTTTTTGGAAAAAGTTTTATTTCTTTTTTTTTTGCGATTTGGCAGTGAAGATATCATTTTTCGAAAAAAAGACCAGGAATAAAAAATGTTTATTTGATGTATGTACACCATCAAATCAATTACTATGCAGCAATTGCTATGTCACAATTAAAAAGAAGCCAATTGTATTAGAACATGTTCAACGTTCATCCAGAGAGCCGGAACCTGCACCAATACCTGAGCCAGACATACTTAACGAATGTATGGAGCGAAGCAGTAGCAATTCCACGAATTCACCACCATTGGAAGAATTTGTCATTCAAGACAGGCAATTCAATAAAGATTTGCTCAGCGACAATATTTTACCTTCATTTGATGAAAGCCCTATTAAAACAGGCAATAAAACAATAGAGACTCCGTTCAGGACATTTGTTTCTTAATGCCAAATTCGTAGTTTTCTGTTTTCAAATATTAGCATCAGCACTTGAATACATATATACAAAATATTTGATATTTGATTATTTCACGCAACCTAAATTTATGAATTTGTTTTACAGCTGGATTGAAGCTGGGACAAAAACAGATAAAGGCTTCTACAAAATTCAGATCGACAACGGAAAAGGTTAAACAAAGTTTTGAAGCTGCTTATGGGGCTCCTATTGACTATTCTGAAGCTGGTCCATCCAAAAAAAGTTGTTTGGAAGATGATTTAGAGAGGCAAGACTACTTTTCGGACATAGTTATTGAAATTTGACATTTTAAATTAAATTTAATGCAGTCATCAAAGTATATACTAAATTAAGTTTTATATGTTTACATTTTTATAATCGGACAATATAATACATATACGGTACATATATTTTATGAAAAGTTTAATTAAAAATATACTAATTAAACTTAATGTCAAATACACTTTATTTCAGGTATCAAAAGGTTATGGAAGAATTAAAGGAGAAATTTCAAGCAAGTAATGATCGCAATCTTAGGTTACAAATACTATCATTGTATCCCTATCCCATTGAAAAAACTGCTCACTTCTTTGGAGCAACAAAGTATATGGTGCGTAAGAGCTGCAATCTTCAAAAACAGTTTGGGATTCTTCCTAACATTCCAAACATGACGAAAGGGAAGGTCATCACAGCTGAAGTGAAAAAAATCATTCAGGAGTTTTATGAGAATGACGAATTTAGTAGGATGTGCCCGGGAATCAAAGATTATAAGTTTCCAATAAATGAAGAGGGTGAAAAAATAAAAAACAAAAAAGACTGGTATTGTGTAACTTGAAAGAGTTATATGCTGAATATGCAAAAAATGATGAAAATCCCAAAATAGGCTTTAGTACCTTTGCTCATCTTCGACCGTCGTGGTGCGTGCTTGCAGGACAAAGCGGAACTCACAGTGTCTGCGTACGTACGCATCACCAAAATCCGAAACTACAAATATCAGCGTTAGGCATTAAAGATTTAGACTACAAAAAATTAATGTCTTTATCCATCTGCGGCATGGACAATGAAGATTGTATGATGCACCGATGCAAAAGATGCCCGCGAGAGGTCGGAATAAAAAATTATTTGGAAAGTTTGGACTTCATGGCGATGGAAGAGATAAAATATAAACAATGGGTGTCCGTCGATGTTAAAAGATATCACCGAAACTCCAGAGGAATACATGGAATCGCTCACCAAAAAAATTGCACAACTGACAAGACACCACTTCACGAATAAATGTCAGTCGAGTTACTTCAAAAATCTAAAAGAAACTCTGCCTGAAAATGAAGGTGTTTTGGTGGGCGATTTCGCGGAAAACTTCTCATTCATCATACAAGATTGTGCCCAGGGGTTTCATTGGGAGAAGTCGCAATGTACAGTGCACCCATTCGTTTATTATTCCAAAAACAATGCAGGAAAACTAATTTGCAAAAGTTACTGCTCCGTTTCAAACTGTCGCAGGCATGATACAATTCTGGTTCATAGTTTTCTCAAAAAATTAATCCTGTGCATCCAATAACAAAATTCAAACCTAACTAAAATTCATTATTTCACAGATGGATGCGCGGCTCAGTATAAGAATAAAACAAATTTTCTAAATTTATTACCATCATTTCGAAGACTTCAAAATTCATGCTGAGTGGAATTTTTTCGCAACATCCCACGGGAAGAATGCCTGCGACGGTATTGGCAGAACGGTAAAAAGAGCAGTCACCAGAGAAAGCTTACAACGGCCTCTCGACCATCAAATCTTAACAGCTGAGGACTTCTACAATTTCTGCTCTCAAGAATTCCTAACCGCTATTGACTTTTTTTACATCTCTGAGGCAGAAGTTGTAGATGTAGAGTAGGGTGCATCAAACACCCCAACTGATGTGGATTTTGCTGGCCAGTTCTGAGCTGTTGCTTCTTGTGTAGTTAAGACCTATGGTGCCAATTTTTGGTCAATTTTTTAAATTTTCACATTCCCACTTTTTAATTGAAAATTAAATTTTTTTTGAGAAATTCTCCTTTTTCACGATAAAGTGAGCAACAACAAAGTTGTTTACACGGTGAACGTTTTCAATACTATGGATTTAAACAGTATCAATCATCTATTCTTGTAGTATGCACTATCAGGCTATTTATTTAACACACTATTTAGAAATATACTCTTTTAGAAACACACTATTTAAAAATACTTGCTTCGTTACAGATTGTTTTTCATGAATGTGCGTGGTAGACAAGACTTATGCCAGTTTCTGCTTGGTACTCTGTCAACAGAAATGGACGAAATTATAAAAGGTTCCCGCCTGCCCACCTATGGGCAAGTATATCGCTCCTTCTCTTATAAAAAGAGCAAATTCGATAGATCCACTGGTTATTTCAAGAAAGTTCTCTATCAAGCTGCAAAGGAAGTTGCAGCACAAGTTGTTCCATTTTATATAAAGGGCGGCATACAACATGTAAGTGAAAAAAAGATTGCCGAGCATATAATGAGATTGCATGACGAAGTGAATAACCTACAAAAAATTCAAATCGACAAAAGAGAGAGCGATAACAACATGAGAAAGATAAACGAATTTCGGGAAAAACTTGATAAGACTATGCCTCTATGGCCAAAGAATGCCATGGAAACTATTACAAATGAGGAAGATAAAGTTTTTCTCAAAAGCATGATGTCTGATAGAACAGCATCATTTGGCTCTTTGGACAAGAAAAATGCTATATCTGCAATAAAACGGAATGAGAGAATGGCCAAAAGAAATGAATACTATCAAAAGCAAAAAGTAGACCAGCCTAGCACAAGTTGGGCAACAGATGATTATGAATCAGATGCTGACACTATCACTGGAACAAAACACAACAATGAAGATCAAGACAGTGGTTCTGATAGAGAGGAGTTTGATTTGGAGCCAAAATGAATGCACAAAAGAGTGAAAAAAACTGGTGAAGACATTTTCATTCCCTATGATATCCTGAAAGACAAGAGTTACTTCTGTGGCGGCAAGGGCCCATGGAGTTACTCCAACTGCTGCTGTAGGTATAATATCTGCATTTGTGCAAGCCTGTGGAGGAGACACTGACAAACTTAGTTTGTCATATGCATGAGCATCTCAAGCAGCTGCAGCCAATGTAAAGGAAATGGCAGAAAAAATCCGAGGTTTATGGCAACCATCAGACATTGGAACCATTCACTGGGATGGAAAGCTGATGAGAACGCTGAACAACAAACACCATGAAGAAGAACGTCTCCCAGTACTATTTTCAGGTAATTTATAACCTTCAAATTCTTGTCCATAAAAATTTTAACATGCAAATTGCACATCAATGTTCAGTAACCAATGTGGCTTGCTATTAAAGTAAAATTACTGAAAGTGTATATTTAGTACTAAACAAAATAATAGTAAAGAGAATCATCTAAAATACATATTGCTGCATTGCTATTTTTTCTGAACTTTCAGGAAATGGAACAGTAAAACTGCTTGGTGTTCCAAAGCTGCAATAGGGCGAGGCACGAAGTATCGGAGATGCAACATATCAACTACTGAAGCAATGGAAGTGCACAGACAATGTTGCCGCAATGTGTTTTGATACAACTTCCATTAATACAGGTAAAAATGATACATAGCTCAAAAACACATTCATTCCAAAGAAGGCATGGGGCTGGATTTGGTAAGCCAATATTTCCATCGCTTGATGCCCTGCATGCAAACTCTCAAGATCTATCTTCCTTTGTCAATGATGGGTCATGGGTATTTTTCAAGACACTCCAATGCAACCCTACTTTCTTGCAGGAGAACCCTGAAAATTGGGCGATCAATCCATCCTACAAGCAATGTCAGGAAAAAGTCTGCAATCTAAAGGTTGTTAATGATTCTGCCGAACGAGGTGTCAAATTGGCCAGTGATTATTTAAAGTCTTCTAAGAAAGAAACCCTCTACCAAGATACATTGCAAGTAGTTGAGGAAAATCGTGAAAAAATTGTCAATATGAGAAAAAACAAAAATTTGAAAAAATTAAAATGGCTCCTGACAGCTTAACTTAAGGTGCTGTTTAGTGATAAATGCTTTAAACAGGATTCTGCCCATTTTGCTTGTTTCATAGTTCTGCTTTTGCTCTTTTTTGTAAATTTTTGCTAATTTTGTTATTTTTTGTCTTTTTTTAATTTTCTATTAAAAAATGGGAATGTGAAAAATTTAATAAAAAGGAAAAAAAAATTTATTTTGTATTCACCACAATTAGGAGCAAGACATATGTGCCAGCCAGTAGTGTGATATCAATTTAAAATTTTCATGGGGCGTTTGATGCACCCTAATGTAGAGCTTTCTTTGCAAAAATGTCTGAGTGAACCTATTACTTCTATCAAAGGTACTCAACAATTACATTGCTTCATCCAATTTCCAAGAATTCGATGAAGGTTTATCCACTCTCTCAGAGTGCACAGTCAGTCAAAATAAGAGAGCTCATTAGAGTTTCTGCTTTGGATCAAGAACATAATACTGTCTCTCAACACGAAATTGAAACAGGCTCTTTTGTGGGTTGTATGTATGAAAATAAACTATGGCTCGGATTAGTCGTGTCCTTTGACTGTGAATATGATGATTTTCTGATAAAATTTCTCCATCCTTTGGGTGTATGTCCCTCATACATTTTTCCTGCGCAAGATGATGTTTGTCACGTTCCAACAGAAAATATATTTGGGAGTATTGAAGCAAGTTTACGAGGAGGAGCAAGAATACAATACATTTTTCCGCTTCAAGAATTAAATAACTTTTCAAAGATGATAAAATAAATTCTATCAAATGTATACTATTTAAGATTGTCTATATAATATTTCTAAAATTTTTATCTAAGATTTGTGTATCTACTTAATAGTTATAAAAATCTTTTCAAATTCTTTTTTCTTATTATTATATTATTAGTGTCTAAAATTTGGATTCACTGGATGAGAATACTGTCTCTTAATTCATTCTCAAAGACTTGTGTACGTGTAGTATTAGGAAGAGTATTTTATACTCTGATAAGCGCTTTATAAATTAAACATTATTATTGTCAATATATTCTGTCCCTAAATATAAGAGAGGTTATGTATGTACATTGTACATATATTTTAAAAGATTTTTTCTCCTTTGATTTATCTACATGTATTTTTTATATGATTTGAAAATTGTCTTTTTTTGGACCAACAAGTCTGTAATAAATCTTCGTCATCTGAAAAAAAAATTTATTACTTACCGGTAATTTCAAACTCAGTTTTGAGCCTTATAATAAATTATAAGCTGACTTTTTATTACTTATTATGGTGTACATACATCAAATAAACATTTTTTATTCTTGGTCTCTTTTTTTCGAAAAATGATATCTTCGCTGCCAAATCGCAAAAAAAAAAAAAAAAAATTGACATTTTTTCCAAAAAATCATAATTTTATTTTTGTTACCCTAAAAAAATGATACATATTTAGAAACTACAGTTAATTTTACATATTTTATCATTTAAGACTTATTACGCTACCACAATTAGCAGCTGAGATATTTACGTTTGAAAATTGTTGGTTTTTTCATTTGACCAAAATTTGGTCAAGCAATAAAATTTGACCAACTTGACCAATTTTCAAAAAAATTCAGATTTTTGTAATTTGGACCAAAACCAACCCTTACACCAAGTTTCATGAATTTTGGAGATGGTGGAGTGTACATTTGGCACTTTCATTTGTCTATTTGTCCTGGAATTACCCTGCTCTTTAAGCACTTCCTAGTAATTTAAATTATGCAGTTAGTACAGATAAACTAGCAGTAACCACCATTTTCAGTACAAAACCTTAAATTTAAGTAGCTTTGTTGTATTACTTCCCTTAATACAAGTGTACAGTACTTAGCTATATACAATAATGAATTCCTGAGTTTTTAAGCATGTGAATTATTGGCTATAAGTTCATATTCTTTTTTTAATAATATGTGTTGTTTTATGTAAATTCGTATGTAAACTTATATATAGGGTAGCTAATAACTCTTATGTTTAGACACTGACTCAGGAATTTATTATTGTACTCAGGCTTTAAGTCTGATTGTCTTCAACACTCCATGTCCTCACAGCCATAAATTGGCAATTTATTATTCAGCTTGATACAGGTCTGTAGTTCCTTAGGCTTTTTTTAAAATACTCCTCAATTTTAGATAAACAATCATTTGATAACTTGTACTGTCTCCCCATTTTCCCAGCAACTGTAGGTGGTTCAATTGAACACAAAACATGTTGGAATGGAATCCAGCAAATGTCCTCTTGTTCAGGCCATTTAAAAGGATTCTTTTTCATGAAATTTACTAATAGATCCTTCTCAGTATCACACACTTCAACTATGTTTCCAACAAACCAGTCACCTTCATAGAAACAGGCCACATATGTACCAGGTTTATATTGGTAAGCCACATTTTCTTGTGTAGCATTGAGGAAGGAAAGTTGTACGTTAAAGAAATTTTCATCACGAAATTTTGTACAGTTTAATGCCTGTTGATGAAGGTCTAAAGCAGTGATATGAACGGGTTCCTGGGACTGTCTTAATTAAGGAATACCTTTTTTCTAACTCAAATAAATTAGTATTTTCCTCAATTTTAGCTGAATCAATGTACACAAATTGTATACCATTAATATTAGATTTGCACCAATCGAACATCTCTTTTGGATTGGTGATGTGACCTTTACTTGTTGCTTGTAGACTTGCCCGGGCAACTAACCTTTTGACGGTGCCACCAACACCATCACAGGGGCTCTTTCCGTGAGAGGTGGCAAAAAAGTTCCATTCACATGTTAGTTGGAAATCTTTTTCATGTAACACTGAATTAATGATGTTTTTATAGTTTTTATATTGACTTGCTGCGCCATCACTAAAGTAACATATATGTTTTAGTTTAGGATTCTGACTTTTAAGTAATTTCAAGGCTTCATATAAAAAAGAATGAACTGCAGTTGTGTTGTGTGTAAGTGAATCTGATATTACACAAAAATTTGTAACTTTTAGTTCATCAACTTTTTGATAACAGATTACCGGATGCAAGGTAGCCTGGGTATTGTCCCAGTGATGCCCTTGTACAGCACCCTGAATTATAAATCTATAGTTTTCAGAGAAGTCAACAAGCACTAATGCTGTAGAATCATTGAGGTTTTCTTTACAGTCGGACAAATATTTTGATTGGGCTTTTGCTATGAAATGATGTACTTTCACATATGTCTTCTACTACATTCGAAACACTTTTTGTCATTGTGACCAGTTGGGTATGGTCTGTATGAAGCCACTGCTTAAAGGAAACCTCATCATCCATGTCATAATCATTGTTTTCAAAAATGGTAAGAAGCCAATCCTGTAATTCATTTAAACCAGGACATGTTTTGCAGTTATTAATCATGCAGTTTCTGGTTTCAGTGTTGCAGACTATTTTCCCTAATAACTCTCTTAATTCTACTTTGACAGGGAGTGATTCACATAAAAGTTTAAAGTTCTGGTGTATTTCACAAATGCATACATTGTGTGATCCTTTACTCCCCACACCCATACACCATTTTGGTCTCAGTTCAAAAAACTTTGATTTGGAGATTTTGTCGTTTGGATATTTATTTTTGTAAAGCGTATATAATTCTCTGATATTTGTCAACAACAGTATTTTCTGCTTGTGAACCTTCCCTTGTGGTGTTTTTATTGATTTGTAGTCTTTTTTACCAGGGCATTCTCTAGTATATTCATTGTTTTGGAAAAATTCTATCACTCTTTCCTTTATTTCATTGCTTATACCCTTGCTACTCTTTTCATTTCTCATTATAGGAAGGATACCTTCTTTTCTCTTTAAGGCCCTCACAGCATTAACCATTCTGGCTGACACTTCAAATTCTTTCATAATTCTTTCTCTGGACCAGGTTTTACCAATTGGAAGGAGTGTTAGAATTTGTATCTTTTATTGTCTGGTACTAGTTTTACACTTTTCTTTCAGTTCCTCTATCATATGCTGATAACACTTTTCTTCCTCACTCTCTATAGGTTTCTCCGCTTCCTCATCCAAAATGCTAGGCTTCATATGAAGTACTTTTGACAGCTTTGATTTTGTTGATGTTTCAATTTGCTTTAGTTTCCTTTTCACGTAAAACTTTCGATCTCTTGCTCTTACATACTTAATGGGTGAGCATTCTAGTGAACCTAACGTTTTGTCAAATGACTCCTTAACTATTTCTTCTGGAACATATTCATCACTACCTGAGACTTTTTCATCTTCAATCGTCTTGGCTCTAGAGAAGCATGTTGAGCAAAGTTTCTGTCCTGGTATCAGATTCAGTCTAGTTGCTATGTCTTTGTCAATAATTTGTAGTGATTCTGCAAATAAAGTAGGGTAATGTAAACTCTAAACACATTGGAAAATAATTTTAAAACCTCAACATTTGGTTATAGGATATTCGTATAAAATATTCAAAACATATGCATTCAGTAGCACAGTATATAGCCTACCCTATTAAAATTAAATAGCTAATTTAGGTTATAATTTACAATATAAACTTCTTTATGAAATATAAATATATTAGTACCTATATTTACTTACTTGTTATCTTCTTTCGATGATTTCTCCATGGATCTTGGCAGCTACGTTGCATTTGTTGGTAATGCATTCCAAACATTTTTTCATGGTGGTAGCATACAGTAGCACTATTTGGGTTGATTACAGTTGCTTTTGTTCTCCACAATAGCAGTTTCCTTGTTTCATCTGTCAGCTCATGTAAGGTATACATACTCACCTTCCTGGTGAGTCTGTGTTCATGACATGGATCATCCAAGTACATACCAAAGCTGCACTTTGATTCTTGATTAGAATAAGCCATTATTACAGGCAGTAAAATTAAGTTAATTGCTCTAGTTAAATTTTCTGAAAATAAAAGATCATGATCTATAAAATAGGCCTGGACATTAATGATTAACCATCATGTTTTACATTTATAAGAATATACAAAGCGAAATGAGCTACCCAGAGCCCTTCGAGTCGCTGGTTGTTTTGACAGACATATTAAATTTCTTGTATGTTTTAGACTTATTTACATATTATTACAATTGTAAATCAACTTAATAAGTAATAAAATGGAAGTAAAATTACAATTCAATGTCATAAATAGAAATTTAAAAATTTTGCAAAAATTTGAGATTTCGGACACCTTTATATTAAGCCCCAAAGTTGATATTAATTTTGCAAATTTTGGGAAAATATCAACTTTTGCAAATTTTTAAAAACAGAAATAAATCCTTTTTTGGTTATTTTTTTATTTCACTCATAAATTTACAACCCATAGAGACTATTAGGAGTATTAAAACAGCTGTGATTGATGTAGAACTAAAACTTTTGAAAATGGTAGAGTCGTAAAAGTGGGAGGAATTGATGCAAGCTTCAAAATGGAGCCATATTTAAGCCCTTGTAACTTAGAAACTATTTGTTCCACAGCCTTTTTGCTTGCAAAATTGAAAAGCCCACCAGAAGTTGTATTGGCATGACAAATTTGAAGCTTCTACTCCTATTAGAAGACACTTTTCAAGGCCTGGAGGGTTCCAGCACAGGTGAAGCAAAAAATTTTTATTTTGACACCCGACCATCTCAGATCTTGCTTATTTTTGGTGTATAAGGTAAGTTTGTGCAAGAAAGCCAGCTGTGAAAGTTTCAGCTTTCTACGACCATTACTTCACGAGTTATGAAGGTCAGAAAAATCAAGGTTAAGGTCAAAATAGCTCAAGGTCGGCATCTTTGGATGCACCTCACACATTCACTAATTATCGTAACCATATGAAACTATATGTTTTTGGACTCAGAATGAGCTGTAGAATCCAAAAACGCAACGAAATCAGCAATAGGAGAACAAATAAAAATGTTCACCCTTTTTCAAGGAACGAATTGACCTTTTGACCTTGAAGTTCACACATTTTGGGGAAACATTTCTTTACACAAAATGAAGTTCCATCATTGCACTTTTAATATAAACAATAAAAATATATCTTATTCACCAACTATACTGTCTTAAAGAATTTTTCAAATTGGCTATTTTTCAAATTTCTGGCAAAATCGCCATATGTACCGTATATGCATATATGTACTGTTAAAATCTAGAGATATTCATTATTTAAACTACTTAAGCAAAAATAAATATTATTAGAAACGTGATACAAAATCACTTAGATATAAGCTAGGTACCATAGGTATAACTATGATATAGATCTCTATTTTATTGTGGTCTCCTCCACCCCTACAACCACACCTTTCCACCCTTAGAAATATTTTACTTTTTTTATAATTACTTTTATTAATAATACATTAATACAAACATATATATATAGGAGTATCATATAAAATAGGAGTAAAAAAGGAGTATCATATTATGTAGACCTGTATTCTATAGATACATATTAAACTAGAGCTCTGTACACTTTCGACTCAAGAACAGGAAACTGTGGCAAACAGGTCTGCATGATTACCCTCAGCTGTTAGTATCTCATGATCATCAAAGGCATACTGAATTATTCTTGAACCTGCTGTCAATGATGGAGCAGTCATTGTCTGGATAATATCAGATGATAACATCCAACATGAGTCAGGACAAGAAGGGAAACTATGTTTAGAACGTCTTCCATGTGGAGACATAAAATTGACCTTATAATCACTAAATTCTTCTGATACTTCAACCACTAATCCAAACCAAATTTTATTATCATAGTTACAAGCTACATATACCCCAACTTGTATATCTTCAGTTGAAATGTGCTTTTGCTCATGTAAATTATCTTTAAATGATGGATGCACAATAGGGTGTCTCATTAATACTTAGAAATTTTTTTTTTCGATTTTCTCTTGCTCGCGAATGCTGCCCCGATTTTAATAGGCATAGAGGTTCTAAAAATCGAAAAATGATGGGAATCGAACAGTATTTAGAGGTCACTCAAGTTTAACACTTTCTTGTAGCTATTTAGGAAAAAAAGGAAATTTCTATCATTCTCTTATTCTCTTTATTTCTGAACAAAAATGAAAATAAACGAAATGCACCTTTCATTAATTGAAATAAGCGCGTATAAATGGATTGTTTTCATCATCAATCTGTCCTACACTACTTGATTTTACTCTTCAAGCTCTCCTTCGTCTTGACGGGGATCAACTTCTGGTGAGCCTGAACCACCTTGAGGACGAATTGCTTCTGCTTCTCATCACGCGTGATGGTGGAATTGAATCTTTTCATCAAAGCGATACCACGCTCGGCGGCATCATTGACCACCTTCAGGGCTTTCACCCTCTTTTGCGCCGTGATCCAATCCTGGTCATTGATCCAATCCTCTGGATCTTTCATGAGGAAGGTGGGAGACTCAGATTCTGGAAGGATCGCGCGGAAGAAGACTTCTTTTGTTCTCCGGGTGACGAAGAGCTCGATGGATTGCTGTGGATTGAAGTTCTTCAGATCGATCCGCTTGAGTCCTTTCTTCGTGGCGGGGGATTGAAGTCGTTGGACCATCTTTAGCTTCGTGTCCTTTGGAATGCGGTCGTCAAAGAAACCAAGCCCCACGAGATCCTCTGAGAGGTACCACAGGTGCCTTTTCAAGGCCATGGATGCCGTGTGGCTGACTTCCTTGTCAGGGTAGGCCTCGAGCAGGCGAAGGAACTCTAGGTCGTTCAGTGGAGCTCGATTCGAGACCATTGCCTCATTCCACTGCTTCACGTACGCGAGGGAGATGAACAAACACAGCCGCCGAAGTCCTTCTTCCCTGGCTGTCAGGTCCAGTTGGTGATGGAACATGAAAATCTTGAGGGCATAGATGGCTTTGGCCATCCATCTGGCGTGGTGATAGGCCCCAGGCTGACGAAATCCCCCCATGACCTGACCGCCAAGGAAGCGGTAGGAAAGGATGAGGAGTTCACGGTAGTCTTCTCGGGGATGTGTGCCGTGGGAAAGCGTCTGCTGCAGGTATTTCTTCATGGAAGACGCTTGATTTGCCCAGTTGTCAGTTGTTGTGGGATTGCTTTCATCACCGATGGACAAGAATGACCCTTTGTCAATGGAGGCCCACCGCTGTTGAAATCTTTTGAAGAGGAGAATGTCAGGGGAAGAGGACAGCCCCAGACATCGCACGAAGACATCCTTGAGTAAGATCTCCAAGACGTGGTGATGGCAAGCCAACCACAACATGGGACGGGCAAACTCCTGCTCAATGCGAACGCAAGCACCTTGGATCATCCCAGCATTCACAGCTGTGGTGTCGAATCCCAGTCCAATGATTTGCTCCGAAATGCCAAAAGCCTGGACTTCCTGGAGTACGGCTGCAGCCTGTTCTTTTCCAGTGCCGTCCACCGCAACGGGTACACCAAGAAGCTCCTCGACTCCATCGCCCGTCACCACAACAGCAATCCGGTCAACCTCCTTCTTCTCCTTGGCGATATCTTCCAACAGTTTCCCATCCCAGTGCAAGACTAAAGGACCAGAAGCTTCGAACTTTTGGGTCAACTCTTCTCCCATCTCCTTTCAGATCTTGTTCCGTGTTCGATGAACAGTTGCTGGCAAGATTACCAGGTCATCCAGGTCATGACCCAAACTCTGAGCTGCTGCTGCTGCAAAGGACGACGTTGCTTGTCTCACGGACATGTTGTCGCGATCCCAAGCAGCGATGAGATTCGGGTCCGTGAGGGCATTCATTCGCCTTTTCTTTTGAGTCTGGGCCTTGCTGGTGCTGGGCGCTTGGTACGTCTCATCGTCATCATCCTCGTCTTCCGTGTTCATTTCAGTGCTGCTACCATCCACCTCCAAGATCGCTACCTCCATGAGCTGTGTCACCCCAGCATCCCATTTACTCTTCCTAGCTGTGGCTGCAAGATCCCTCTTCCGCTTCACAGCTTTCTTCTTCGCTGTCTTCTGGTCCACCCCTGCAAGACTTGACGACATCCTGTCTTCCCTCTGCGAGGTGAGAAAATCCTTGTCCTCCTGAGGGACCTTGGAGGAGGATAGCGCGGAGGAGTGAGCCACGTCAAACACGTCTTCCAAATCCGACTTGAACATCCCCTCCTTGTACCAGTAACCCTCTTGCGGCTTTGTCCTGTTCTTCTTGAGTGTGTCATAGGTATCGATCAACTTCGCCAGCTTCTCCCCTGCGTACTTCTTGGTGGTAGTTGGTATGTTGGCCTTCTCCCAGATGGGCCAGATGGTTTCCACCACCAGGCGAATGCTCTCCAATTTGGTCTTCCTTCCCTCTTGGTCTTGGTGGAAGTAAAGGAGCAGGCATTGCTCCTTCGATGGAAGTCATGGACAAACAATCGCTGCAATTGGGGCCTTGTCCAGCAACCACAACTGGTTTCCTGCTCTAGTAACCATCACCTGTGAAAGAGAAGAAAATCTTGTATAAGTGAAACAGAAGTGGCGAACTTGAGTGACCCCTAAAAATCCTCCTACAGCTGTCAAATTTTGTGATAACAATCCTTTATAAAGGTGAAATACGGGCAAGCGTCGCCCCGACCCAAAATCCTCCATTCGTATATTTGAGACACCCTAATGCACAACTGTCATAATTTTTGTAGGACCTGAGGAAATCTCACCAACCTCCAACTGGGTATGACTAATAGGCACAAATCTATGAAATCTACGAGTACCTGGGATGGTTACAGAATTTTTATATCTATTTTCCAGGAATTCAGTTGTCTGCTGGACATTTTGTTTCGATAAGAATACAAATTTTGTGCTAGTATCTTTCTCATCCAGAAATTTCATCATGTCAAGTGGTGTCAGAATTTGGTCTTTAAATGTACGTTGAAGACTGGCACGAGCCGTCATTCTTTTTGCTGTGCCTCCGACTCCATCACAAGCACTTTTGCCATGTGAAGTTGCAAAAAAGTGCCATTCAGCATCCAGTCCAAAGTCCTCTTTGTGGTGACACAAATTGGTGAAGTTATATTTATTCTTATACTGCCCTCCGCAACCATCAGTAAAGTAATGAATCTTCCGCAGGCCTGAGCTCTCTTCTTTTATCATGGGGATCAGTTGCTTTAAGAACGCAAAGACAAGGTTTGTACTATGTTTCATGTCATCAGAAATGAAACAATAACTTTTAACTTTAATTTCAACATCATTTTCATTTACTTTATAGTAGAACACAAATGGATGAACTGTTGCCTGACTATTTTCCCAATGGTAACCTTGTGCAGCATCTTGTACAATAAATGAGTAGTTTTCAGAGAAGTCTCCTAGGAGAATACCTTCAGTGACCATCAGATTAGCTTTCAGTTTTTTTAGGAAACTTGCTTGTGCATCAGCCACATAAGTGTGTCTTGTTAGTGCACAAATTCTAGTTGCCAAAGACTTAATGAAGTTTTCAAGGGATTCACCGATGTTAATAAGGGTTTTCCGATCCGTGGAAGTCCACTGCTTGTATGTAATTATGGTGCCGACTGCATCCTGAACAGATTCCAATCCTTCAAGGAATGCAATAACACCTTCTTCTCCTGGACACAATGCACATTTTTGTAGCATACACTCTTCCTTTTCACTGTCACAAACTGCATAGAGAATGAGGTCTTTATATGATAGTTGTTTTTCCCCCAAAGCTGATAGCTGAAGTTTGGGATTTTGGTGGTAGGTACAGACACACACAGAGTGTGTTCCTCCAGCTCCTGCCAAGACACACCACTTGGGTCTCAATGCAGCAAATGATGAGAAACCTATTTTTGGATTAGTGTCAATTGCCTTGAAAACAGCGAAAATCTCACATAAATTACCAAGCACCAATCATTTCTGCTGTAGTTGCTTCTCTCCTTCATGATTCCTAATTGATAGACAATCCTTCTTGCCTGGACATATTCTGCTTATTTCATCTGATTCATAGAAAGTGCACACTGCTTCCTTCTCTTTCTTTGTTATAACCCGATCTTTGCTAATATGTGGAACTTCTGGTAATATGCCATGTTCTTTCTTTATTTTGCGGCTGGTTGAAACCATTCTTGTAGATGCATTGAAGAAAGATGCTGTTCTGTGAATGGTGTATGGTGAGAGTGTTAGTATTTGAATCTTCCTCTTGTAGTCAGTCGTCTCACTGAAGGCATTCTTGAGTGCTTGCATCACTCCTGCATGCCTGCGAAAATGATATACATGTTTGAGTAAATTTATATGCAAACATATGATCTATATATAGGCTTAGTATACTTTAATGAAGGTACTACAGATATATACAGTACTCACAAATTATTGTCATCCATTTTAGATTGCTTTTCTTCACTTTCTTGTGTAAAACTTGTGTCATATGAAGTTTCTAGCTTTCTCTTCAGGGATTTGATGCCATTTCAAATTTTGTTTCAGCCTTTGAAGATCTCCCTTTTCGTGACAGACCCTCTGAAAAACAAATAAAATAAATTGTTATAACTTTTTTAATCAACTGTAGGCCTATAGATGTACATGTACATTACATATGAATTTGGTAAATTATATATAATCATAACTGTATTGATCTTCATTATATAAATTGATATGCATACATCTGAATTTGTCAAATATATAAAGGTTGTAATGTTCATACATGTAGTTATATATATTGATGTTTTGTTGCTATAATATCTACATAATTAACACTTTAAAAATACTTAAACTTACTTGTCTTCACTGGTGTCACATTCAGCATTGGAAGAATTGTGTCTAAATCTCCTTGGAAATCTTCAAACATTATTTCAGTAGTACCCATAGGCAGAGGAACGTTTTTCTGTGGCAGTGGCATCAGTGTCTGAGTTCGAATCTGAGACAATATCAGAGACTTTTTTGTCTTCAGCTTTGATTTTATTGATATCATTAACACAATTTTTACAAATGTAATCTCCATATATTAATCCGTGAATTCCTTGCAGTGTATTACGGACTGGCACAAGTGCTTTTTCGATCTTCTTATTATGTTTTCTAAGAGGATCAGCACAAACATTTCTACCCATCTTGTTTATCTGTAAGAAAGGCATAAAATAAGTAATTAATTTATGTTCACAAAATATATTATTTAACAGTACAGTACATATATGCATATACATATGGCAATTTTGCCAGAAATTTGAAAAATTCTTTAAGACAGTATAGATGGTGAATAAGATACATTTTTATTGTTTATATTAAAAGTGCAATGGTGGAACTTCATTTTGTGTAAAGAAATGTTTCCCCAAAATGTGTGAACTTCAAGGTCAAAGGGTCAATTCATTCCTTGAAAAAGGGTGAACATTTTTATTTGTTCTCCTATTGCTGTTTTCGTTGCATTTTTGGATTCTACAGCTCATTCTGAGTCCCAAAACATATCGTTTCATATGGTTACGATAATTAGTGAATGTGTGAGGTGCATCTAAAGATGCCGACCTTGAGCTATTTTGACCTTAACCTTGATTTTTCTGACCTTCATAACTCGTGAAGTAATGGTCGTAGAAAGCTGAAACTTTCACAGCTGGCTTTCTTACACAAACTTACCTTATACACCAAAAATAAGCAAGATCTGAGATGGTTGGGTGTTAAGCACTGATTCACCTGTGCTGGAACCCCTCGCCTCTCAAAATGAAGGCGTTGGCCGATCAAGCCCAACATGGGCATTTTTTGTTGAAGGTGGGGGCCATTTAAGCGACCATAAAATTAAAAGTTTTTGACTGAGGAAGCTAAAATTTTAGATTTAAGCTATTGAATGGTGTATGAATCAACCCTGAAAATTTGAAGAAAGTCGGAGATGGTCACCCAACCACCCCTGTACCAATTGAGCTGGAATGACCCATAAGATCTGTGACACGTGGAACAAGTTACCTTCAGAAGTTGTGAACAGTAAGTAGTTCCTCTGTGGATCACCAAGAAAGAGTTAGACCAAATTTTGCACACTATTTGAGGGTGTAGAAAATTTTCCCTGGCACCTGTTGCCATTGGTACCTCCTCGGTATGGGCCGCAAGGCCTTTTGAGGTACTTCTTTTCCTTGTAACTCCTTGTAACTCTCTCTGATTTCATAGGGGAACAAAATTTTATTCTTTTCCCTGTCCTGGAACAAAGATAAGTAAAATGTAGTTATGTCCACTAAGTCTGAACTTAAGAAATTAAAGAAGAAAATGTAAGAATAAAGGTGTATCATAATTAGCAAAATTATTATTATTTCCTGAACCCAGTAACAGTAGTTACAAGAATTAAGAAATTACTTTAAGTAGAAAGAAAGAAAACCAAACCCACGAAGAAACTGAATTCGTCTATTTTCAACTAGTTATTATCCATCAAGAGAAGAATATTGATAAAACAACTAAAATGAACGTAAACTGAATGTAAACCCATTGTACTGTAAGTTGCACACCATCCACCTTGAAAGAGAGAACATCAGTTACGTTAATTTGATAAATACCTTAAGACTGTAACTCCACTAACCTTAAGATTTGAAGAGTGATTAAAAAATATTTTTTTATAAAAAAAAAAAATAAATAAATAACTATAAAGTTGATAAAGTACTTACTTGTTTGTTAAAATAATATAAACAAATGGGTTTAAGGTTTTTTTATTAGCTATAGTTTTCTAGTGATAGGCTGAAGACAGGAAAAGATTACTTTTTGTCATGGTTGATGGGAAAAGTTTGGGAGTTTGGGAAGGGGATCAACATATCCCCAATTTTTTACATATTAAAATACCATAATAGAAACAAAGTAAAAATAATTAAAAATCCAGAAAATTGACAGTTTCGCAAGTTGCCTTTTTGTAACACCTTTGTTTTTTATCGGATATACTTGAGATTGGTGGTTGGTTTGGTTGACCTAGACATGTCCTGTCATCCCTGCAAGGATATGAACCTGAAGGCCTGGCCTGGGACCTACCTTGTTATTTGGGTTGCCCTGAGAAAAAATACTGGTATTGTGGTGGCCCAGAAATCCACCACATATGAAGTTGGCACTCGAACAGGGACCAACGCAATTTTGAGGTGGGTCACACTTGCCAGGGTTTGGTGAGTGTGAGTGCGAGTGATTCAGTTTAGTAGTAGTGATAGTATAGTATAGATTTACTGTAGTGTATATTTTTTTAAATACAGTAGTAGTAGAAAGTATTATAGTTTATATAGAGCAGTTGAGGGAGGGAAGTCGGCAAAATGCCGACCAAGGAGGAAATGGCAGAGAGGATGAAGGATTTGGAGGAGGCTTTAAAGGGGGGCAGAAGAGAATAAGAAAAGAATGCAAGAAAGATGTGTAAGGTTAGAGAAAGAGAAAGCAGAGTTAGAGCAATTAGTGCAAGGATTGTAAGAGAAAATGGCTGAGCAAGAGAGAGAAATGAAGAAGAATAGGAAGGAGATGGAGGAGAGAATGGCTAAATGTACGAGAGATATGGAGAAGAAAATGAAGGCAGTTTTTGATAAGGTTAATGGGTTGGAAACAGTAGTAGGAGCCAGAGTGAATGGTCAGAGTAAGATAGTACCGTAGTGGAGGGAAGGGAAAGTGGCATGAGGGAAGAGAGTATGAAGGGAACTAGTGAAGGGGAATTAATTGAGGGAAGAGGAAGATGGTGCATTCTACTCCCCAGAATGAAAAGGGGAGGGATGGAGAAAGGAAGGGAAGGAGCACCTCTCGAGAAGGGAAAAAGGCTGATGCTGGTGAAGGTGAGTGAAAGACAGCTGGGTCATGAAGGAGGTCTCGAAGGGTCAGGGGTAAGGGCTCTCATAGGGTCCAACAGTATTAGTGCGGATGACTCACTGTATAGTAGTGTGGAAGATAGTGTGGGTGAGGAAAGTGAGAGTGAGTCAGAGAGTGTTACGGATAAAGATGAGAGGGAAAGAGTGCATAAGGGCATATTGATTAGGAAATCCCTAAAGTTGTCAAATTTAATGTTTATAGTGGTAGGGATGTGCATGAGTTTCTGAGGGAATATGAGCAATACTGTAAGAGTAAGTTCCCAGAGACTACAGAATATTGGGTGAAAGAATTAGGCAACTTTTTAGAAGGGAGAATGCTTGAATTTTCTAATGTGATTGTAAATTCTGGAGTCCCCATTAAGTATGATGTGTTGAAGGATCGTTTAATTGAGCAAGTGGTCCAAATCCATGGGGGTGTCAGGTATAAAAAGAAGGATGATTTTGAAAGGGTGAGAATGAATAAAAATGAGTGTGTGGATATGTATGCTTATAGGTTGGAAACGCTTGCAGGAAAGAAGTTTGGTGACAATAATATAGATGTGAATAAGAGGTTGGTGCGGAAGTTGCTTGAAACAGTTCCAGAGCAGGTGAGAGAGTACTCGAATATGAAGAGGAAGGAATGTATGAGAGTGAGGGGAAGTAGGTTGCGATGGAATGAAATTTTGGAATTGCTGGAAGATCATGCGTATGAACCAGTAGGGGAAAGATTTTGAGAAAGTGAGGTATGAATGGGAACTGGTGGGAGGGAGGAGGCTGCCCCAGTGTACCAGTCCTATGCAGATGCAATAAAAGAGACAAGAGGAAGGGGGCAAGGACAACAGCAACCACTGTTGCACTCCTGCCCCAGAACCCTCCTGAAGTCCTTGCTAACTTCATGCAAGAATTTACGAGGATGTATGGGACTGGTGGGGCACTGGTGGGGCCAAATCCCTCACCCAGTTCAAGAGCACCTGGGCCAGTACTGGGGCAAGTAAGGGGTCAAGGGCTGCAAGGACAGCCCAGAGGGAATGTACAACAGAAGGGGGGGGGTCCAATGAATGGTGGGAATATGACCAATGTAAGGGGTTCCCAGTATTGTGGGAAAGGTGGTCATGATATAGATAGGTGTTGGAGATGGATGGGTGTGTTTTGCGTGTGGACAAGTGGGGCATATGGCATTTGCATGCAGAGCACCTGGGCGTGAATGTAGAGTCTGTGGGAACTTTGGTCATATAGCATGGTTCTGCCAGATCAGAGCACAGGGCAATGCACCTGTGGGAGGGACCCCGGTAGGAGGGCAGATCCAGCAGGGTGAGGCTGAACAAAATCCCCAGCAACAATGGCAAGGGCCACAATCAGCTGTGCCTGATGGGACAAGTCCATACGGGAAACACCCGAGGCACGGGCCCTGCATAGGGGTTGGGGTCCCTGGGAGTGAAAGTGTGTATGGAAGAGTGTAGGAGGCATTAGCAGGTTGGGCACAGGTGAACGTGGAGAATGAGGGGAGAACTGAATGTATGATCATTCCATTAGAATGGGGTGAATGGAGAGTAAGAGGTTTAATTGACACGATGTTCACCAAATTTAATTAGTAGGAAAGTGGCTGAGAGATGGTGCATGAAGGGTAGTATAAATGAGGTGAATTGGGGAGTGTCTGGGAAAGTATGGGGCATTGGGAACATTCCAGTGAAAGTAGTGGGAGAGGTACGCATGGATGTAAGAATGATGGGGTGTAAAATGAGAGAATGTGTGTTTTATGTTGTGAATAAAGAGAGTGATTAGATATGAAGTGATTTTGGGGCATGATTTCTTGAAGACAAATGGCTTGGTACTTCATCCTGCTAAGCGAATGATTGAGTGGGTAAATGAGAATGGTAAGTGTGAAATGTATTTGGGAAAAGATGAGAGAGTGGAAGAACATGATAAAGGGATATGAAGTAAGAGCTGTGGAAAGTGTGAATATAAGTGATAGAACCCCAGTACTGGTGCATGTTAAGTGGCCAGTAAATGAAGTGAGAGAAAATGGGGAATGAATGATTTATATTGATGGGACAAAAGCTGCTTATCGGGTGAAAAGGGTTGCACATGTGTTTGATGGTATTTTGAATGAAAGTGATCCATGAATATGTGTGCAAGGGACAGACAGTGAGAATAAGTGGAAAAAAAGAATAAATGAAGGGGATTTGTTAGGTTTTGCATATACAGTGGTGGAAGAGGAATGTGTGAATGAGGTGCAAGGGATACAGGAGGAGTGTGGGGAGAGTGTATCTGCAGATGATTGGATGGAAGGAAGGATAAGGCAGGTGGTGGAATTGGGTGAGAATCTGAGTGAGGAAGAGAAAAACATATTGTGGCAAATGATTGCAAGTCAGAAAAGCATATTGGCTCTGGGGAATGATGATCTCAGAATGACTAAGCTCCCTCCTTTCAGGATGAAGCTCATTGATGAGACACCAATCTACCAGAGACCAAGGCGATTTTCCCCACCAGTTATGGATGAAATCAAGTCTCAGTGTGAAGAATTGGAGAGGATGGGTGTGATAGAAGCCAGTAACAGTCCATGGAACAGTAGGGTAGTACCTGTGCGGAAACCTGATGGGAAAATCCAGCTATGTGTAGATTATAGGATGGTCAATGAAAGGATGGTGAAAGGCAGGTTTCCGATGTGTTTAGTCAGTGAAAGTGTGTATTCATTGCATGGAAAGAAAGTCTTTAGTAAATTGGACTTGTTGAGGGGGTACTATCAGATGCCAATTGAGCCTTCTTCCCGACCAATTACAGCTTTTTCCACTGCCAGGAATCACTATGTGTTCTGTAGTTTGTCATTTGGTCTTACGGCTGCTCCTGCAGCCTTTCAGCAAGCGATGAACCATGTTCTTACAAGGTTAATAGAAAAAGTGTTATTTGTTTTATCGATGATATTCTCATTATGAGTGAAAGTGTACAGGAACATTTGGAATTAATGGAAGAGGTCCTAAAAGTATTGAATGAAGTGGGGCTATGTATCAAACCAAGTAAATGTGAATGGTTTAGAACAAGTGTGGCATTTCTAGGACATCAGGTGAGTGAAAATGGTATATGCAAAAGTCAGGAACATATGCAAAAGTCAGGAACATATGCAAAAAGTCAGGGACTTCCCAAAGCCAAGAACTGTCCGTGAGTTGAAATCTTTTCTGGGGCTCATCGAGTTCCAGAGAAAATTCATACTGGGTTGTTCTGGCATCTCGAAACCCCTGACCAAAGTAACAGGGCTAAAAGGTACAGTGGTATTAGTGTGGACTGAGAGTATGGATACAGCATTTGAGAGACAAAGAGGTAGCTGCAAATGACATAGAATTGGCGTATCCTGATATGAATGAAGGTGCAAGTATGCTTGAGTTATACACAGATGCAAGTGGATATTGTATGGGAGGATGCTTGTGTCAAATGCAGGGTGAGGAAGGACAGAAAGAAAGACGAGTGATTGGGTATGTGTCAAAAGCGTTTAGTAAAGCAGAAAGGAAATATAGTATAATTGAGAGAGAGTTAGTGGCATTGAGATTTTGTGTGAAAGCTTTTAAACCCTTTTTGTATGAGGTGAAATTTGTATTGAGTACGGATCATCAGCCCCTTGTGTATATGGAACCAATGAGAACTGTGGATGGGAGAATTGCAAGAACATTGCTTGAGTTGAGTGAATTTGATTATAAGATAGAATATGTGCCTGGGGAGAGGAATAGTATGGCTGATTTGATGTCAAGATTGCCTGGGGAGAGTGAAGGGAGTGAGAATAAGGTAATAAACCCAGAATATTTGCTAGTGGGAGTTATGCGACTGCATGAAAGTAGGGGTGGTGGTGATAGTCTGTTTGAAAGTATGTGGTATGGGTTCAATGACGAAGTTAGATGGTATGAAAATGAGTGTACCAGCTAGTGTGAATGAATTACGGACTTTGATAATGAATGAAGTAATTAGGAAGCCTGAAAAGATTGGTGTACATGCAAGGTCCGTAACTGCATGAAAGAGCTGAAGTCTATGTTGAATCCAGGAGTTTTCCCTCTCCAGGAAGTGCTCATAGTCGTCAGCTCTATTTTTAAGGTTCCTGTGTATGTTCATTATGGAAGTGATAAACTGGTGGTGTATCAGGGTAACAAGATTGTGGCAAATGAAAATGTCTCAATTTTGCATTTACAGTGTATTAGTGGTGTATATTATAATTGGCTGATAGAGAGGCATACCTATGTAAGGCGGGTAGGTGAAAGTGGTACAGATAAAATTTTAGAGGGTAAAGTTGCACAGCAAGAGTGTGAGGGAGAGGAAGGGTATGTGGATGTGAGCATGATGGAGGGTGTATGGCAACTTCATGACTGCTTAGATGAGGTAGAGGTGCGTCCCTGAGTGGTACCTGTAAGCAGGGCTGTGGAGTCGGCACATAAAAAACCAACTCCGACTCCGAAGGTATATTAATTCTAAATCTGCTATGATGATAATTACACAAGAGGCATTTCATCACCACCACGTGAATCATCAGGCTACTTTTTAAACCCATAACCTGCAAAGTTTGAGTCTAACTCTATGACGCATGGCTGCATCCATTTTAATAAACATGAAGCATCCCTTAAGAGTTCTTCGAAGTTCTTCCTTTTTATTTGTGGCTTCTTCAACTATAATTTTTCTGATACTTTGTCTTTCCAGAGAAACTCCAAGTTTCTTGGCCATTTCTCCATTTAGGCCTAGAAAGGCTGGTTGTGAAAATAAAGATAAGGCTACACCATTTCTTACCACCAGTTCGATGATGTGCTTCTTGAACTTTTCTGTAGTCATTGTTACGGTAACTTTGTCTGTAGTAAAGAATCTTGTAAGTGGTGCTTGTCATTCAGTAGATTTCTGATCTTTTGTTAACTTTGAAGTAGTTGGAAGGTTTTTATTACCATCTTTCTCAATGACAACTTCTAAAATTTTGGGATGGAAACGCTGAAAATGTCTTTTCAAATTTGATGCTCTGGTTGGTGCATTTTTATCAGAGCCAGTAAAACCACTGATTTTTGCTTCACATAATTTTTCACCATCATCATCTTCTATCATACACTGACACACGAAATGTTTCCCATCTGTGGTTATTGTAAAATATTCAAAAACTGCAGACTTTGTTGGAAGTGTCTTTGCCATTGTGAAAGGGGTTTTAGACTTCAAAGTTAAAAACTTATGAAATTTAGAAAGAACTCGAAATTAAATAAGCATTAAAAATAAAAAATATTATCTGAAAAGAAAAAATGAATTAATGGCATTAGTGTCTGAAATGGAAAACATTGTGTTTATTATTTAAGTGGTTTAACCACCATAGCTGCCAGTGATATCACACACAAAAACATATTTTATTAAAATTTATATTGAGGTCGGAGTCAGAGTCGGAGTAGGTACATTTTTACTGACTCCAACTCCAACTCCAGCAGCACCAAAATTGCTTCTGATTCCGACTCCACAGCCCTGCCTGTAAGGGTACAAGAAGGTGACCTCCAGCTCTACTGGTGCGCAAGTGAGTCTAGTAAATGAGCGAGTGGTAAAGGAAACAGAAGAGAGGGGTGTGCCACTGGCCTGTGAGCGAATAAATGTGAGGATTCTGGGATTAAGGGGGGATGCAGTCACACTGCATGAAGCTGTGCAGTTGAGGGTAGGATTAGGAGCATGTAAGGAAGTGTGGATCTTCAAGTTCATCATGCTGAAAGAGGAATCAATGCCATGCAATTTTTTGTTTGGTATTGATTTCTTAGGGGCAATGAATTTGAGCATAGATGTTGGTCAGGGCATTGTGTTAAAGGAGCAAGAACAAGTAGTGAATATGAGAATGTTTCCAAGTAGAGTTGTAGATGTGGTGCTTGTAGGTGCAACTGAATTGAAGGTGGAAGACCAATGTAAGGTATTGAGTAATAAGGATCTCCTTGACATGCAGGAAGCAGATGATGTAATAAGTAAATTGAAAGGTTATTTGTACGATGATATGGATGTAAGGTATTGGTCAGAGAGGGTGCAAGAGTATAAGAGATATGCAAGTAAGTTAGCTGTGTGGATGGGGATTTTATACTACCTTAGGGTAAATAAGATTGGCGAAACTGAGTGTGTGCCAGTGATGACATTTGAGGGAACTGTGGGATTGAGTATAATTGTACATAAAGCATATGGGCATGGGGGGAAAAGTAAGTTATGGCAGTTGATGAAAGGTATGGTCTTCCACCCTCAGTTGGGACTGGTAGTTTCAGATGTGGCAACCACATGTGAAACTTGCCAACGAAGAAAATACCAGTCCCAGTATAGTCACCCCCGAGTGCAGAAGGTTGAAATGAGAGCCATGGGATTTAGTTGTGGTGGATGTAGTGAGTATGCCTAGAATGAGTGGGGGAAAGATTGGAATACTTGTGGCAGTGGATCATAAACGTAAGTTTATGTATATGGTACCACTTGAGAATAAAACTAGTGCACATGTAGCTCAAATGATGAGTGAAAGGATGTTACCAATGATGTTAGGAAGGCTGCAAAAGTGTTTGACTGACAATAGACCTGAGTTTAGAGGTGAATGTTTTGAGCGAATGTTGCGAGAGAATGGAATAAAGCATGTAAAGATTACCCTGTATATGTCTTCATCAAATGGATTGGCTGAAAGGACTGTGAAAATGATTAGCGAGATGTTGCAAGTGTGTTGTGAAGATGGGAGTGAATGGGATGCTGAATTGGCTCGAGTTGCCTTGGCTTGTGTTTGACATTTTGCAAGATTTTATTATTATTATTAAAATATAGCTCATGACTTGGATTACCTCGATAGGTCCGAGTGGCTTCATGTTTTCCAAATGTAATGTAATAGCTCATGAATTGGACAACCTCGATGGGCCCAAGTGGCTTCACAGTACTAATCATCTAATGTAATGTAATCAGCAAAGTTAAGCAACAATGGGTCTGAAGACAATCTGAGAGGGAGACCATCTCTGCATCCAGATTATGTAGCTGGGCATCCCGTAGTTGAGATCCAATGTAAAGCTGTACATGTACAGTAAATGACATTACATGCTGCAGCTGCCCGAAGGAGATTAAGCACAATAAAAAAAAAATAAGGTACTTACGTATTAACAGGGAGCCACCACATATTAATGATTGGTTAGGTTAAGATGTAATATTTTCGTTAGTTGAAAATTTCTAATACATCATACTTTTTAAATAGCAATATTTTAAAAATATTTTTTTATACAATTTTCTGAAAAAAAATAATTTTTTTAGGCTTATTCATGATGAAAATTTGGGATCTACCAAACAAATGTTTATTTTTAATAAATCATTGATATGTACTGAAATTCCAGAGGATTGGAAGAAAGCAAATGTGGCTCCAATCTTTAAAAAAGGAAATAGAAACTTGACAAAAAACTACAGACCCATCAGCCTCACCTCCATTATTTGCAAATTACTCAAAAGTATCATCAGAGGCAAAGTTACTGAGTTCCTTGAAGAGTGCAACCTTATAAATGATAGCCAGCATGGCTTTCGAAATGGAAGCTCCTGTCTAACCAACTTGATTGAATTTTATGATGGAGTCCTCTTGCATTTGGACAATAAAGAGCCAGTAGATATAGTGTACTTAGATTTTGCAAAGGCATTTGATACTGTTCCTCATGCAAGATTGTTGGCAAAAGTTAGAGCCCATGGTATAAGAGGTCATACAGCTGACTGGATAGAAGAATGGCTGAGAAACAGAAAACAGAGAGTTCATCTAAATGGAAATAAGTCTACTTGGAGACCCGTATTGAGCACAGTGGTCTGTGCTGGGACCTCTGCTTTTTGTTGTCTATATAAATGATCTAGAGAAGGGCCTATCATGTAAAACCTCAAAATTTGCTGATGATACAAAATTAGGCCATAATGTTAAGTCAGTAGCAGGAGCAATGACAATACAAAAAGACTTAGACAGAGTAACAGCCTGGGCAGATAAGTGGGATGAAATTTAATGTTGATAACTGCAAGGTTATGCATATTGGGCGAAAAAATCCAGAATTTGAATACAATATGAATGGAATTTGGATTAAAAATGATGATAAAGAGAAAGACTTGGGTGTCACTGTGACTAATGAACTTAAACCCTTAAATCACTGTATGGTAATCAGAAATAAAGCAAATGCTACTCAATCTCATGCAGATACACATTGAATACAAATCACCCAATATTATGAAGCAACTATACATTTCATATGTGAGACCCCTCCTCGAATACTGTATTCAATTTAATAGTCCCTATTTGATACAAGATATTGAAAAACTGGAAAAAGTATAGAAACGAGCAACAAGAATGATCCCCTCTCTAAGACAATTGACATATAAGGAAAGACTGGCGTATCTAAACATGTTCTCATTAAAAAGGAGGCGGTTAAGGGGTGATATGATAGAGGTGTATAAAATGATAAAAGGGTTGGATAAGATAGATTTTGAGTCTCTTTTCATTAAAGATCACAATAACCAGACTAGAGGTCATAGTATGAAATTATGGTAATTGTATACAATATCCCCCTCACCTCAGTTTCTAATAAAAATTATTGCAATGTGTAGAAAATAATAAATAAAACATTTCCTTTAAGTAAAAAAAAATTTCGGTTCATCATATTTATGGAGATATTATTTAATTAACGATATCCATTTGATGTGACGTTTTTCTGATTGGGCTATTTTTTTGCTACTCTGTGACTTAATTAGTTGGTTTGGCAATTTTTTTTTTTTCCTAATTGGATTCAGTTTGGGTAATACCCAGGGTTGTGGAGTCGGAGTCGGAGTCGTGGAGTCGCACGTTTCAGGGCGGAGTCGGAGTCGAATTTTTACAATGTGTGGAGTCAGAGTCGGAGTCGGAAAATTTTGGACCGACTCCACAACCCTGGTTATAGCCACTAGGTTAAGAAGGGTTATTCAATTTTAAGTAGGACTACTACTGGTTAGACCTTAATTATGTTTAAGAGAATCTTTTTCATTTATATATATATATATATATATATATATATATATATATTATTGGAAAAAATAAAAATCCCTTAATATGATAATATCTACAAGTCAATATCCTTCTTAATATTTGAATGTTCCCTTATCCTAGAAAGTAACCTGATGATTCATGTGGTGGTGATGAAATGTCTTATTATTATGATAATTATAGAGTGAAACACTAGAGGAGTCGGAGTCATATATTTAAAATGTGAGGAGTCGGAGTCGGATTTTTAGATTTTTTACAATGTGTAGAGTCGGAGTCGAATTTTTACAATGTGTGGAGTTGGAGTCGGAGTCGGAAAATTTTGGACCGACTCCACAACCCTGGTAATACCTCAGTTTGGTCATGTTTGTGATAGAATTATGACGTGTTGTTCGTGTGGTTTTGACTTTGAGAACTTGATTCGGTATAGGTAATTGTATACAACATCCCCCTCACCTCAATTTTATGAAATTGACTTCACAATCAATGTAAAACCTTTATTTATAGCATGTAATTACTTTATTTATTTGATTTGTCATGTGCCCTAGATGAAGACTAAAAAAGTGCATAACTTAACATATTATTACATTATCATTTGCATAATTTAGGTCTCGGGGGTACAGGGGCTCCGCCCCCGTAAAGATCACGCATCACAAATTGATCGGTATAAGGTTCACTTTGTGATGCGTGATCTTTACAGGGGCTCTGCCCCTGTACCCCCAGAGACCTAAATTATACAAATGATAATGTAATAACATGTTTAATTACGCACTTTTTTAGTCAAAAATATATTTTTCTAGTATACATTTTTCTAGGTTAGGTAAGATTAGGTAAGGTTAGGTTAGATTAGGTAAGGTTAGGGTGGTTTCTGAAAATAAATAAAGTAATTACATGCTATAAATAAAGGTTTTACATCGATTGTGAAGTCAATTTCATAAAATTGAGGTGAGGGGGATGTTGTATACAATTACCAAAATTATTTAAGCCAAGATATAGAACAAATTTAAGAAAACATAGTTTTACAAACAGAGTAATTAAGTTTTGGAACAGTCTGACAGAAGTAGTGGTGACTTCAGATACACTTGATTCTTTCAAAAGAAGGTTGGATAGTTTGATGTCTACAAGGGACATCTGGTGATAGTGTTTAAGCCCATTTTTATTGCATGAATGGTACTAGTTTATTTCATATATATTATGTGCATTTAGGTGATAGATCCCACAGCTCAACACAAGTGTTGTGGGATATAGGGAGGCATCATCTTGGGTTAGGGGATACTCGCTGTCCTTACACACCCCATTTAGAGAGATTCCTCTGCCGAGCGGTGCTCCCCATAGTACTGTGAAGTATTGAAAAACTCATGATCGTTACTTGCCCCACAAACACCTTTAAATGGGAGACCCAAAATGGGTGGACACACATTTCTACATTACTGTAGTCTTCACAATATTATTATAGTATTATACCCATCTAGCATCCAGCAATTATTATATGTTCATTAAGTAGATTTTTTAATTCTAAGACACTTTTTTTCTATAGCATTTCCATCGCAAATGCTTCATTTTTGAGATATAAAATTTTTTTGGGTGTGTATCTAATGTATGTTTGTATATTTGTTTGGTATGGGTGCGCAGCTAACCGTTACATATCTGCCCAATTACTGCGCTCCATCCATCTCAAATTTGACTTACTTTGCTACCGGAATGGCTTTGTGTGACACATGCTCATTCAATTATTACCACTGTATTGTTGCTTTCTACGAAAATTTAGAAAAAAGTGTTGAGTTTCTGCATGCTCACAGTGTTCTACCAATAGTAGTGAAGTGTCCACATTGTAAAACGGAGTGTACATATCAAGACCAGAAACTGTTAGGTTAAGTTAGGATAGGTTAAGTTAGGATAGGTTAAGTTAGGATAGGTTAAGTTAGGATAGGTTAAGTTAGGATAGGTTAAGTTAGGATAGGTTAAGTTAGGATAGGTTAAGTTAGGATAGGTTAAGTTAGGATAGGTTAAGTTAGGATAGGTTAAGTTAGGATAGGTTAAGTTAGGATAGGTTAAGTTAGGATAGGTTAAGTTAGGATAGGTTAAGTTAGGATAGGTTAAGTTAGGATAGGTTAAGTTAGGATAGGTTAAGTTAGGATAGGTTAAGTTAGGATAGGTTAAGTTAGGATAGGTTAGGTCAATTTTGAAGGTGAAATTTGTTTTTCCTATGGTTTTTGATGTTTTGAACGAATCTGACCTTCAAAACCGTCAGCTGGGGGGAGGGGGGTTATCTCAAAAACGAGTCATTTCCAATGGTTTTGAAGGTCAGATTCGTTCAAAACATCAAAAACCATAGGAAAAACATAAATTTCACCTCCAAAGGGAGACGGGTATTGATGAGTACCGTAATGAAATTGAATGGATTCTTTGAATCTGATATATTTGCATGTCAGTTATAAACAGATATAGAGTGTAACATACTTGTGGATAGTAGCCTATTATGACTTTGATCCTCTGGATCCAGAGATTCTATCTTTAGTTTTAAATTGACAATTAGTTTTGTAAAAATTGGTTGTTGCCAATGTACAGGCAGTTTTTACATAGTGGAGCCACCTCGATGGGCCGAAGTGGCCCCTAGTGTGCCCACTATAAAAATTTCTTATGTACTTATGTAACATGTATTAATCATTGTAAATATTTGAAATATAAATCATTGTAAATACTTTAAAAAAATATTGCTATTTAAAAATATGATGTATTAGAAATTTTCAACTAACGAAAATATTACAACTTAACCTAACCAATCATCAATATGTGGTGGCCGCCCCTGTTAAAACTAAGTACCAAAAATAATGTTTAACCATTATATGAGCTCAGGCGTTATCTCACTTCAGTGTGACCCCTTTTTATGGTATTATCCACAATCAAATTTTATCATCAGAAATATATTGGGTAGTTATCGTCGATACTGGCAATTTCATCTCAAACAAGCCCTTTTCTTTTTTTTTTTTCTTAAATCTCTTGACAACTGTCAAATGTATTTAATGTTTGGACCATAGTCAATATAGTTACCAAGTCCCCTCAAGTCATTCATGAGGTGTAATTCTAAAATAAAACTTGCAACGTCCCCTCACCAAAAGAAAATGGGTAAACAAAGAAAACGGATTTTGATACGTATTTAAGCGCAAACTGTTCAATAAGTCAATAAATAATAATAATATGATAGTGATGCATCGGAGGCAGATTTTGGCCGGAAGCCGGAGGGCCGGAACCTCCGGCTTAGTGTTTTTTCCTCCAGCAAGGCCGGAGGTTCCGGTCAATTGATTTATTTCAGTAGTTATATGTGTGTGTGTGTGTGTGTGTGTGTGCAAAGGTGGGCACCCGGGCCTCAAAAAGGACCGACGGTCCCGCCGGTCCTTGCCTCAAACTGGACCGACGGTCACGGTCCTTTCTGAAGATAGGACCTAGGAACGACTCGGTCCTTATATATAATATAAGTGAAAAATTTGATTAAAATGAAAAATGAAATTCAAGACACCGGAAATCTTTAATTTTATTAACGTAAATTATAATTAATACAATACATAAATGATGAAAAAAAGTTATTAAGTTAAATGCTTGAGTTTCCCTTCAAGAAGACTAGCATTTCAAAATGGCTGTCACTGAGCCCTGACCTTTTCGGCTTGAGGACGTCCTTCCCCAAAGAAGAGCCTCTCCACGGCGGCACTGGATGGGATAGGCGTGTTAAACTTGATGAACAAGTCCTTCAACGCCGGGCTGGGGAACGAGTCCTTGTTGAAGATGAAGGGTTTCACAGGCCTCTCGCTGAGAAAGTATTTGTCCAGGTACGGCCAGGGATTGCCGGGTTCAGTTCTTCCGCTAGGAGCTCCAGTTGCTTGACTTGAAGTTGAAGCACTAACATCAGTAGATTCTTCGTCTCCTCCAGGTGTTGAAACAAGTTTCAGTTCAGTCTCAGTCTCTTTCTGAGTCTTCTGGAGGAAACGATCCATCTTCTTTAGAACTTCAAATAATCACTAAACACACTAAAATCACTAAAAAAGACCGTCCGGAATTGCTTAAAAATGGACCGTCGCTCCTCATTTCGGTCCTCACTGAGAAAGGACTGACTTTCCGGCTCACGGTCCTTAAAAAGGACCGAGTTCCTAGAATTCGGTCCCTTTGGAACTCGGTCCTGCCCACCTTTGTGTGTGTGTGTGGTGTGTGTGGTCCATCGTCTCATCTATTTAAGGTATGGAAAAACTATACACGCTTACAACATGGTATTGTATGTGGTACCTTTACTTCTTAAATATAAATTATTAATTAATTGAATTAAATATCAACAAAATTGGCTCGGGATTGGCGACATAGCCTATTTAGTACAGGATCTGGCCTAGAGTTCGTATAAATTTCTGGGTGCAGAGGTTTTGATAACTGATCTAGACTAATTTTGGGGCGTAAAATCCAAATTTTTCTATGCCATCGCACCAAATTTGTGCGAAAGTGGTCAAAATGGCAAAAAATTGGCAAAAATGGCAAAATTTTTATCAGTCTTTCGTATTTTTGTCATATTCTTGAGTTGAAAATTTTTTTAAGGCCAATTGTTTGTTTGAGAATCTGTGTTTGTAACATACTGCTGCCTGAACCAAGAAAACTGACAAAAATGTAAAAAAATAACAGCAAAAATAGTAAAAAATTAAGTAAATATTGTCAAAAAATCGCAAAAATGAAATGTTTTGGCTATTTTGATGCATAAACTAGCTCTAACCAATCTTATCGAACTAAATAGTCAAGAAATTAGATATTAATAGTTCTACTAAAATTTCCTAACACAAAAACATGTACAAATGTCTAAATTTTGGGTTACAATGATTAAAAATGGTTGTAGAACATTTGAAAAAATAGACAAAGTATAAAAAATAGTGCTAATTTTATAAAACTCTTAGGTTTGCATGTTGTAAAAGACTGTGAGATAAGATCATGTATTATTTCTGATGATGAAGTTAACTGAAAATCTTGCAAAAGTGGCAAAGAGTTTGGCAAAAATGACAAAAACTGTCAAGGCCGCTTATGTGATTGAGAAAGAGTGTTACCGTCACTCAGGTGCATCTTCCCAGTGCAGCACCACGGCAATGGGCTAAATTATAGCTAACTTAGTGGGAACGACCTCATTTAATGATGAGGCCCCATTTTTTTTTTTCTGTTCTTTTTTTTGTTTATTTGAAACTTTTATTGAAACATTATTTACAAATAAAAGCACTATGGCTTTTGTGGTATCTTCCGACACCATGAAAATGAAACAGAAGTACAATGTACAGATTTGTTCATCTGTAATTTTATTCAGTTACCTGCTGAAATTCAGGCGTTAGGATTTTGGCTTGTTCTTTGATTGCACTTGCAGAATGAGCAGCATGGTATGGATGACGCAGTGCAAGGGCATTTTGACCTCTTGGTACAGGTTTTGCAGCTGCAAGGTTCAATCAAATCCTGAGGTTTATCTGGGTAATCGGTTAGTTGAGGTTCCAAAAGTCCCTCATCAGACTTTACGTAACCATAGTCAAGTGGATTTAAATTTTCAGATATGGAGCCATATGGAGAGTCAAGCCAAAGTTTGCACTGAAGATATGCCCGTTTAATATGTCTAATACTTTTTGAAGAGCAAGGAAGCTGAGTAAAATCGATTTTGTCCCCAGTTTTGTAGTATTGCTCAGATCTTAGTTGATCAAATGATATGGATTTTGACTTGGGTTTGATGCAATGAACCAGAAAGTTTTCGCAATTATTTCCTCTGTAAGTGGTCCCTTGCCAAAGTCCTTAATTTCATCAAAGTAGTTTGACTGCTTCAGTGCACTAGATTTTGTACCTACTTTACTGACACTGTCACAGCCAGTTAAAGCATGCAAGGCAGGGAAAACTTGGATCAAATCGTTTTCAAGCTTTTGATGCAAGCCATGCAGAGGAATGATTTTGCAACTTGTTCCAGAGCCTTTAACAAACCATAATTCCTTCAGGCCATGCTCAATCCATTTTGTTAAATGGTAGATGAGGCACACAAAGATATCAGTATCACTGGTAGCTACTGAAACTGTAGCTCCACCACCAGGCATTGCTTTATCCACCACATAGTTTACATGTAACATCACTTTGTCATCTGCTTCTTCTTGTGAAGAACAAAGCTCAGGAATTTCGCAGACCTTCCCATTTTGGAATTGGACACAAACTTCAGGTTTTTCAAGAGTACCACCTCCCAGTACAATTACTTTATCTCCATGGTAGTTTTCCATGAAAAAGCCGACAAAATGTTTTTGGAAGTTTGCCTTGTTATCTGTGGAACTCCAATACTTGTTGAAGTCAATTGGAAGCCTCTGCTCAGGTAATGTTATGGAAATTTGTATTTTCGAATGCGCAATTGGTCGTCTCATCCGTTCTCCAGTCTTGATGCTTGAAGCCTTGTAATTTTCAAATAAGATATGAATTGTGGTTGACTTGGATCCCATACTCAAAAACATATTAAAAAGTGATTGTGCAAATTCACCAAATGTTTTCAACATTGCTTTTTCACCGGGAATTTCCTTACTTGAGCCATAAAATCCATGATCATTGCATCATTCCCTTCTAACAACAATGGGAGGTTTTCACCCAGTTTCTTTTCAAGTTCCGATCCCAATTCCGATTTCTTAGATTTCTTCAAAAAACCATCACTGTCTACAAGAAAAAATGGAAGAGGTGTAATTTCATGGAAAAGTAATTGATTCAATGGAAATTCCCTGAGCTGAGCAAATGCAATGTAGTTCAGTGCTGCAATGGTTTCTTTTTTATGTCATATTCCTTTCTTTTTCTGGAAGTGTTCCTCGCTGTTGCGGGCTTTTTCCTCTTAATTGCTGCAAACAAAGTTTCTGTTTTTTTCCTCAAGCCATTCGGTTTTGAAATTCTTGTAAGCAACATCTCCTCTATCCAGGCAAGTAATGTGATATGTATAAGACTCTTTATCCTCTTCACCGGTAGCAATGTTTCTGAATGGTTTGCCATCTAATGTTTTGCTCAATGTGTTTCCAACTTTGTAAATGTACTGTTGAATAGCTTGGACCTCTCATTTGTGAAGAATATAAGTCCTTCTCATGTTTAATAATATTCCACAGTGCCACTGCTCCCTTTCTCCGAGTAAAGCTAATTAATCCTCCGGACACTTTTGCAGGCTTATTATAATGTTGCTCAAGTGCCTGGTCCATTGGAACTCCATTACATTGTCGTGTCGTTCTCCTCACTACAAAACCACCACTAAGGAATGATTGTGGAGATCAGGAAAATGTACCTCAAGGTTTAAACAATCCTCAAAGAAGATTGGTGCCCATCTGGTGTAGTTGGTTCTATTGTAGGCGAAGAAAAGTGGGATTGATCTCTGTATGGAAGAAAGAAATAGTGACCAATCACCTGCCCGCATTGAGTAGGTTAAATCTCTGATGATTGGATACAATCTATTGGTAAAATGATACCAGTAATGAAAGTTTTCATTACTATCAGACCTCTGCTTTATATATTGTTGAAAGGATTGAGACAGAGTATATATCGAAGACTTAAAGTCGTCCCATTGCTCTTGTTCTGCAAGAGATAAGTTACGGTGTTCATCGACACTCAAAAACCCATCGAACATAATGCTTGTTATTGCTTCGTGCACGAAAGATAATCCTTGCTTGGCTCTCACATAATGATTGCCATTCATAACGGATTTTACTGTGTCTGGACCGAAACATTCGCTTTCAACCAAAACAGATTCAATTCCCGATATATGAAGATAAGATCCAATACAAGCAAGTACAATCTTCTCAAAATGGAATCCACCCAATCCGATAAACAAATTACTGAACAGATCTTTTTTCAGGAGCTGAATTTCCTTCGCAATAGCATAAACTCCTTCATCACACCACAGTGCACCGTATGGCTTATTCTGCTGCTTAAGCACGTCCTGAAAGTTAATCATTGTTGTAAAATGGTATCAAATTCAGTTGCTTTGTATGGCAGTATGGGAGTGAACGCAATAGTTGTAGGCTTCAAGCTATCTCCTACAAAAGGGCTTTTGACAGCAACAAAGCTTGGAACAAAGTCATCATTATCAGTATTTGAGTTAGTTGAAGAGCCCTGTATTGTGGTGTTCTATGTTTGTATCGCATCACAAACCACAGGAAATGGTCGAGATTAACAGTCTCTAGTAAATGATCGTTTGCCTTGTATTCAGAGACTTGGAAATCTTGACTTATTGTACCTCGTTCATGTCTTGGTCCAATCGAGATAATTTCTTGGCAAGGAAGAACGCTTTGTAACTTGCCAAGCGGAGGGTTGACTCTGGAGCTTCACTGATCTTATTAGTATGCTGTTGTGTTGGTGCAGAGCTTAATGGAGCATTTTGGAATAAAACTAGCACCGTATCGTGTGTCGAACCAATTCCAGACAAGGTATTTTCCAAGGTGTCAAAATTATCCATTGCTGCTTGAATTGGATGGTTTTGATCAAATACTGGAGGAACTGGAACTCTATGTGAACCACAAAGATATTGTACGTTTTGCTAGTGCAAAATTTATTTTGCGAACTTCTTGATATCCTACACAAATGCTCCGTTTGTTTGCAATTTCAATAAGATCTTTAGACTGTGACAGGTTATGTATAGTTTGAGCAAATCCGACATGCAATGGGGTGGGCTCCAAACCATTATGAAGGATGTAAAACAACATCTGGAAGATAGTGTCACACTTCAGCATCAACTGATTGTTGCTATCTGATACATTCCGGGTGGAAAACAAATGCTGAAGAAATTCCATCCATATTGGAGGACGTTCATTTTGGAAGCATTTTAAGGCTAGATCAAGATCGTTTGGATCACAATAGCTAGAGCGTAAACCAAAACTAAGTTTTTAACTCTTTCCTTAGGTCCTTAGCAACGTTTTCGACAGATGATTTCCGCAAAGTTTCAACAATTCTTGCACTCTCAATCTGGACAGAATAAACCATCTGGGATTTTGTTTGTTGCTAGGATATGTAAAATAAATGGTGTCCTTAAATTTGTCTATAAGCAGGCTCTTAACCAAATAGTTACTGATAGATTCATCCTGGTTCAGCTTTTTATTGATCTCTTGTCTCAAGTAGGTGACACTGTATCCACAGCTTGTGAAGTCTATTTTTGAGACTACATCATTAAACGCTTCTTGAACCATGTCAGTAGAACCCATAACTTCATTTTCTTGCTGTCTGTTTTCCAAAATCGTCTCTATTCTGCGATCATAGGCTGCAAAATGCTTCTTTATACAATTATTATGATAGAATACATCTGCAGCGAATACATCTTTGTATTCGTTCAACATCGCTACTCTGGTAAAAACATCGTCTTGGAACAAGTGAGCATAACTCAATAACTTTTGGGCACGACCTGGAGTACATATCCGAAACAAATCATGGTCAATGTTTCCACCTTTCAATTTGACTCGAGCTGAACCACAAAATACACACTTTCATATCCTTGATATGCTGTGTTTTAATCCTTTGCTTGAACTATTTTCTGGAGGAGTTAATGCTTCCCTAAGGAGGAATCGGAGGGTTCAGATTCAGCATTTTTAGACTTCTGGCTACGTTCAACGAACTTTTTATATGTTGCATAGCACGAAGTGCTGTGATACTGGATATAAGGAGTCTGACTCTCAGTAAGAGCTTTCAAACGCTTGCTTCTGTCATCATTTGGGTACGCAGAAGCCAACTGAAGCAAATTTTTTATTCCATGTTCTCGCTGCTCAAATATTTCTCTCCACTTGGGCTTTTGTTCTTCTGGCACAAGATACATTTACCAAGGTTTGAGCTATGCTTCTTTTCTGGCAAAGTTGACATACATCTGAAAAAATAAAATATACTAAGACTTCTTGCAATTGCAATTATAATAAACTGGTTCTATTCTATACATATAAAAATTAATTTGTAACACATTGGTCTTTATATTTGTTTTAAATATTCAATTCGATTATTACTTACCATGATCTATCATCTGTTGAATCACATAATGAATACAGGGATCCTCAATTTGTAGCTACTACCAATACTAAACCTGAAACACAATAAATATGACTTAGTTACTCTAAAGAAATCAAATAGATCGATTCTATAAGAAGTTCAAGCATTTTACAACAAGCAAGCCTAAGAATAACATAAAATTAGTACTATTTTTTTATATTTTGGCTATTTTTTCAAGTATTTTACAACCATTTTTATCGATTTATACCCGAAATTTAGACACTTGTGCATACTTTGTTTTAATAAATTCTTGCAGAGCTATTAATATCTAATTTCTTGACTATTTAGTTCGATATGATTGGTTAGAGCTAGTTTATGCGCCAAAATAGCCAAAAATGTAATTTTTGCGATTTTTTGACAATATTTACTTAATATTTTATTATTTTTGCTGTTATTTTTTGACATTTTTGTCAGTTTTCTTGGTTCAGGCAGCAATATGTTACAAAAACAGATTCTCAAACAAACAATTGCCCTTAAAAAAAATTTCAAATCAAGAATATGACAAAAATACGAAAAACTAATAAAAGTTTGCCATTTTTGCCAATTTTTTGCCATTTTGACCACTTTCGCACCAATTTGGTGCGATGACATAGAAAAATTCGAATTCTGCGCCCCAAAATTAGTCTAGATCATTCGTCAAAACTTCTGCACCCAGAAATTTATACGAACTCTGGGCCAGATCCTAGACTAATTGGGAATGAAATGATTGCTATACGTATGTTAGAAAATCTAGAAGAGGAAGAACCATTGTTGTCCCAAGGCGATATGATGACTAAGCTGATTGATGCAGCATTGCTTGTATATATTAAGTTAAGGTGTATATATATCCATCTCATAATTGTAAGGTTAGTGAAAAATTCACTTAATTTAGAGCTAGCATTTTTGGGCTCTTGTGGCATCATTGTTTGGGCACTCTTGTGGTAGGGCGGGTCATACTATGCATTTTTTTTAAATCAATGGAGAGGGGTGTTCAAATGACATATTTTGGTGTATAGAACACAATTCTGAAGAAAATATTTAATTCTGATAACCCTAACCTACATCATTTTGCAGTTGATTATTATTAAATTGTTGATTATTTTACTATTGTAGTTACCCCAGAATATGTCTTCTCACGTTTTCTATCATGGCTGCTCACGTTATCTCTCATAGAGCATTGTTCTAACTAATTCATATAAACACATATAATGTAATTCATATAATAATAATAATATTTAAATACTCAAATAAAAAGGTGTGCCATTCCACTTAATTGTAATTATCATACAGTTTGGTATATGAAATATTTTGACGGTTTTCTGGCGCGCATAAGGTCATTTTCTGAGCCACCTTTCTCAGAGGCTAGAATGTAACGTTTCAGAACATTGTAAAACGTTTTGTGAAATATTTGAAGTGACTCATGATTTATGAAGCTATTGGAGAGAAGTGGTGATGAAGATGAGTTTGTTCCTGAAGTTGAGCTCTTCCCTCAAACTGACCCTGAGCCAGCAGCTTCGGCAAAGGTACAGAAAAACTATGATGAGATTCAAAACATTGCCCTTGCTAGTGTAAGGTATGGCATAGGGCTGAGGCCAACTGCAGCGATAACAACAGCAGCTCTGATTGACGCAGAAATCATCACAGAAGACAATACAAGTAAAGTGATTGATAAGAGCAAGGTCAAGAGAGCACAGGAGAAGTTGATGAGAGAGCTGGGGGAACAGTTCGAGAAGAAGTGCAGGGAGGAGGGGGGGATCTCTTGCATCCTCTTTGATGGGCGGATTGACCTGACCAATGTGATGATGGAAGCTGAGGGCAGTGACCAATCTTTTCCCGCAAAGATCAAGGAAGAACACTATAGTGTTGTTAGTGAGCCTGGCAGCTACTATCTGTTCCACTTTACCCCAGAGAAAGCAACTAAAGAGGAGTCACATGCGGAGAAGATTGCTAAGGTCCTGTTTGCCTGGCTGAAAGAGAGGGGTTATGATAAGACCTTGTTGGCCATTGGAGGAGACTCAACAAATGTCAACACTGGTGTGAAAGCTGGAGTAATGCGGAAGCTGGAGCTGCACCTGTGGAGAAAGCTGGTCTGGTTGGTGTGCAACCTGCACACTGTTGAACTTCCCCTGCGCCATCTCATTGTTGACCCTGATGGCCTTACTCTGTCAGACAAAAAATTATCCGGGCCAATAGGAAAGCTCCTTGATTCTGCTACAGACTTTGATATCAATCCAAACTTCATCCGAATCTCTGTTGGCCCTCCACTGATCAAGCTTCCTGACAAGGTCATTCAAGATCTCTCAACTGATCAATACTATGGCTATAAAATTGTCTGTGCAGTCAGGGATGGAGTACTTCCTGCAGGGCTGGCTCTGTTAGAGATAGGACCAGTAAACCACAGCCGCTGGCTCACCACAGCGAACAGACTTCTCAGGCTCTGGGTGTCAAAGCACGGACTTAAAGGAAAGAACCTGAAGATTCTGCAATTCATTGTGGAATTCATCATTGGGTGTATTACCCATGTTGGTTCAACGTGAAGGTCAAGCACTCCTGGATCGAAGGGCCTAGGCACATCCTCTTTCAGCTGGACTGCCTCAAGTCCCAGAGAAAAGGTGCTGGATATTGTGATGCCAACTGTGAGAAGATCTGCTTGGTATGCCCACAGTGAAGTCATCCTCCAAACACTACTATGCTCTGAGGATCAGAAGGAGAGGATTGAAGGGGTGGAGAGAATCCTGGCCATCAGGGGAGAGGGGGACCCGGACACTCAGCTGGGGGACTCCTCTGTTAGGAGCAGAAGGACACCTGACATCAATTGTGATGCTTCCAGCATCGGTGACTTGATCAGCTGGTCAGAAGGTGTGTCAGAGCCACCTCTCACCTGCTCTCTAAGCACCTCAGAGGTGAAAAACTTCATCAACACCCCCATGGAGGTGCGCAACTGGCCTTGCCACACACAAAGCATTGAGAGGGTTGTTAAAATGGTGACTGAGGCTTCTGCTAAGTACTTCTCACAGGAAAAGAGGGATAGAGGGATCAGGGCTCAGGAGACCAGCAGGAAGCTGATGTCCAAGTCTGAGTCAAAGCAGGATTTGTGCAACCTGGCAAAGTTCAAGATGTCAGGAGAATGATCTTTGTAATTATATCCAGTGATATACATGCAGTTCACCTATTAATAAATATATGTAAAGTTGATTTGGCCTTGTCAATATAAATGATTTACCTTATATCTTTTAATATATTATAAAGGGGTTCAAAAGGGTAAAATTGGCAATTTAGAAATACAAAATGATGTAGGTTAGAGTTATCCTATCCAAAAAATAAGCTCATATTTGAATTCCCCATGTAAAAACACATAATTTAGACACCCCTGATGGTAGGATTTCCTTCAGATTCATGTTGTCACCTGAGTACGACCCGCCCTACTCTTGTGGCATCATTTTTTGAGGCGCTGCGCGTCTTTTCTACTCGTTTGTGGAATGCCGTACTTAGAGGGTGTGGTCTTATAGAGAGCTCTCTTGCAATTCAGTTTGGTTGTTTAGATACAAGATTGTTGCATCGTGCAATAGTGCAGGTTGTGTTGTTGTTGCAAGGTTGAGAAAGAAGACCATAAATAGTGCCCCTTTTGTTTTTATCTTAAATTCATGCAACTGAGGCCTAAGGTAGGCCCACATCGAGTCAGCAACCCTGAGGTAGAACCTAATAGGACCTCAAGTCCGTAAGTTGTTTTTAATTTTAGCTTAACTTGGGCTGTAGGTTGAACTGGCCCTTCAGAATTTGGCCGTTCACGGCTCAGCTGGGATTTTGAACCCAATAAATAAATAAATAAATAAATAACAACGTACATGGAACCCATATATAGGCATCGGGCCTGCATGACAACAAGAAAACCAAATTTATGATCTCGTGTTCAAACTTTACCACTGCCAACTCATGAAAATTACATCGAGAAACGAGTCAACGGCCTTTGCTAAATCAGCAGATAATAAAACTACGAAGATTATATTATAGCGGCTCACTCGGAGCTGCTTATGTTACAGCAATGCTTTAAACAAGGAAGATGTGCTTTGTCTGCCTATAAGTTCTGAGTGAAATCCTCTTGATATAAAACTTAATAACTATAAGAAGGATAGGCCTGTTCCTTCAGGTGTTTAAATAGTCACTGCCTATATTAGTTACATCGAGTCAACTCAGTGTGTAGCTCCATCGTACCACGGCCCTACATCGAAAAAGATCGTCGCGCCCTACATCGAAACAGAAGCGAGGCCCAACGAAATAATAAGGTAAGGCAATTCCTTTCTTTACCATTAGGCAGCGCAAATACCGAAGGCAAATAAACAAGAGGTCCTTTGAAGACCTCCATATACATAACTCTCTAACGAAAAAACATAGGGCTTTTGTCATTAACTCTCTATACAATAACTAAATGATAATTTCCAATCGGCGAAGGTTGAAGCCAATTTCAATCATAAGCCCCTTATAGTTAGGCTGACCATACGTACCGTTTTGAACGGGACAGTACCGTTTTTTTTATATTTCCTGGCCGTCCCTGTCACTGAAGAATAATTGTAAGCTCAATATGTTTATGTACTTACTTTTTCATGAATACAGAATATTACATAACCCCCGTCCCTCTTTTGCCATCCCAATGTCCCGTTTTTGTCTCAAGGAAATATGGTCAGCCTACTTATAGTTTTTTCACATGGTGGCCCGTGTAACTGGGGAACCGATCCCTTTACCTTTACACTAACACAAACTTTACCTTTACACTAACCGTAAACAAAGGCTTGTTCATTTAACAAGCTTAACTCATTTCAAGTCCTATAAAAATGGGCCAAATTTCAACCTAAGCCTATTTCGTAGGCCTACAACATAAGCCTATTTAATAGGCCTACAACATTAAGCCTATTTAGTAGGCCCACAACATTAAGCCTATTTAATAGGTCCTACTCTTCAAACTCAAAACAAAGCCTTGTTCATTTAACAGACTTAACTCATTTTAGGTCATATAAAAATAGGCCAATGTCAACATAAGCATATTTAGTAGGCCCAGAACATAATCCTATTTAGTAGGCCCACCTCACATTACCTTACCTAATAGGCCTAACATACTCATACACTAAAGGCCCACTTCAAACACTACAATTTGCAATTAAATATACAAGAAGCCTACCTCACAAAGTAGGCCCTACTCTTTACATTCAAGGCCTATCCTAACTAAAAACACTAAATTTATAATTCAACCTGTGATGTAGGTTATAAAATTTATTTCAGCAATTTAACTTACTCATAAGATTCACAACTGTAGCATCACAAGATTCGACTCACAACTGTAGCATCACAAGATTCGACTCACAACTGTAGCATCACAAGATTCGACTCACAACTGTAGCATCACAAGATTCGACTCACAACTGTAGCATCACAAGATTCGACTCACAACTGTAGCATCACAAGATTCGACTCACAACTGTAGCATCACAAGATTCGACTCACAACTGTAGCATCACAAGATTCGACTCACAACTGTAGCATCACAAGATTCGACTCACAACTGTAACATCACAAAATTCGACTCACAACTTTAACATCACAAAATTCGACTCACAACTTTAACATCACAAAATTCGACTCACAACTTTAACATCACAAAATTCGACTCACAACTTTAACATCACAAAATTCGACTCACAACTTTAACATCACAAAATTCGACTCACAACTTTAACATCACAAAATTCGACTCACAACTTTAACATCACAAAATTCGACTCACAACTTTAACATCACAAAGACCTAAAGCAATTGCACGAATTCAAACCTACACCCACCTAACACACACATTGTAAGTCTTATTTGACATATAGGCGTAACACATTCTAAGTCCTATTTCACATATAGGCATAAAACAGACAAGGCTTGATATAAGGGTCTCAAATGCAACATTTGAGGTTCTTTACTCAGCCAAATTGGTTAACCTAACACAAAACTCGAAAATAAAACCCTACATCAAAATACACATTTACAAACATACATACAGTACATAAATATATATATATATAACTCCAAGCATCCAATTCTTCTTTTAAAGAAGAATCACACAACAGATTTCATTAACAGACACATACATTCCTTGCAAACAGATTGGATTCCTTCAAAACCCCAAACCTTCCAGACCTACCTGTAGGACACAACATTTATTCAATCATAACTACGGGTATTGATTTCACTGGAGTGGTGAATCCAAGTTTTGAAGACCAACTGGATTCAGAGGAATGCAATGCACACACACACACACACACACACACAGACTGTACTCTTTCCATGTGTCTCAAACACAACAACCTGTCTGAACATAACCAAGGCTCTGAGAGTAAAAGCTTTTCTTGCTGCGCTCTGTTCTGTGCATATAATTTTGTGCCAAAAAAATTATATGGTTAGACAGTGGCACATACAAACAAACTACTCTAAAGGGTTTTTATGGCCTACCAAGGCCATAGCCCAACATATTCAACAAAGGGCTGATGGCCTACCTTGGCCATAGCCCAACCTATTCCACAAAGGGCTGATGGCCTACCTTGGCCATAGCCCAACCTATTCCACAAAGGGCTGATGGCCTACCTTGGCCATAGCCCAACCTATTCAACAAAGGGCTGATGGCCTACCTTGGCCATAGCCCAACATATTCAACAAGGGGCTGCTGGCGTACCTTGGCCATAGCCCAAATTATTCAACAAAGGGTTGATGGCCTACTTTCGCCATAGCCCAACCTATTCAAAAAAGGGTCTTGTGGCCTCCCTTGGCCAGAGACCAAACTACAAAAAGGGTCTTGTGGGCCTCCCTTGGCCAGAGACCAAACTACAAAAGGGGTCTTGTGGCCTCCCTTGGCCATGGGCCAAACAACAACGGTCTTATGGCCTCCTTTGGCCATGGGCCAAACAACAACGGTCTTATGGCCTCCCTTGGCCATGGGCCAAACTACAAAAAGGGTCTTGTGGCCTCCCTTGGCCATGGGCCAAATAAAACGGTCTTGTGGCCTCCCTTGGCCATGGGCCAAACAAAACAGTCTTATGGCCTCCCTTGGCCATGGGCCAAACAAAACGGTCTTACGGCCTCCTTTGGTCATGGGCCAAACAAAACGGTCTTATGGCCTCCCATGGCCAGAGACCAAACAACACAAAAACAGTACAGGATTCAAAGCCCCAAGCCCTTCAGATCTACCTGTGGAGGAGTAACATTTACTCTACTAAAACTACGGGTATTGACTAGTCTGAAGTGGTAGGAGGTTTGAATACAGTACAAACTCTTTTAACCAAACAACACAACATGGAAGTACAGTACATTTCAATTAACACACCAACGTAGAAGTAACTTTAAAACATAAATCGTTAACAAAACAAAACATGACAAAACTTCAAAACAACATTAGTAAACCAGCATTTAAAAACTGGTGACTTATAAAATTTACACAAATAATGAGCAAAGTTAAAATGCTTAATAACTTTACTTTAAATTCCATAAATTTCCTATACCTAAGGGGAGTCAAACTGATTGACATAACTTTAACTAAACTTGAGAAGTTGGCCTCTTGAACTTTTATGTTTAAATAGGTCTTGAGTAACCTTTCTCTTTTTAAATTCCTACTTCATTCTTTTTAATCCATTTTACATGTTTTTACACAGTTTGTCAAAAAATTTAATCTATAACATACAAATTTTTCTCCGCCCCCCCCCCCTAGTATATGGAAAAACTATACACGCTTACAACATGGTATCGTATGTGGTACCTTTACTTCTTAATTAAATATAAATTATTAATTAATTGAATTAAATATCTACAAAATTGCCTCGGGATTGGCGACATAGCCTATTGGGAATGAAATGATTGCCATACGTACATAGAACCCATATGTAGGCATCGGGCCTGCATGACAACAAGAAAACCAAATTTATTATCTCGTGTTCAAACTTTTCCACTACCAACTCATGAAAATTACATCGAGAAACGAGTCAACGACCTTTGCTAAATCAGCAGATAATAAAACTACGAAGATTATATTATAGCGGCTCACTCGGAGCTGCTTATGTTACAGCAATGCTTTAAGCAAGGAAGATGTACTTTGTCTTCCTATAAGTTCTGAGTGAAATCCTCTTGATATAAAACTTAATAACTATAAGAAGGATAGGCCTGTTCCTTCAGGTGTTTAAATAGTCACTGCCTATATTAGTTACATCGAGTCAACTCATTGTGTAGCTCCATCGTACCACGGCCTTACATCGAAAAAGATCGTCGCGCCCTACATCGAAACAGAAGCGAGGCCCAACGAAATAATAAGGTAAGGCAATTCCTTTCTTTACCATTAGGCAGCGCAAATACCGAAAGCAAATAAACAAGAGGTCCTTTGAAGACCTACGTATACATAACTCTCTAACGAAAAAACATAGGGCTTTTGTAGTTAACTCTCCACTGAAGTCTGCTGGAAATTTCCAACGGATGAGGGTATCAGGCAATTAACCCATAGCCCTATATAGTTTTTTTCACATTGGGTTTATATATTATAGTCCTGCTATTTTAAATTATTAAGTCTTTAATAACTTAAACTTTATAAAAGTCGACTTTCTATGCTTTGTGTGTGCTAATTTCTCTAAAAATTCCCATTGAACAGAATATCCTCAGGTTATGAAACTTATGATGTCTTGCTGAATGCTGAGTAAAGCAGCCTATATCAAATCAATTATTAATACAATCACTGATCACTCATAAAATAAATTATTATTACAGTCACTGAGAACTGAAATATTAATACAATCACTGATCACTCCGGGAGGGAGAAGAAGAGGTAGACCAAAGACGAGGTGGAGGGATTGCGTGGCGGCAGACATCCGGGAGAAAAATTTGGACGAGGACATGGTGCGTGACAGAAGTGAATGGAGGAGACTCATCAAGAACAGCGACCCCATATAGAGATGGGATTTAAGCTGCAGAAGAAGAAAGACTGATCACTCATAAAATAAATTATTATTACAGTCATCTGAGAACTGAAATATTCGGATAGGTGCATAAATGAGGTTTTATAGTTTTATAGAATTAAAACTAAAAGTTGTCAGAATTGAGTTTGGTGTACTTGGCACCTCCGGCCAGAGGCCGGAATTTAGTGAGACCTCCGGCCGGAGCAGGAGGTTTTCTAAAATGGGCGGAACTCCGGAGCTTCGGTACATCACTAAATAATAGTAATAATATATATATTATATATATATACAGGGTGGGCCGTAAGTTTCCATACATAGGAAAATTTAAATTATGGTCTTCACGTGCGTCGGTATTTGGATCAGCAGTTTCCGGATGCTTGGATTGGTCGGCGTGGTCCTGTGGAGTGGCCTCCCAGATCCCCAGATCTCACCCCCCTTGATTTCTATCTTTGGGGGCACTTGAAGGCCATGGTGTATCAGGAAAAGATACGAGACATAAATCATCTAAAGGAACGTATCACCAACGCCATTACAAGCATAACGTCAACTGTGCTAATGCGTGTTCATCAACAGTGGGGAACACGTATTGAAATGTGTTTTCAAAACAATGGCAACCATGTAGAGCATATTATATAAATAAAAATGGTTGTCCATAAAAAAATGTTTATTTTTCCTATGTATGGAAACTTACGGCCCACCCTGTATATATATATATATATATATATATATATATACACACACACCTTGCAACCTTACAAAGGTTCCGGTCGATGATTCCTTATTTCGCGAAGGTCAAGCTTGTCGCCCCTCCTCTCCATATATGAAAATGAAAATGAAAATGAAAAAGTTTATTGGCAGACTATAGTCCATATGACAAATATTATTAATACAATGACAGTTCATACACTAAGGATAAAAATATATACAATTGATTAGAAATAATACTGCACTGTCGAAGTTAAGTGGAGCTACAGACAGACGTTTTCATACCAAAAAGTCCATAGCTTAGAGGATAAATGGCAGGACTCATGGATAGCTTGGATGATCGGGTTGGTTGATTTTTTAATTCTTTGCATTAGACTGTGTTGAGCACGTCTTGTTACCTCCGGGAAGCTCGGAACATTGCGGGTTGCAAACATTTGCGAAGCTGAGCATCTCGGGGGTAATTTATGTAAGAGTCTAAACGACCTGTTGTACAGCAAATTTAGGGTTCTGCCAGAACCTTTTTTATAATTCACCCAGAGTTGCTGACCGTATATATTACTGCAGAAAGTACGAAAGAGTGTGTCTTTAGCTTCACTTGTACAGAAACGAAAGTTCCTTATGGTCATATTCGCTTTAGCACACAGGCTTCGAGATTGTTTTCTTATATCCGAGTCATCACTCAAGGAGCTGGTAATAGTTTGACCCAAATACTTAAACTCTTGTACTTCCTCAATTACTTCACCATTCATTTTAAACCTTATATCAGCTGGCTGATTACAGCTTTTAGGATGAAATTGCATAACCTTAGTTTTTGTAACATTAAAAAGAATATCATGTTTCTGCGAATACACTTCGCAGACTTTTAGTAGCCGATCCAGACCTTTAAGAGAGGGACTTATTAACACCATATCATCGGCATAAACTAAGTTATTTATCCTTGTGTTATCTATACAACATCCTACTGTTGCCTCATTAAGTGAAGCAATTAATCCGTCAATATACACATTAAACAGCATAGGGGAGAGCAAGGAGCCTTGTCTCACCCCACACGAGGAGCCAAAACACTCGGATAGTACATTGCCCCACCTAACAGTGAAAGATTGGTGGGAATACCAAAATTTCAATAAATTTAATATGTACATGGGAACCTTCCTGTCTTCTAGTTTTGCAAATAAAATATTGTGGTTCACCCTATCATATGCCTTACTTATATCAAGGAAACAGCTATAAATGGTTGAATTACTGTCAATGTATTTAGATATTGTTTCTTTAAGTACATAGATACACAGGTCAGTTGAGTGGGACCTTTTAAAGCCAAACTGATTAGGAGATGTCCATAGGAAATCATTTAATCGGAGTAACAAGAGTTTTTCTAGTAGTTTCGAGAAGCAGGAAGCGACAGCAATAGGCCTGTAATTATTGCTGGACAGAATGTCTCCATACTTATATATATATATATATATATATATATATATATATATATATACTGGGGCGGCTCCTTCTCTTGGGCCAGTGGGGTTAGGCCCCACCAGTAGTTACACTGACCAAATCAAAATTAAAGAAAATTCAAAGTTAAAGATTCACAGATATTTTCTCTAAATGAGGCCTTCAAGGAGCTCCTTAAAACTATGTAAATATACGCTAATAATTCACGTTATTTTAATTAAAATGGGCCCCCTCACACTGGCCCTAAAAGTATGCTGCATTGTATTCAAGCTACGGCGATGAGTCTTCTATCCGAGTTGCTAAAAGTTAGAAAGTTTACAGTTATTTCCACTGACTAATAAGGGATGTGGCAGCGTTGCGTCTGGGCCAGACAGATCTGACCCTTCTCTCATCAAGCAGTAATGAGAGTGACGTGACGTGATATGGTAGTGTTGAGGTTTCTTCCCTAATCCATTTATTTTGCATTTATCACCCTTGAGTGTGATTTATAGTGCATCACTATTGTCCTCACTGATTTAGTCCTTAAAATTGTACCCATTAAAAAATAATATCAGGTTGTAACATAAATTCATAAATTCTGCTCGATTAGAAAACGGACGATAGATAATAGAATAACCTCAAGATAATGTGAAATAGTTTTAGAAATGTTGCAAAATACACGCGGCGACAGGTTCGCATATGTTTTATCACGATAAAGAATGACTTAGGCTAGTGTAGGATTAGGCTAATGAATATTTTCTCTGGTGTTTTTCATACAGTTACAACGCCACCCCTACGATATTACAGTAATTGAAAAAACATGGAGCCCACGAAAGAGCATATTCGACATGAGATGCTGTATGAGTTCCATAAAGGATCTAACTCTAGTGAATCCGCAAAAAACATTCAAAGAGTTTATGGAAATAATGATGTGAGCGAATGGATGTGTAGGAGATGGTTTGAGAAGTTCAGAAATGGAGACTTCAGTCAAAGATTATCAACGAACAGGACGACCAAATGAGTTAGATGAAGGGTTGCTGAAAGCAGCAGTGGAGAAAAACCCAACGGTAACTGTAAGAGAACTTGGCCTGCAACTCGGCGTTAGCCATATGACCATTCATCGTCATTTGAAGCTGTTAGGAAAAGTAGTGAAGATTGGAAAATGGGTTCCACACGATTTGTCATAAGCGAATCTTCAACATCGAATCGATATTTGCACATCACTGCATTCTCCGGCAACTACAGGCACCGTTTCTGAACTGGATCGTCACTAGGGATGAAAAATAGGTCCTCTATAACAATATTAAGCGTCGACATCAGTGGCTTAGCCGTAAAACAAAGCCTAAACCTCAGCCAAGGAATGGACCCCATCCAAAGAAAATTTTGCTATGTGTTTGGTGGGATATGCAAGGAATTATTCATTTTGAGCTTCTGCCAGATAACCAAACAATCACAGCTGAAGTCTACTGTCAACAACTTCAACGATTGAGGATGGCATTACAAGAAAAACGTCCTACATTAATTAATCGCAGAGGTGTTCTATTCCACCAGGATAACGCGCGCCCTCACACTGCTCGAATCACCACTGCCCAATTGGAGGCATTTGGTTGGAAAAAAATGCCTCATCCATCTTATTCTCCAGACATCGCACCTTCAGACTACCATTTATTCAGAAGTCTGCAACACCACCAAGATGGACAAAAGTTGCAATCCAGGGAAGCTATCGAAACCGAAGTGATCGCTTTTTTTTAACTCGAAACCAAGGGATTTCTTCGAACGTGGCATAAAACAAACTTTTCTACTGGTGGGAGGAGGTTATAGAAAAAGAAGGGAATTATATTGATAATTAATTTGTCATTATGTCATTTAATTTTTGTTGTAAATGAACTAAAAATTCGAGCAAATTTGTGCTTATAAGTCCTTTAATTTTTGTTCTGAATGAACTAAAAAAATCGAGCAGAATATACAGGGGTTAGACAAAATAATATGAACACCTTGATAAATGGCGGTTTTTATTCTTAATATGGAGTTGGTCCTCCTTTAGCGGCAATAACAGCTGCAATGCGTCGGGGAATTGATTCATACAGCTTTTGGACAGTGGCTAGAGGAATCCTGAGCCATTCTTCGAGCAAACCCTGCTCCAGTTCCTCCAAAGACGCCGGCGGTGGGAATCGGCTTCTGATCTGCTGCTCCAACTGACACCACACATGCTCGATAATGTTAAGATCCGGGGATTGTGGAGGCCAATCCAAGCGTTCTACTTCACTAACATGCTCTTCAAACCAGTTTTTAACGACCCCAGCGGTGTGGATTGGTGCATTATCATCCTGGAAGACGGCGCCGCCATTGGGAAACAGCGTTTGGACCATGGGATGGACCTGGTCAGCCAATATTGACAGATAGACCTGGGCGTTAACCCTACCATGCAGTACTACAGCTGGGCCAAGAGTATTCCACGATATTGCTGCCCAAACCATCACAGATCCGCCTCCATGCTTAACGGTTGGGATCAGGCAGTCGGGGTCATAAGCATCTTTAGGCTGTCTCCAGACGTAAACTCGACCGGAACATGGAAATAGCGTAAAGGAGGATTCATAAGCGAATCTTCAACATCGAATCGATATTTGCACATCACTGCATTCCCGGCAACTACAGGCACCGTTTCTGAACTGGATCGTCACTAGGGATGAAAAATAGGTCCTCTATAACAATATTAAGCGTCGACATCAGTGGCTTAGCCGTAAAACAAAGCCTAAACCTCAGCCAAGGAATGGACCCCATCCAAAGAAAATTTTGCTATGTGTTTGGTGGGATATGCAAGGAATTATTCATTTTGAGCTTCTGCCAGATAACCAAACAATCACAGCTGAAGTCTACTGTCAACAACTTCAACGATTGAGGATGGCATTACAAGAAAAACGTCCTACATTAATTAATCGCAGAGGTGTTCTATTCCACCAGGATAACGCGCGCCCTCACACTGCTCGAATCACCACTGCCCAATTGGAGGCATTTGGTTGGGAAAAAATGCCTCATCCATCTTATTCTCCAGACATCGCACCTTCAGACTACCATTTATTCAGAAGTCTGCAACACCACCAAGATGGACAAAAGTTGCAATCCAGGGAAGCTATCGAAACCGAAGTGATCGCTTTTTTTTAACTCGAAACCAAGGGATTTCTTCGAACGTGGCATAAAACAAACTTTTTTACTGGTGGGAGGAGGTTATAGAAAAAGAAGGGAATTATATTGATAATTAATTTGTCATTATGTCATTTAATTTTTGTTGTAAATGAACTAAAAATTCGAGCAAATTTGTGCTTATAAGTCCTTTAATTTTTGTTCTGAATGAACTAAAAAAATCGAGCAGAATATACAGGGGTTAGACAAAATAATATGAACACCTTGATAAATGGCGGTTTTTATTCTTAATATGGAGTTGGTCCTCCTTTAGCGGCAATAACAGCTGCAATGCGTCGGGGAATTGATTCATACAGCTTTTGGACAGTGGCTAGAGAATCCTGAGCCATTCTTCGAGCAAACCCTGCTCCAGTTCCTCCAAAGACGCCGGCGGTGGGAATCGGCTTCTGATCTGCTGCTCCAACTGACACCACACATGCTCGATAATGTTAAGATCCGGGGATTGTGGAGGCCAATCCAAGCGTTCTACTTCACTAACATGCTCTTCAAACCAGTTTTTAACGACCCCAGCGGTGTGGATTGGTGCATTATCATCCTGGAAGACGGCGCCGCCATTGGGAAACAGCGTTTGGACCATGGGATGGACCTGGTCAGCCAATATTGACAGATAGACCTGGGCGTTAACCCTACCATGCAGTACTACAGCTGGGCCAAGAGTATTCCACGATATTGCTGCCCAAACCATCACAGATCCGCCTCCATGCTTAACGGTTGGGATCAGGCAGTCGGGGGTCATAAGCATCTTTAGGCTGTCTCCAGACGTAAACTCGACCGGAACATGGAAATAGCGTAAAGGAGGATTCGTCGGAGTAGACTACATTCTTCCACCGGTCCATTGACCAATTCTTATGGTCATTACACCATTTTCTGCGCCGCTCAATGTTGATGTGCGAAAGGAAGGGTTTGGCAATTGCAGCCCTCCCATGGTATCCAGCTCCATGGAGCTCGCGACGTACAGTTCTGGTCGATACCGGGCTTGCAAGATGCTGGTTAAGCTCTGCAGTCACTTTTGGAGCTGTGGTCTTATGGTTCTTTGTCACAATGCGCTTTAGCACCCGGCGGCCTCGATCACACAGCTTCTTCTTGCGTCCACTATTGCATTTGTCGGTGCTTGTCTTTCCATGGTTTTGGTATGCAGACATGACCATAGAGACAGTTCCTCTGGATACATTGAACATCTGAGCGGTTTTCGTCACCGATGCACCAGCCATCCGCGCTCCGACAATTTGCCCTCTTTGGAAGTCTGACAGGTCTTTCATAACTGCTAATTCATAATTCACTCAGGTCTGTAAAAACAACGTGAGGGTTATAACATGACGTATACACTCTCTGTTACGCATTTAAATAGGTTTGCCAGTCATTTGACCGTTTACTTTGTGTCTGACCAGTCCGTAAAGATAACCAGTGAAATCGGCGGGTGTTCATATTATTTTGTCTAACCCCTGTATGTTACAACCTTATATATGCGAATCTGTGGGATTTAAGAAATCGTTAGAAGATGAAGAATTCAACTTCTTTTTGTCGTTTTTTTATACGGCATTGAAGCATGTAGATGTTTTGTACAGTGTTCTGTAATCAAACAAGACAACTATTGTTACCATCACACAGGCATTGAAGAGAGTTGAATCATCAATGAATCACATGCGAGCAGGGCCGGCGCTAGGAAGTGCGGGGCCCAATTAGAAAATTGTTAGCGCCTAGCGGGGCCCTCTACCCTACAAAACCTGAAGATCGATGCTTTATGCTTCGTGCAGTACGCCAGTCCCAGCCAAAAAGCGTTGAGGGCTTGAGGCTCCACCATTAGCCACAATGATATACTAAAAATTGAAAGCCCATATGAAAGTTTTAATGTTTTATTACAAGTCAAGATATGCATGTATGCATCTAATGATTAAAGCAAAAGATTTCATGATTTTTAAAAGCCTGGGAGTAAGAAGAAAAGCGCAGGGGCAAAAGAACAAGCTCTAGTAAATAGAAATGTAAATGCTCTCTATGATAATGAGGCAAAAACTAGTTAATTTAATATGTAGGATTTACTTACCACCACGTTTCTCTGTTACATGCAGGCTTAAGACACTTCAAGTTTGCAGTTTGGACATATAAACAATTTGGACATATTTAACAAACAACACAACTTTACATTCCAAGCTTTATGTTATATAATCTCATTAACAGCGCTCTTTCTGTGTTGAGGGTTTGAATATCGTCCACAAATTACCTTTTTTTTTAAAAAGCTAAACGGCGACGATAAACTGAAATTACAAAACAAATAAACAAACGATTAGCAATAAAACATTGAAACATAGATATACGAGGACGGACTGAATAGTTTCACTGCCTTCACAGTAACAAGAAACTTCGTGCACAGTGGACACTCATTAATTCATCATAGCGTCCCCCACTCGAGCGCGTGCGCGGGTCCCCTCGGGGCGCGGGGCCCAATTTGAACAAATCGGTCTAATCGGCTTAAAACCGGCCCTGCATGCGAGAGTGTCAAGAACCACGTCCCTGAACCAGTTGCAGTTGATAATAATGAGACACCAATTCAAGTGAAAAGAATGAGAAGAGACGTAAGCAGTACAATGGAAATGGACGCAAAAAAGGCATGTACCCTAATGATTAACGAGATGAACTACAGATTTAGAAAATCAGAATTATTTCATCCCTTATAATCGTTGACTCCTAAGAAAAGAAGTAAAATAAGAACGCCTACAAACCATGCAAACACAGTCTTAACTCAAAGAAACACTGTCATACCATGCAAACCACAGACATGCAAGTAAAGAGAGGGTGAGAAAAGAAAAAAATATGAAGAGTATGACAAAAAGTGGGTTAGTTTACGTTACGAGTTACATCTAAGTTCGTGTTAGTTTAATTTTTTATTTTTTTTAAAATTTTTTTAAATATAAATTTAACGCTGGCATATCACACGCTGGCATGTCACAAGTTGGCATCAATCGTCAACAGACGCAAACCTCGACTATCATCCCCAGAGCTCCTGTTGCTAATTGTTTTATTATTTTAAACGACATTAATATCTTTAAAATGCCTATCTAAACGGTTCTTAAACATATTAACGCTGGTAGAGTTCACGACGGACGCGGGAAGATTATTCTATTTATCATTTACTTTAAATGTAAAAACGTTTTTAGCGATGTTAGTAATGAAACGCCTACCACGTAATTTAAATACGTTATTACGACTATTGCTATTATCGAAAATGAATAATTTGTCAAAATTTACGTTATCGATTTTATTAACGATTTTGAAAACTTCAATAAGCTGCCTCCCTTAATCTCCTAGTCTCGAGTGAATGCAAGTCTAACTCTTTAATTCTATCTTCGTAAGACTTGTTGCGTAGTGACGGAATTAGTTTCGTGGCGCGTCGCTGAACCCTTTCCAACCTATCAATATCCTCACGCAAATACGGGCACCAAAACTGAACGCATATTCTAAGTGAGACCTGACTAGGGACTTATAAAGGGGCAATAAAATATTCTTCGATTTAAATTCGAAATTACACTCTATGCAGCGTAACATCCTATTAGCTTTTGCGCAAGACTCCAGGCACTGTTTCCTAACTTTTAAATCCTTAGATACGCGTACGCCTAAATCTACTTCCTCGTCAACATTCGCTAACTGTCTATCGTCCATTGTGTACGTGTAATTATTGTTACGAGAACCTATATGCAAAACTTTACAGTTGTCTACGTTAAATTGCATCTGCCACTTATCCGTCCACTCCATAATCCTATTTACATCGTCTTGGAGCCTATTTCTATCGTCCACGTTAAGAACTTTACCGCCTATTTTAGTATCGTCCGCGAATTTTGACACGTTACTGGTCAAGCCTACATCTATGTCGTTAATGTAGATTACGAATATCAATGGGCCTAACACTGAACCCTGAGGGACACCGCTACCTACATCCAGCCACCCCGATTCCCTACCATTAACAACGCCCCTCTGTTTCCTGGAACGAAGCCATTCCTCTAACCCAGTAGTTCCCAAACTTTTTTACTCACGGCGCACTTTAGAACAAGTAAAAATATTTTGGCGTACTTTGTACATAAATTCGAAAATTTATTCAAAAGAGGTATTTATACATATTAGCATAGCATAAAGCAGAAATATAGATAATTAAAAATACAGAATTTCAGTTTGTATTTTTCACATTTTGAAATATAATCTTGCTCTTTCGCGGCGCACCTAATTACATCTCGCGGCACACCATTGCGCCGCGGCGCACGGTTTGGGAACCACTGCTCTAACCAGTTAGCTACCTGACCACGTATACCGTACGTTTTAACTTCGCAATTAATCTTCCATGCAGAACTGTATCGGACGCTTTTTTAAAGTCTAAATAAATAACGTCAGCCACTCTATACCTATCGTAGCCACTCTATGCTTATCGTATTCGAGCACTATTTCGTTATGAAACTCTAACAAATTAGTTAAACAAGATTTATGGCGTGGAAACCCATGCTGACTACTATTAATTAAATCGTGACTTTCTAAATGATCGACGATACGATCCCTAACTACGGATTCCAGAAGTTTACCAACAAATGACGTTAAACTAATAGGCCTATAATTGCTAGCTACTACGCGGGCGCCTTTTTTAAGAATGGGCGTAACTTTAGCTAATTTTAAGTCTTCAGGAATAATCCCCGCTTCCAATGACGTATTGAAAATTTTTGTTAAGGGGCCTACGATAACGTCTTTCAAATCTTTCAAATGTCTAGGATAAAGCGCGTCAGGGCCTGGAGCCTTGCTAACTTTTAGCTTCTCGATATAATGCGCAATCTCACCCTTGTAAACAGTTATTTCATTCAAAAGAGTCCCGCTACTAAATGGAACGATATCGTCCACGTCGGGGACACTCTTTACATCTTCTCCGGTAAAAACTGTTGCAAAAAAGTTATTAAAAATACCTGATATCGCCTGAGCGTCGGAAGCCAAAGCGCCGTTAGCGTTCACTTGAGGGGCCTATGTTATCTTTTATCGGCTTACGAGTATTGACGTAGTCAAAAAACTTTTTCAGATTATGTTTACTATCCGCAGCTATAAGTATCTCAATATTACACTTAGCATTCCTAACAGATCTTTTAACCTGATGTCTAAGCTCGATATATCTATTAAAGCTATCTACCGTGCCATTGCGCTTTGTTAAGTCTATACGTTCTGTTACGCTCGTTTATGAACTCACCTATTTCCCTAGTCCACCACTTGGGCCTACCATGATTTCTAGCGCGCTTGGGCCTACGGGGAATAAACTCCCCTTCGATATTCAAAAAACTTTCTTTAAACGCCTCCCACTGAAAATTTGTGTCATTACCCATAAATAAATTATCCCAGTCCACTACTCTCATCCTGTCTGCAAAGCTATCAAAATTAGCCGTACGAAAATTAGGGACTTCTATTACATTACTACCTTACTGTTTTCTATAAATAGCTTAAACCTAATAATTTGGTGATCACTACATCCCAAACTCTTACCTACTTCCAAACCTTCGACTATATGTTCGTCGTTCATCACCACGTCTAAAATATTGTCACCGCGCGTTGGTTCGGTAACCATCTGTCGTAAAAAATTATCTTTCATGAACTCACTCAGTCTCAAACCCTCATCATTACCAGTAAAAGTCTCGTAATTAACGTTAGGGCAGTTAAAGTCTCCGACAACTATACTATCCCGATTATTAATAAAGATACCAAGAAGTGTGTAAAATCTAGTATCGGTATCGAGGGGTTGAACGGGAAGTCCACAAACAACAACGAAATTAAAGCTAATACTACTCGCCCTAACTTCAACGCATATCGCAGTAATTGCTGCTGGAAAATCTCTCTTAACCTCGATAGCCCTAAGGAATTACGAATGTACAACAAAACACCGCCACCAATCCTATGTAACCCATCATTAGTAAAAAGTTGGTACTTTCCTGTTATCCCGGACCCCAGACTTTTTGCCAGTTGCCAGACTTCAGTTTTTACACAGAATATTTTCGTTAAAACTAACGAAAATATCACGACTTAACCTAACTTTACCAACTAATTAGGTTAATTGAATGCCCGGTTAGGTAAACTGTACGCCTTTGATAATAGGTTAGGTTAATTCGTGGTATTTTCGTTAGTTTTAACGAAAATATTCTGTCAAAATTGAAGTCTGGCAACTGGCAAAAAGTCTGGGGTCCGGGATAACAGGAAAGTACCAAAAGTTTAAAACCCACTATATCAAATTCCCCCAACAAGTCCAGAGTCACGGTATTTAACCACGTTTCGGTTATAGCAACTATATCGTAGATCCCGGAATAAGTTATTGCCTTAAATTCGTTCAATTTATTTCCAATACTACGCGCGTTACAATAAAAGACTATTAAATTATTTTTTTTTACCATGGATCGGTATTTTAAACTATATTTTCACGTCGGGCCGGCGTTTCCCGGACGCACAACGTTTAAAGAGGGTTTCGAGGCTTCGACCTATACAGCTTTCGAACGTTCTCATCGATTAACCTACCTAGCCTAGCATTCCCTCTTTCATTGAAATGCACCCCCATCTTTTATAAAAAGGCTAGGATCGCTAAATTCTGACCACAGCTTTACGAAGGGTACAATTTCCTGAGCACAACTCTCTTCTAGCTTAGTGTTTAAAAATATTGTTTTTGACGTAATCCTAAGACCTAAACCGTGCCTAGGGGTAATACCTAGAACTAAAGACCTATCTGACCTTGCCTTCAGGGACATAATTAACCCCCTGTATCTCTCCAAAAGGTCAGGTACTCTCGTATCGGCCTATACGAGTCGTTACCCCCTACCATCGTCACCAACATCGAGTGACGAGAGGCAACATCAATCCTATCTACTTCGTCTCTAATTCTGTGAACCCTGGCCCCTGGTAGACAGACCCTCCTCCTCTTGGTTGGATTCCGTTCAACGAACTCCTTATCCATATGACGCACTAAGGAGTCCCCCAATTAAAATCGCTTCCCCCTCGTTCACATCCCTATCCAACTGGGCGAAAGGGTTCCTATCACCTAACGTACGTGGCCTAGCTCCACCCTTAACTACTCTAAATCCCTCCACTTCTACTAATTTCGGGCCTACATTAATCCCTTCCTCAACTCTATCTAACCTTCCCGATAATCCACCTATACTAGAAACTAGGTTCCTAACCTCACCCTTCAACTTACTAACGTCTTCAACGTTGTTATAGGTTCGGCCTTCGTCAACTGTAAGCCTACCCCTGCCCTCATCAAGCGTTGCAAGTCTTAATTGTACTAACTGACTGGTTGATTGTATAATTTCTGAATGGCTACAATTATACTGTACAACAGTGAATAAAAACGGAAATGAGATCGTAATTTTTATGGCTAATTATATGCATAGATTGCGAAAATAACACTAATTTATTTCTATCACCCACCGATTTTATGAAACTGACCCTATTTCATTGCATCATTTTGAGAACCACTGGTTCTCTGAACGCATTTTTTACATTTTGTTCAGTCATGCATATGCTGTGGTGGTGGTGTTCGGCTCTGTGTTTCCACTTTGATTTTATGAAAAATTTCTTTCCTCAATCATTTAAAACAAAATTGTCAGCCATATTTCATCATAAATCGGTGCTATAAGTGAGTATTATTGAATAACAGCCATCAAATTATGTATATTTCACCGACAACGTCTATATTGTGTGAAATTGCAAACTGATCTATCATTTTCTTATTTTACAGGTTTTTATTGATGTTATGCTACACTGCCTAGAGAGTGTAAAAATTCGCCAGACAGTTTTTGTTATATTTGTGGGATATTAACGTTAAAACAGTATAAAAGGAAGTTGACTTCTCATGTGAAAAAGCTTTATGAATTGCTGTATACTTCGCATGCAAAGTTGGTGATCAGGACAAGCACTGGGCGCCTCATATCTGCTGTGTGAGATGTACAAGCTCGTTATCTGCATGGTTCAAAGGCACCGGTCCTGGTCTGGGATTCGGTGTCCCAATGGTATGGAAGGAGCCGCTGGACCATTCAAATGATTGCTATTTCTGCTTAATGAACATCACAGGTTTGAATCTTTTATTTTTCTGAATATACGTCAAATTTGGTGTTTTTAGCACATTTTAGCATATCCTGCTCTGCATAATGTATTACACAATTATGCTATCTTAAGTAGTCAACAATGTTTATTGTCTCACATCACAGGTTGCAACAGAAAAGGGAAAAAGGCTATAGTCTACCCAAATCTTCGTTCTGCTATGCGTTCTGTGGAACATTCGACAGATATACCCATCCCTCGTTCCCCAGCTGAAATACTGACCGATAACACAGACTCTGACAAATCGGAATCAGACGGCGAATGCTTTGAAGCTCAAGTCGAGTCCAAGAAAGAACATCTCATCACGCAGCCTGAACTCAGTGATTTGGTCCGTGATTTAATACTTACCAAGCAACAAAGTGAACTGCTGGCCTCACGTCTACAAGAATGGAATCTGCTGGCGGAAGACGTACGAATTACAGCATTCCGAAAGCACTCCTTGGATTTGTAGGAATATTTCACAATGAAGAACAATCTTTGTTATTGCATTGATATACATGGTTTGTTCGATGCTCTGGGTTTGTGCTATGAACCGAATCAGTGGAGATTGTTCATTGATGCATCTCTGTACAGTGTTAAGGGTGTACTGCTACACAATGGGAACACAATGCCTTCTGTTTTGATCGCTCATTCAGTCGTCTTGAGAGAAACGTATGACAATGTTGCTTTTATTCTGGACTGTATAAAATAAAATGAATATGAATGGCTTACTGCGCAGATTTGAAGGTTGTGGCTATTCTCAATGGATTGCAAACTGGCTATACGAAATACATGTGTTTCCTATGCAAGTGGGATAGCCGAGCAAGGTCTGAACACTACACACGCTCAGTATAGCCGCCGCGAGACAATTCCTCACCTGGATCTCACAATGTTATTCACGAACCACTAGTACGAAAGGAAAAAGTTATCTTGCCGCCACTTCACATAAAACTAGGGCTGATGAAACAATTTGCAAAGGCGTTGAAACAGGATAAGCCTGCCTTCAAATATCTAAAGGAAAAATTCCCCAAAATAAGTGATGCCAAGATTAAAGAAGGCATATTCGTTGGCCCTCAAATTCGCCAACTCATGCTAGACGAACATTTTGAAGCGGTGATGGATGAGGTTGAGTTGGCAGCTTGGCGTGCATTCAAAAACGTGTGCCGCGGTCTACTAGGAAAGACCAAATACGACAACTATGCTGCACTTGTGGATCAACTTATCAACTCATACCAACGTCTCGGATGTAAGATGTCATTGAAAATTCAATTTTTGCATTCACATCTCTCATTCTTTCTGGAAAACGCATATGCTGTTAGCGACGAACACGGGGAGAGATTCCACCAGGATATAGCCACAATGGAGAGGCGATACAAAGGGAAGTGGAGTCCTGCTATGCTGGCCGATTTCTACTGGAATTTAAAACGTGACCAACCAGAAGCATCACACAAACGCCAGCATAAATACAAATGAATTGAAAACAGTATAATACGAGAGTTTTATGTTAATTTTGTGCATATATGTTGAAGTATAGCAATAATTAAACTGTTCCTTATGATAAAGCCTATCTGTTTATCAATATATTCTTATTTTTTGGTATGAAGATTTTAAGCAGTCATTACAAAAAAACGTGACGTGATAGAAAAAACTATTTTCAGATTTGGAATCAGCACACTCGAAATATTAAGAATGACCGAATGTTATTCCCGTTTTTTTTTCTGAACCGAAAATTTGTTGTAATGTTATTAGCGACTCTAGCGAGCATTGCAAACAGAGCTACATTTGGAGATGCCTTACTTTTTTTAAGTTAAGCGAAATAGGTACCTAATGTAAATCGAAATAAATAATATTTATTTATGTTGTTGTTTTTCCCTTCCAGTTTGCAGAAAATCCTTACGTGATAGAAAAAAATGAACACTTTATTCGAAATCAGCGTAGTTGAATTATATAAAATCAGTTATTAGTAAGAAAACAACTCTTACAAAGTTCTCATTCGCGGGCCTGTGTTATTAGACATTTTTAAGTTATATGTATAATACTTTATATTATTAAAGTAAATGAAAAAGACCGAAAAAATTATTTGCAAACATATAACAATTTACATCTCAGTTATAATGCCAATATTAGCAAAATTATTGTTTCCATCCGATATTATATATTCATTTCAAATCATATTATTTAGAAGTTTATATGTTAGAATTTACGATGGGCGAAAAACAAAATTATCGCTGCTAGTAGCTAGTTATCAGTATACCAGGTGGTATTCTTCTCTAGTTTGGCCTAGTTTTTGTTATAGAAATAGATACAGTACAATAGTTTATGCACATAAATAACACAAACACATTATATGACCTCAGTTCAACTGATGACCAACTGATAGATTGCTTTCTCACACTAGTTTTGCTACATTAAGTCAATTGGTCTATTGCTAACTGACTGAATAATATTCATATACCGCGACATGTGCAGTATAATATTTATGTACCTAACGTCACAGTGACCTGTCACTAATCTGTTGGTCACCTAACTGAAAAGTATTTATCAAAGACTGTGAACAATATCAAAGTATGCCGCCACATATGGCAACCTGTCAGGTCATGGTCCTCACCTGAAGAATCTCCACCCCCAACGTACAGGGGTTGAAAATTACAGAACAAAACAAATCAGGATTCCCTAAGGCCTCACAAAAGTCACGAGGCCTTTCCACTTTTCAGCTGGCCTCGAGGCCAAGGTCACTTTTGAGGTCCGAGGCCGAGGCCTGCAAAATATGCCCGAGGCCTGCAAAATATGCCCGAGGCCAGCCTCGAGGCCGAGGCCATGCCTCAGCCCCATGTCTGATATACTATATATATATATGAAAACGTTTACTGGCAGATCAACAGTGCATATGATAAATAGTACTGTATTAATATAAACTGAAAATAAAATACAATGAAAATTCAAGTACTAAGAATAAAAGAATTATTAATGGCACTAATACACTTATTGTAATTTAGAAAATTTATTGATTAGCATAGGTTCTCATGTAATTTCGTGTCAAATGCTTGTTAAAAGTAAAATTGCACTTGATTTTGTATATTTAGGTCGTAAATGTTTAGAAAAAATAGGGTGGCACTTTTAACAAACAGAATAAGATTACTGAATCCAAGATGGCCGCCAGCGTTGACAAAGGATGCTCGTTATGGAATAGTTGGCATGTAAGTGATGTAACATAAGTTATAGTTGCTGTCAATGCTGGGCAACCGCACACCAAATGGGAGGTTCGCACCCGCACTTTAGCCTCTTCCGCACCCGCACTTCCGCACACCTCTAGGTTTCGCACTTCCGCACAACCGCACCCGCACCCGCACCCTATTTACATTTATAAAGTTTTATCGCAAGGAAATATATAAGTTTCCATTAATATATTAATACTTTTATAAATTTTTATTTAATATTTAATTGTGAAAATAAAGTTTTAATACGATAAAGTCATTTTTTTGTTATGAGAGGTCAGAAAATTACTAGAATACAATATCATTTAATTTTATTTTGTACTAATACTATATTACTTTATTCACAGCTACTCAAATACAAAAGATACAATACAATACAAAAGTAAAAAAGTGTGCGGTGTGTGGACCAATCCGCACACCTTCCGCACCCGCACCTCCGCACCTTTTTCCCGAGGTGACTGCACACCGCACCTCCGCACACCATTTCGCGCGTCCGCACAGTGCGAATGTGCGGAGGTGCGGAAGGTGTGCGGAACTTGCCCAGCACTGGTTGCTGTTGTGAATTTAGTTATTAATATTATGCCATATATTCATTATAATAGATACCTAAACAAACAATATTTTTGGCAAAAAAGACTATATGTCAAACATTTTGAGTTTCAAATTTAATGGCTGCCATGAAAAATATAAGTGGATGGTAAGTCGAAGTGAATATATGCACATTCAGGGCCCAAGCATGAGGGAGACAGAAGGTACAATTGATCCAGAGCCGGGAAGCTGAGGGGCCCGGGAGCCGCATGGTGGCTCAGAGGCTTTATACTGAATGAATAAGTGGATAAAATATAAAGAATTTTTTTTTGCATTACTCATTGGCGCGATCGACCTCACATTGAATCTATACAACGTCAGCGTAGAATATTCTACAACAGTTCTTTGGAAAAATGCTATGCTTGGTGATAACGTGGGAATTTGGCATAAAATTTGCCGACAGTACACTATTCGGCCTGGCAGCTTACTTAATAGGGGTGTGGCAAATTTATTTTTATACTTAGGTTTGTTTTAGTTGAATATTTGTATAAAATAAAGTTAGCTAGTTTTGTAATATTTTATCCATTTAATGTCGTTTAAATGCAATGAATTATTATTAGTAATTTCAACTTGAAGGTGTTGTACTATGTTATACCTAAATGTACTTGATATTTATCGTTTATTTGGTTTAACAACATATAATTTGAGTGAAGAAGCAATGTTTTTCTTTAGAGCTAAGAGAAGGGGGACTAAAGTGTGATGGAGTACAGGGCCTGGAGCTCTCAATAATAATAAAGAAAAACCACCGTATACATTGTGGGCAAAAATATATATTTTGTGTATTTTGTTGTATGTTCTTCAGCAGAAGAAGACCCTCAGCCAGCGTTGGGCACTAAAGCGTTAATCCGATAACAGTTAATTAACGAAGTTAACTTTTTTTAACGGACTATTAACGGAAGTTAATTTCCATTTATCGTTATCGGAGCAGTTAACTTCCGATAACTCGATATTTAGTCTGTTAAAGTCCGTTAACACGTTAACTGCGAGGAGTCATTCACGGAAGATCACCGCTCCGCGAATGAATTCAAACCGCCATAACTTCAGTCTGCTTCCAGATCTCGCAAGGGGAGGTTGTGCGCTTTTTATTGAAGGTAAGGTTCTTTTAACGTTAGTAAAAGTCCTATAATATTATATATATATTAATACGTATGGAGATACGTATGGTAAAATGTACGGTTGAGAAAAATTAATTTATAGTAATGACTAATGAATAAGTATTTTTACACTGCGTTAGTAAATCTCTAAAAAAGTATATACAGTATGTAAAATTTTAATAATAGTTTTTATTCACTGATTGTAATATTGTCGTCGAATTAAATAACAATTGCGTATATTATATAGACAAAATATTTTATAGACAAAATAATTCATGGACAAAGTATTTTTATTTTATAGACTAAATAATTCATAGATGAAATATTTTATAGATAAAATAATTACATAGAGAAAAATTACTTCTATTGAAAATTCACAGAAAAAGGTTAAGTAAAATAAAATATTTTATATAACGTAATATTATATATTATATATTATAATATTATAATTAATATTATTTTGAATTAATTTTGCTATTTTGTTTGAATTAATATTTTATTAGTTTAGTTACATATTTTATACGATGATATTTTACTGTTTTTAGGTTCTTCTGTATTATCGTCAACTAGACAGCGTTCAGTTCTCTCTTACCAAGCATTCTCTACAACTTTTAAACTTCAACCATGGAGCACCAAGAAGAAGTTCTCGACATTGAGATCGCCTCTGTCTCAGGCACTTCTGAGTCTCAGTCTGACCAGAAGCCTTTCCAAAACAAAAAAGTTGCAAAACTTGATAAAAATACAGTTAAATACCTATTTATTGTTGGATTTTGCATAAATAAACATTTTCTATGGGTTTTAAAGCTTTTTTCCTTGATTTTTTTAAATGTTAGTAAAGAAATAGTTATCGTTAACGGATTATCGTTAACTTCCGTTAACTTTGTAGTAAAATTATCGGATTATCGTTATCGGAGTTAAAAATTGGGGTTAACGGATTATCGTTATCGAAGTTAACTTTTTGGTTAACGGTGCCCACCACTGCCCTCAGCCCTTTCGGTTCCCTCTGTCACGTTATACGGCAATCCTCTTGAGGTGATACCCTCTACGCGATTTCTGGGCATGACTCTAGAGTCTAGACCGACGGCTCAACTGGGTTCCCCATCTCAAACACCTGAAGCAATCCCTCCAACGTCCACTCGCTCTCCTAGATCACCTCTCCCACACCACATGGGGCGCAGACAGACGCTCTCTCCTTCGCCTTTACACTTCCATGGTGCAGTCGAAGCTGGACTATGGCAGTGTAGTATACGGTTCAACCTCCAACGCCTGTCTCCGTATCTTGGCTCCGGTTCTTAATAGGGGCCTCCGCCTCTCCAGCGGTGCCTTCCGCTCTTCCCTAGCCTCCAGCCTCCAAGTGGATTGCAATTACCTCCCTCTCGCCCTCCGACGGGGTCTGCTCCTCATGAGGACATACCTCCGTGCACAGAGACTACCGTCTTCGCTTCAATGCGCGACGATTTCTGAACTCCCACCCCAGGGACGGAGCTGGCACTTTACTGAAGCGGTCCGCTCTTTTCTTGACCTTTCCAACACATGCCCGCCCCCTCAGTTATCCCCATTTCATACAGCATCTACCCCCGCCTGGCTCCTCACCCCTATCAAGGTTTGCAGGGACGTGTGTACCCTACCAAGGACTACCACGATCGCTACGGTATACAGGTCACTCTTCCGAGAACACGCAACCCAACACCCGGACAAGGTCCCCATTTATACAGATGGTTCCCGCTCGGAGGCTGGTACGACCGCCTCAGCGGTGATACTGGCTCAGCCGCTTTCTCGAGGCGTCAGCCTGCCCTGCGAGCCCTCCGTTTTCTCGGCAGAACTCTTCGCGATTATGGAGGCCCTCGACATTGTGCGCACCCACTCTGCCAGCTCCTTCGTTATTTATTCAGATTCCCAAAGCGCACTTCTCTCCCTAGAGAGATTTAATTCCCCCTCACCCGCTTGTTTATACCATCCAGCAAACCTTTCACTTTTTAACAGCCTTCCGACACAAGACAATCGCCTTCTGCTGGGTCCCGGCACACGTCGGCATCTAGGGTAACGAGGAGGCGGACCGCACGGCAAAGACGGCCTGCTTACTGCCGGGCTCCCCCCAGCCCCTCCCTTTCTCCGACTTCTTCCCGACTCTCCGCTCCCACTTCCGCTCCATCTGGCAACGGGAATGGGACCAGGCCACACAAAACAAACTCCACAAGATCAAACCGCAATTAGGATACTAGGCCTCCTCATTCTACCGGTTCCGCCATAAAGAAGTGATTCTAGGCCCGTCTCCACCTAGGACACACACGCATTGCTCATGGTCACCTTATGGCTAAATCGCCAGCCCCACTCTGCCCTACCTGCTATACCCCTATCACTGTCGTACAACTCCTGGTCGAATGCCCAAACCTGTCCGCTCTTCGTCGCAGGTGTTTCCCTCTTTTGTCTACTAACATTCCCATACCCGAGCGTCTACAATCCATACTCGCCGAAGGCCCCCATTTTTCAGCGGAAGCGTCTGAGACCATACCCCTCCTACCGACTATCCAGCAACTGAACCTTACTCACCCCCCCTAGTCTACCATCCCCAACTCAGTAACACCACCCACCCACTGCTTTGCAGTGATAACCAATTTGCCCAGTAATAATTAGGTATGGTGTCTGGTCTAGCGTTACGGAACGTTACAAGGGGGTGGGGGTGTCAAGTTTTAGCAAAAATAGCGTTACGTAATTTCTGAACGGCCCCATACGTGATAGCTTTCCTCCTGTGATCGCATGGTGCTGCGTTCTATTATCATCACTATCAATGCCATATTCTTTCGCAAACTCCCGTAGTAACTTTGAGAGCTCGGGTGCGATGAGAAAGAACTTATCTAGAGCCTTTTCATTTTTGATTATTCCTACAATTCCTCCAGTAACCTTGACTGTGCGGATTTCTTGTTCTGTTCCGTGATCCGGAGCTACTGATGTGAATCAAGCAACACCTTTCTCCACACAGAAGTTCCCTTTCATGAATTCTGCCCAGATGTCTGGGTGCTGCTTTTCCGTTTCCTGCATTGTTGAAATGTACAGGGAGAGTAAACGGAGATAGTTCAGATGATCATGAGCAAAGAGATACTTCATAAGAGACCCTATGCTCTCCATATACAGCAGAAGATCTCTTTGTCTGGTGCTTTTAATAAATTGCAGGATTATCTCAAACTGTTTCATGTAGTTGAGAATAAAGTGCTGGTTCTTGTTTGCAGTGCCTTCGGATTGTTGAAGTCTTTTGAAGATATATCTCTATTCGAACATTGCCATCGTCTCTGTGACAACATCGTAGAAATGCTTTCCACTTTCTGTACTCATGTTGACGTCTCTTTGATGTGCCTCTCCCAAACTTATAGATGATTTACTCAGAAATGCTTTTTCTTCGGGTTCTCTTGTCAGGAAGTGTTGAAAGTACAGATTGCATAGAGCAATCAAAGTAACTGTGTGCGCTTCCAGTGGTCGATACATATTTTTTCCATTGAAAATTTAGGTGACAGTTGTTGGTGAGTACATCCCAGCTTCTACTCAAGCATGATCAATTGCACTTCCCTCCACGTATTTTCCCAATGTTGTCAATGCGCAGAACACAACATGCAATTCACCGGGACGAAATAGAAACTGCTTCCAGATGTGCTCTCTCTCTCTACCCACAGCTTCATTGCCATGTCGTACAACTGAAGATCAAAGGTCATCATGGTGATTGACTCATCCCATTACACGAGCCGTGATATCATGTGCTCTCACGAGACCAGTGTACAGAATGCCATAGTCTGGAGGAGATGATCGGACTAAAGGTGGTACTAGCGCAACATTGGTCTGGCAGTTGGTGGAGGACAATAAGGAATTAAAGGCTCCCCATGTTCCCGGAGCATTGGTTTTAACTTCAGTTTCTGTCGTTTTCAATGTCCAAGCAGCCAATTATCCATGCCATATCTGTTTTCCTATTCAGATCTGTGATAGGCTTCGATGTATTCAGCTTGCACACATGCTTCTTTTTCTTGGGATCTGGCTTTTTACACGTTAACATCTCACAGCAAATGACATCATCTAACGCACGAGCTTTTGATAAACAGTCAACTTCAATTAGCAACATCATTGGGGATTTGTCATGAGATACAGATTGATGTATAGCTATTGTTGTACCATGGAGTGTGTTCATACCACAAGGGGCGGCTTCCTGAAAATCTATGTTGTCTAATGCAAACCAAACGAACATGCCTAGTAGCATGGGCCCAAAGAGGGAGAATGCAAGTGCAATTGCAATGGCGCAAATGTTGATCAATATTGCAAAGCGGAGGGGGTAATTCAACAAGGGGGAGGGAGGTAATGCAACAAGGGGAGGGGGATATGCAACAAGGGGGTAGGGACGAACCGCCAAGTTGCATGAAGGGGAAAGCTTTGGGGGAGAAGATGGGAAGGCCTCACCCCCCAAAGGGGTACACCTAACCTAAGAGAGAGAAAGGAGGAGGAGAGTCTTTGGGGGAGAAGTTGGGATGGTCTCACCCCCAAAAGGGGTATCTTAACCAAAGGAGGTAAGCCTTAACCTAAGAAGCATGTGTTCGCTTGGCCCCAGCCAGACGCATAATAAAGCTCTTGGTCTTTGCACTTGGCTTAGAAGGTCCTAATAGGCCAGTTGGCTTAATCCGCCAGATGGCTTAGAAGGCTTAATCTGGCTTGGAAGGCGTAAATGGCTTGTTCAGGTGCACATTATTATTCTGAGTTGCAAGACTGCACTATTTATTTAATTAAAGCATATAGTCTTGACAGTTGGCTTAGAAGTCTTAAGCAGCCAGTCGGTTTAGAAGGCATAACCAGCCATTTGGTATACGTATAATTACCTAGGGTGTTCCACTTTTAGCAAATTGTGAATTTCACTACACTTTGCTCTTCCCCGTACACCTTATGATCTGTAAAGCATATGTATCAAATTTGAAGCAAATTGAACACCATTTAGAGGTTGCACACTTATGTCACCTCTGATACCTTAGCCCTTTGTAACCAAATCTCGAGAACGTCCCAACTTCCAACATATTGTAGTTTTCTTTTCTTTCACAGGTGCAAAGAGTGTTGAAAATGGAAAGAAAGAAGATCTGGCTGATTGAAAAGACTCCAGGCGAAGAGCTCTTAGGAGCAAGATTGCCATCGCGGGAGCAAGTCCTCCTCTGCTTTATGTAACATCGCCTGGAGCTGAAGGAAACAATCCCCATTGCCATCAAGTCTACTAGTATCAAGCTTCAAGAAGTTTGGAAGAAGGCGAATATCCCCGTGAAGACAGAAGAGAACATTAGAGCTGCTATATTAAAGCTGTACAAAGAGTACCAAAACTTGAAGAAGGAGAAGTCGAGAGAGACGGACAAAGCCATTATGAAGCGTCAGGTGTGGAAGGGAGACCTTGCTGACCTTTCCGACATCGCTTGTCAAGGTGTGATGAACATGAGTTCAGTTCCAGAGAAGGACAAGGTTTTCTTGTCCTCCCAGAGGGAGGACAGAACGAGTTCTTCAATGGCTGGGGTGGATAGGAAACACACCATGGCTGTCAAACAGAAAGAAGAAGCAGCTAAGAAACTTGAACTTCGAAAACGAAAGCATGCTGAAGAAGCTGAAAAGATCTCCGAGAAAATGAAGCTGGATAGCACATCCTCTAGCTCAACGGCGACAACAGATGATGATGATGATTTTGCTGCTCCATTGGCCTCTAAGTCATCTCGTCGTTCCAAGAACACACTTCATCCAACACTCGTGGCTACTTGGGATAGAGAACAACTCTCTATTCGATAAGCAAGCATTTCCTTCATTGCAACTGCTAAAAGTCTCGGACAAGATGTATCGCAGATTATTATTTCGCCATCAACTGTTCATCGAGCACGTGCCAAATATCGAGAGAAAATGGCCAAACAACTTGAGGAGTCGATCTTCAAAGATCCACCTCTCTTAGTTCTGCACTGGGACAGCAAGCTACTACCCCAAGCTGTTGGCGGAAGCTCTAGATGCTTGGAAGACAGAGTGGCTGTTGTGGTAACAGGGAAGGAGTTCTAGCATTTTCTTGGAGTGCCTGTTACCCAGGATGGTACTGGTGAACAAATGGCTCGAGCCGTCATCCAGGAGCTGCAACGATTTGGAATTCAGGACCGCATTATTGGCCTCTCGTTTGACATTACGCCGTCTAATACCGGACTTCTGCAAGGGGTATTAGGCCTGTTCAAAAATTAACTTTTTCTTATTTTCATAGGTTTCTGTACATTTTCCCATGCTTTTTGACCTGAAAAAGCCGAAAGTCACAACTATTTTGACCTAGGATGTTGGGAAGCATTGCCGCATGGAGCTTTAAATTTTCTGCCTTGAAATCGGCCAAAGCGCAAATTCCGGGGTCCCTTGAATTATGTTTTGCACTTTAACTTTTGATCTAAACAAGATAGAGCAACAAATTAGGTATCAAATGAAAGAGCATAAAATTAATAAATAACAATAATAATAATAATAATAATAATAATAATAATAATAAATAAATAATAATTAATAATAATAATAATAATAATAATAATTATCTATCATTTTTCAGGAAACAACAGAAACTCAATCAGAATCTAGAAAACCATCTACAAGTTACAACTTCAAAATGGCATTAAGCAAGGAGCTGAGGGAGCTCCGTGGGCGCACAGTTGATATCTCAGAACCTCCACGTACTGTCCACAGGCAGGTGTCAACTGGGCCATCTACCAGATCTCTCACTGAAACTTTCCTGGTTGGATACCATTCAGCTTTTATCAGTGGTTCCCAGCTTCCCACCAACAGACAGGCGTTCCAGTATTTCCTTAATCTTCAGAATTTACCGGAAAATGCAGGGAGGCCCATGGTTCAAGACCTTGCATATGAAACAGTTGAATCTATCATCCCATTCTGGCAGATGGCTAGGATCAAGACAATGACCAAGTACAACGCAATGAAGCTCTTCATGAAACTACATGAGAAACATCGTGCTCTGGTGAAAAGCAAAGGAAGAGAAGTAACCCTGGAGGAAAAAGAGGAGCATTTGTGCTGGAATTAGACAGCCTGTTCGATATAGGAGCTCCAGATGCAATCCAGGAAATACAGAACAACAGACTGTTATCCAGAGAGAAGAAAGATGAGGATATCAGGTTCTACGAAGACCAAAAGACTGAGAGGAAAGGTATATGTCTGGTCATGACAAGATTTTTGAGACAAGATCCCTGCAGCAAGCAGCGAGGAATGAAAGACTGCAGCATAGACAAGAACAAGGTAAAACTAATTACTTTGAACGTTACAAAAAGTTTTAAGTTTTACTCCATTGCGATATTTAGCATGTACTTAACAATTACTGTCTTAACATGTTGTACTATTTTACAGCTGCAGCAGAACAAGAGGCAGTTGTTCATGTGGATGACATTACCTGGGGTGACTCAACTGACAACGACGCTAACACAGAGGACATGGATTACCATCAGCCTCGTCCTGGATGTTCTCACCATCAAGACACTGTGACTAGTGTGACTTTTACGTTTCCAAGGAAGGTCATGGAATGTGATGTCATCTGCAATACAGCTGATCGTCTTGGTTTATCAGACAATCAAGTTACTGCCATGGTTTCTGCCACCTTGAAAGCTGGAGGGGCTGATCTGGATAACTTCGTCATCTCAACCTCAACAACACGTCGCAACAGAATGCTGTCCAGGTATAATAGCCAGAGTCACATGTCCAAGTTTTGTGAAAAACCCCACAGTACGCTGCCTTACACTGGGATGGAAAGTTGCTCAAAGATGTCTTGGGCAGTGAACCTGGAAGTACCTCAGAGACTTTAGCTGTGCTAGTGTCTGGTCCACCTTCATACACTGAAGGAAAGTTATTGGGAGTACCTGTCATCGACAATTCTTCTGGCACAGCTCAGGCTGAGGCTTCAATGGATTTACTGGAGACATGGGAACTTACGGATAATGTTACTGCCCTTGTTTTTGACACTACATCCAGTAACAGTGGAGTTCACAGAGGAGCTGCCAAACTGCTAGAGAAAATGCTGAACAAAAAGGTGTTTTATCTGGCCTGTCGACATCACATCCTGGAAATCCTAGTAGGAGCAGTTTGGGAGAAGCTGTTTGGGAAGGTGAAGGGGCCAGATAATCCCTGGTTTGAGCATCTGAAGGATGTTTGGACGGACTTGTCCAAGGAAAACCCAAAGATGCTGGCTATCAACAGCAAATGGCTGAAGGAAAAGAAGAACAGTGAAGAAATACTCCAAGACATTCTAACAGCAGAAAGGCTTCCAAGAGCCGACTACAGGGAAATGGCTGAACTGACAGTCATTGTTCTTGGAGGAACGCCTCCTCGAGATATTCCCTGGAGTCGACCAGGCGCCATTCATCAGGCCAGATGGATGGCCAGAAACCTGTACTCCATGAAAATGCTGATGTTTGCAGATCAACTTGAGTACGACGAAGACACTGTATCAAAGCTGGAAAGACTCAACACCTTCCTTGCGCTGTTCTACACTCCTGTATGGATGATGTCAATGTCTGCTGCAGATGCTCCCGTGAATGATCTAAGTCTAATCCAGGACATGTTGAAGTACAAGAAAACTGACCCAGAGCTTGCTGATGCAGTACTTAATAAGATGGAAAACCACAAATGGTACCTGACGCAGGAAGTCGTGCCATTTGCCCTGTTCAGCAGTAGATTGAGTGATACATTGAAGCACGACATTGCTGCCCAGTTACATGCCACTGAGAAGCCAGACAGCTTCAGAACAGGAAAGCCTCTATTCCAGAGAGTCACAGCTAAGACCACCCTGGTTGATCTCATTGGCCCAGAATCACATTTCCTGCTGGACACACTGAACATTGGATCCGAGTGGCTTCTGGAACCTGTCACGTCTTGGCCACAGAATGAGGACTACAGAAAAGCGTTGGACTATGTTAAGAATCTGAAAGCGGTGAATGACATTGCTGAACGTGGTGTCAAGATGATGAGCGACTTTGCAAATGTCATAACAACAGATGCCAAGCAAAGGGACTATCTCCTTCAAGCTGTGGAGTTCAACAGACGCCGCTTTGACAGCTTCAAGAAACAAACTCTCCACAACTGACTGTGTAAATGTCATTATGAAATTAATCATCATGTAATGCTTTCACTTCTTGATCGATTAGACTTGTGACAAAATGTTAATCTCAAATTTGTGTCATGAATAAGGCGCCTTGTCTGCCTTGAGTGTGAGAAAACGAATTTTGTGATATTTCTGAAATCTTTGTATGTACCAATGTGCCATATCTTGTTCCAAGACTATCATAATTGTATAAGTTAGAAAGAGGATTAAAAACACTTTAATGTGGTGCCTATTTTGTTGCTCTATCTTGTTTAGATAAAAAGTTATAGTGCAAAACATGATTCAAGGGACCCCGGAACTGGTGCTTTTGGCCGATTTCAAGGCAGAAAACTTAAAGCTCCATGCGGCAATGGTTTCCAACAACCTAGGTCAAAATGGTTGTGATTTTCGGCCTTTTCAGGTAAAAAAGCATGGGAAAAAGTACAGAAATCTATGAAAATAAGAAAAAGTTGATTTTTGAACATGGCTAAAGGGGCATGTATGAGGATTGAACAATTCCTTGGTCGGTCGCTCTTGTGGTTGCCTTGCCGTCACCACATTTATGAGCTCATTTTGAAGGAGGTCTTTCATAAGTCCCTGGGGCCAACAACTGGTCCAGAAATCCTGTTGTTTCGACGATTTCAGCAGCGTTGGGACTTTATTAACAAAAATTGTTTCAAAACCATGATCGATGAAGAAGAGCCAGCCACGAGGTACTTGGAAGATGAACGAATCAGGATGGTGAGTTATCTTCGTGGAGTCATTGAAAGTTCATGTCACCCGAGAGAAGATTATGAGGAACTCCTCAAGCTGTCGCTCCTTTTCCTTGGAGGCTGGGGTGGGGCTGAGTTCTCCTTCAGGACTCCAGGAGCCCAACATCAAGCCAGGTGGATGGCGAAAGCTATCTATGTGCTGAAAATGGTTTTGTTCCGGGAGCAACTGGAACTCACCGACCGAGAGGTGAAGGGATTGCACGACGTGGCCCTTTTTACGTGTTTTATTTATGTCCAGTTCTGGCACAAGGCAGTGGTCAGTAGGTGGGCCCCGAAAAATGACCTAGACATGATTCAACTGTTGATTTCATATCCGAACAAGGACCTGGGCCAGGCTGCCTTGAGAGTTGCCAAAAGGCATCTATAGTACCTCTCGAAGACTCTAGTCGGCTTGGCTTTCTTTGATGAACGGATATCGCCAAATGAGAAAGAAAAGATGTTCCAAGCCTTGAACACACCTGCGTCGAGGAAGGAACTCAAACGACTCGAGTGGAAAAACCTGACTTTTGAAGGCAAGGATCTGAGCAACTTCGTCACTCAAAGGACGAAGACATTCTTCGACAACTTCGGCGTCGGGGATGTCGACAATGTAGAGGAATACACAAAAAATGACGGCTTGAGAGAGTCAGTCAACGCGCTGAAAGTCGTAAACGACACAGCGGACAGGGGAATTGCATTAATCAAGCAATTCAATGAATCAGTCAAGGACGAGAAGCAAAAACAATTCTTGCTGCGGATTGTTGACCATCATCGAAAGGAGGTGCCGAAAAGAACCAAGGCGGGAACGTCCTTGTACCAATTCAAAAATTGATTCGGATTTTCTGAGTTTAATACTAGAGTTTTTTATTTTCTGTACTTCCAAGGGAGAATTCTTTTGTAACACTGAAGAAAATTTTGTATTATTAAATTGTATTGTATTGTGTAATGTGTATTGATTTGAATTTTCCAATTTTATTATTAGAGTTTTTCATTTTCCGTGGTTCCAAGGGGGAATTTTTTCGTAACACTGAAGAAAATTGTTTATTATAAAAGGTTGAAATATGTGCAACCCCTAAATATCACTTGATCGTTTTCGAAATTGGTACACATCTTTCGTACATGAAAAGGACTAAAAGCACAAGCAAAGTGGAGAAAAATATTGACCTTTGATATTTTCCTCTGTACGAGTGAAACACTGTAACGTGTATATATATATATATATATATATATATATATATATATATATATATATATATATATATATATATATAATATCGTTTATATATACAACCAAAAGAATTAAATAAAACATCATTACATCATTCTGTTTATTTAGACGAATTATTGGAAATACTTTCATGAAATATATAGAAAATAAATGCACAATCAAATTAGTTCATTCTGTACACAGTTTAAACGAGGAATATATGCAATGAAAATAATAAGTATAAGAAATACACAAGTTGAAAGAAGAATATATGTATAATAAAAGAAATTAAAAAAAATAATAATATAAGAAATACACAGGTTTAAACGATGGAATATAATCATCAAAATAATAGTACAGGAGAAATCTATATATACATTTATAGTGAATAAGTAAATATATGGAAAATAAATATACTGCAAAACCCTCAAAATACATACACTTTATGTTCTACTGCGCTTAACTAAAACACTAAACTCGCACGTGATCGAGTCCACAGTTACATCATTGTTGCTTTGCATTATGCAATAAATACGATTTCACCGCTCAAGTTATAGGGATGCCTATACTCGATGTAAAGGCCTTCATTTCGCTCAATACTATTTTTTGTGCCCACTTTACATTCGGTTGGCAAATTATTTTTAAACAGGGACAGAATACGTTCAAAAGCAAGCACATAGAGGTCATCGTTAGCCACAACATCATTATTAAATACAAGTTTATAAACACTCCTTTCCAATCGAGGGTTTATTCCTACCGATCCGAGCTTTTCAATCGTGAACTCATCTTCACAATTCATAGCGGCAGTTGAAATAATCTAAGTCGTAACGACAGCTGCTCATTATATAAAGATACAATTCTTCAGGGTGAACCCTGTACCCTGTACCGCTCAAGTCCTTTGTACCAAAGTTCATGATATTTCGAAGAGTCTAAATCTTTTAAATAAGCATCCAGCTCTAGACCATTCTCGCCTTGTTCAGTCTTACGCTCGGTAAACCCGTCGAGCAGAACGGTGTATGCGTATTCAAAAACCGTATCAAAATAAATCATATCCGTAACACGCGGGTCGAATATAGGCTTCACCTTGCGGAAACCGACGATTTCAAACATTCTGTCAAGGATGAAACGGTTTCGCGTAGGGACAAGAACGTTATTAGCAGAAGCATTCTTCCACATCAATCGTATATCAATGCATGGCTGATCGTTATTTATACACAACGTACAAACAATGGCATATGAGGAGGTACCTACACCTGCAGGTATTTTATAGCAATCCTCGCTCCACTTCTCAACTACCACGAAGACTCTATTCATCTCAACACTTAAATAAACAATATTCCGTTTACCAGAGTTTGTTTGTCTACAAGTCGTTTCCAGTACATAGTTAATGACACCGGTTTTACGCCTGAACACGCGCAATGACTTCGTCACGGATACATCGTACACGGCATTGAAAATGCTGCTCAAAGGAAGCTCCATCGTATTCTATTGTTAGGAGTGCACGTCCAGTCGGTTCAAGCTCTGAAATGACTATGAGCCACAGGTGGGCGGATCGGCTCGACGGGAGGTGTGGAGGAGTGTCACACCATAAGCTGATGAATCGTGTACGGCGTTGTTCCAACGTGAAATATTCATGTGAATACTTGTATCCCATTATACTGGGTAGGTGTTTTGAGAAATTTTCCATCTGCGATACATGAAGCAATGCCGGTTTTAATGTTTTATCACTTCCACTCCCCAGAATGAGCACTAGACATTTTCGTTCAGGGGGATTTTCACGAACTAAACACATTTTATTCACACTCCGGCACACTATTTGAGAGAAACATATGCCCATTTTTTTCCTTTTTTGCTTAGCAGACAATACTCGTCTCTAACTTCTATTAAAAACTCACGCAGGTCATGATATATATTAATGTAGTGGTTAAAATACTTCAGATTCTCCATTATGACAAGATTTATATCCTCAGCCGCAGGGTACCATGTGGCAATCCTTACAATGTTTCACTATATCATCTGCAAACTCGAGACATCCCTTACACAAATCAGTGTGAAAAATGCTCTGTATGAATTGGTCCACAATTAACCCACCCCTTATTTCTCCAGTCTAACTATAGAGTAGATCAAGTCTAACCTAGAGGGGTCAGCCTAGAGATTCCGGAAATGGTCCAGAGCGGGCAGATAAATTGAGGTCCACAGTAGGATTCCTCACCAAACTAGGTTAGGGCAATCTACCTTTACCTTTGTTAAGCTATGAGTTGATGCTGGGTCTTAGGCCACAATGTAGGCCTAAGTTGTCTGACCCAGCTTAATTTAATGAATCTACGTAAAACTGGGTTAAAAACACAATTAGTCACTTACTGCTAGTTATTAGAGAGTCCCTTTTCCCGTCTTGTTTGTTTATTAAGAGCGTACTTGCTGGTGGGGATCTTTCTTCGTTGTCTGTTCTTGTCCCTTCTCCAGTTCCGTCTTCTCGCCCCGTTCCTCGTTTTCGTTATCTTTTGTTCTCCTTTTCGCCGGGCTTTTTCCACCAGCGTCGTGTTGGTTTTTTCCTCGGTTGGTTGATCGGTAATGTATATCTATTACCGAGCACGCTCTTGTCACACAGTATATAAATACTAGTGTGGAGAATAACTCTGGTGAGCAACCAATTGGTTTCATCCACCCAGTTATTGACATAAAAGGAATTTAATAATTGTTAGATTAACTACCTACCTACTCAGTGAACCATTTTCGTTACCTCCCAACTACCCACTCATCAGTTTTCCATATACTGGGGGCCCCGGGAGATAAAAATTTTGGTGTCATTGTCACCAATTTTTATGTCTGAGTGTAGACTAGCTAACTATTTGACTGTAAATGCCTGTTAATCTGATTAACAGTGCCTATCCTCACCTTCTCATGGAGAAGGTGTAGCATTTAATTAGAAGAGAAAATATACATCCATAGGATGAAACTGTCTATGGTCTTTACCATAAGAAAAGAAAAAGTGAAAGTTAGAAGATAAAATTACAATTCCCCAGCATCTATTTTTTGTTGTAAAAGTAGTCGCGCCTTTAATGCTGTTTGTCGCTGAGGTCTTGTGTCTGTCAATGTTGTAGTAGGATGCGTTACCACTCCTACTGTCAAAGGAATAGTTACTGGAAGTTCAGTGTCTCCAGTTGTTACTGTCAGTGGAGAAGGTTCTCCAAAGTCCATTGTTTTTGGGTCCAGACTCTAAGGGTACAAAAGAGAAATGTCTCTTGTTGTGTCACCAGTTGAAGTCCTTAATTTGACCACTCTTGTTACCCCGTCTGCCCCTGGTCTGAGTTCAAAACTCTAGCCAGAGGCCAGTATTGTCTTGGAGTACTGTCATGTATGAGAACAAGGTCCCCTACCTTAATTGTGTCAGACCAATCCTTCTTAGTCCTTTGTTTATGTCCTCTCCCTTAGACCCATCAAGTACTCAGTTTTCCACTGTTTAATAAAATGAGCTTTAACTCTAGTTAAGTGTTGTAACTTAGTCTGGAGTTCATCATGTCGTTGAGTCCAGTTTGGGTCTTCTGAAGAGTCTATATTGTAGTCCGGCAGGAGATAACTTGTTCTCCCCGAATCAAATGATTTGGAGTTAATGGTTCCGGTCATTAATGTTGTCACTCACATAAGTGAGTGGTCTATTGTTGATGATGTTCCAATCTCAGCCAGGAGAGTGAGCAACTCAAATAAGTGTATCTGTTTTTTACCAATTGCTTTCTTCAAGCAATTCTTTACTGTTTGTATATTCCTCTCCCAGATAGAACCATACCAAGGAGAGGCAACCGGAATATACTTCCACTTTATGTTTGAATTTTTTATATATAATGTGTGTGAGTTCATCGCTTAACAAGTCGTGGATGACTTGTTCACCAGCCTTGAAATATGTAGCATTGTCAGTCCAAACTGTCTTGGGTACTGAATGTCGTGCACAGAATCTCTTAAAGACAGCAACAAAAGATTCTGCTGTAAGGTCCTCCACAACATCCAGATAAACAGCTCGTGAGGCAGCACATGTAAACAGTACAATGTACATTTTTTGTTCAGTGTCACCCACCCCTACAGTCAATGCTCCTGTATAGTCAATGCCTACAGTCTCAAAGGGTCTGTTGAGAGTAACTCTCTCCTCTGGCAAAGCAGGAGTTGGTTTCCTATAGGGCCTAGCATGAATACGCCTACATGTGACACACTCACTCAGGACTGTTTTAACAGTGATCCTTCCCTTGGGTATCCAATAAGTTTTTCTTATGTAGTTAGTGTCTGTGGTACCCCCCATATGATATACATCATTGTGTGTTTTTCTGATTATTAATGTTGTCAAATAGCTAAATCTAGGTAAAAGGATTGGATTTTGCTTTTGTATGACAGTTTTGATTTGTCTAATCTCCCTTTACACCTTAGAAGGCCTTCCTCATCTCTGAACAAGTTTAGATCCACAACTACTGATGGTACAGGTTCTTTTGTTTGTTTCCCATTAGTTAAGAATTCTAGCTCTTTATTGTACTCTTTTTGTTGGGCTTGGCCTATCCAGTATTGGGTTGCAACTTCTGTATAATTATGATTATTTTTATTTAGCTGTTTGTTAATTGTAGCTAAACAGTTGTGAGCAAACTCAAACGTAGGCTGTCACCCGACAAGTTTGTTGAAATCAGAATACTTTTCATAATTAGTGATTGGTTCAACCTTTTCATTTGAAAGATTAAATTTAATGTCAAGTTAACTTGTTCCACAGGCCATGGTCTGTATTACAGAGCCACTTAGGTCCCATAAACCAAGTTTTGTTTGACTTCAACAACTTGTAGGATAAACCTCTGGTCAGAAAGTCTGCTGGATTTTGTTAGTTGGAACATAGTGAAAGTTACTTGTAGGCTTCATTAGCTTCAGCTATTTCTTTTAGCCTATTTCTTACAAAGATATTCTTACTATTAATGCTATCATTCCGTATCCAGGCAAGACAAATCTGACTGTCAAGCCAGATGTGGATATCAGTTATGTTCACATCATGGTAAGCATCCTTAAGCAATGAAATGGTTTTAATGGCTAATGCAGCAGCCAATAGTTCCAATTGAGGTATGGTTCGGGTAGTTTGAGAGGTGCAACTTTCCCTTTTGCAAAATTAGATGACTTTCTGTAGGACTTACAGATACGCACAGCACCCATAAGCTTGTGTGCTTGCATCAGCAAACACATGAAGTCTCTGGGGCTTATCCTAAAACCCACAGCACCTTGAATTTAATGTTCTGCACTTTGTTAAATCAGCAGCTAACTTCTTCCAAGATTTTTGATTTTCATTGTTAATGGATCATCCCACCCAACATTTGTCCTCCAAATTTCTTGGAGGAGAATCTTTGATTTTATTGTTGAAGGCGAGGAATAGACCCACAGGATCAAAAATTTTGGAAGCCTCTGATAATATTTGTCTTTTAGTATTTGCTCCTCATCAAGTTTAAAACCTTTAGTACAGATTGAATCATGACTGTTAGAAGTTGCATCCAAATACCAGTTCATACCTAAAGTTTTAACTCTGTCTGATGGCTCAGTAAGACCATTATTATCCTTTAAAATCTTTTTATTTAAATCCTCATCATTTGAAATCCACTCTCTAAGTTCAAAGTTACCTTTTGCATAATGTTTTGAGAGTGTTCATAGACTTCAGATAATTCAGATTTGTTGTTGTTGAGCCTATTAGATTGTCTACGTAAAAATGTTCCTTAAGGAAGTTCAATGTTAAAGAGTTATTAAACTGGTTCAAAATGATGTCCAATTGTCAATGCTAATAGGCTAGGTGAGCAATTGCTCCAAACAACACAACATTAATCTATAGTTATGAACCCTTTATTCAAATCAAATGGATCCTTGAACCATAAGAACCTAAGTTGGTTCTTATCATATTCATTTTTAAGATTTATTCTCAAAAATGCCTTTGAAATGTCACTTTGTACGGCATATTTATCTAACCTGAACCTCAGTAAGATCTTCACAAGGTCGAATGAGATTAGGACCCTCAATCAGGCAATCATTCAAACTGTGTTTATCACTGTCTTTTGAGCTACAGTTATTACTACTCTGAGTTTTGTTGTTGGGGCATCTTGTCGATAAACCCCCCTGTGGGTTAAATAATGACAACCATCTTTTTTAAAAGGGTTATTTGTTACTTCTTCAATGAAGCCTTTCTGTAGCTGTTCTTTGAAGACATCATTATATATTTGAATATTATTATCATCTTGTTTGAGTTTTTTCATTACTTTATATAAATGTCCTTTAGCTACTTTAAGATTGTCTCTTAAAGTTGGACAATTTATTTTCCAAGGTAACTCAATAAATAACTATTGTCTTTGCACTGAATGGTGTCTTCAAATCTTTCTACCATTAACTGATCTTCTGAAGTTTGATTTGTGTCATGTATACCCAGATTCTAGCAACCATAAAGTTTGAATTGCCTCATCCAAAGTTTCATTTGATAATGATGAATTAATGTTCTCAGTTGAGATAATATTATTCAATGTTGCTATTCTTACAGTGTTATGTAGGACTGAGTTGAGGCACAGAGTATTTGTTAGTCATGAACTATTTTGGTTTAGGTCTAGGTTGTATTTGGATAGGTCACCCAAAGGGGCTATCCTGATGGAGTCTGAATAGCTATACCATTACCTATCTTCACTATGCCCTTATGAATAAGATTAATAATCTGCCCCCATTAACATTTCAATGTTAGCTACTGTGTTGTTAGTGATATGTCTATCAGCTATTTTTGTAGTGTTTCCAAATGATTTATGGTTTGTTCTAGTTTTGGGTATAACCAGTTTGTTTTTGTCCTACTTTAGAAATAATAACTGCTTCATTTTCTCTAATTTATTTTCTAACTTAGTTCCAGGTCAATTGTCTTATAGCTATTTTTGTCCGAGTTATCCTTAACAAAGGATGCAATATGAGTTTTTGTTCATCGGTTTGGTGTCAAACCCTTTATTTACTACATTTGCGAAACAAATGTTTGTTGAGAACAACAGTCTATAAGTCTCACTGGAGTGGTGCTACCCTCACTATTCACTAGTCCAAAGTAATAGTTGGTAAAAGAATCTCAGTGTTTTTTGTTACGTTGTTGAACAAACAGAATGTCCCATGAAAGTGCATTTTCTTGATTACCTTTGTTTGGTGGAGGTATCTTTTGAGTTTGAGTACTATTGTTTGGACACTTTGGTGAATCACACATTGATGAGACATGTCGTAAACTTTTACAAAACTTACACTTGAATCTTAACCTAGATTTACAGTCTTTCTTATAATGTCCCTGGCCAGTACACTTTTTACATAGGTTCAACTGTTCACATCTTTTAGCTCTTTGGTTAAAGTCTGAATATTTGTCACACCCAGTACTACTGTGTTCATTACTTGCACAAAATTTGCAATGTAGTGTGTAAGTTGAGGCAGCAGTTACATTAAAGTTCTGTAATGTAGGTGTTCGTGTATTACAGTTGGTCACATTTGATTCTACAGTATCAAGTTTTGTCTGTTTGGCTGTAGCTAGTTGGTCTCTGGGAACAGTCTTTGGTTTGTCCATAGTCTGGATCTTATTTTGTGTTGGAATATTTCTCAATTTGTAATTAGTTAGGATATTGGGAAAGTGTTTTCTGATATCTTCAAGATTAGGATAATTTTCTCCCGTCTTTAGAACTAAAATATCTTTAACCCTCAAAGGGAGGCACCTAAGAACTATGCCTTGTATAATCCAAGATGAAGCTTTAATATCTATCTCATTGCTAACCAGTTGTCCTATAATAGCTTCTAATTTTGTATAAAAATTTTCCATATCACTATGGTTATCTTTTATGGGTGCAAAATCAAAAATTTGTTGAGATAATTCATATACAATCTCATCTTTATTAATGTAATTACGTTTTAAGAGATCAATAGCTACTTCATATGAATTCCCTACGACTGGTAAATAGGCTATCAGGTTATAGGCTGGGCCTTTAAGGAAACTAGTTAAGTAGCTAAACTTATCAACAGTTGAAATATAAGGTTTATTACCTATTAAACTCTCAAATTTGTCAATGAAAGATGGGAATTGTACCGTGTCCCCTTCAAATGTTGGTACTAGCAAAATGGGTAACTGAGCCCTCAATTCTTGTGACTCAGGATTTAGCATGCCACTTAAATTTTGTTGAAGGTTAGCTCTACTTTGATTAAAATCAGAATTAGGTTTATTTGTGTTAAGTCAGTCAAACGAGACCGTAGTCTCCTTATTGCTGTTCAATTGAGATTACCTGAACATCATTATCAGCGTAAAGGTCTATCAATTGTTCTTCAGCCATTTCGGATTCAACTAACTCTGAAATACTCTCATCAATGGCTATTATTTCCTTTTTTTTAGTTTCCAATTTAAGAATTACACACTCTAAATCTTCCTTACCTGGTTGTGTAATATTGTTATAAGTGTTCACGGCCTTTGTAACAGCACCCAACTTTGCCCCCTTTCTTTTTTAACTTTTTCAATTCCGCACTGTCCATGTCTAAGTCAAAATGTTTAACTGGGGATCGTAATGAAATAGAGGACAAGAAGAAATTACCAGAGAAGAGAGAGCACAGACAAAACAGTCAAGTTTTAAATTTGGTTTAATCCCCCCCAAGTACTTATGTGTCACTCAGGTCTAAGCTTATAAGAGAATGAGACTCCTTAAATGTAAATGTTTCCTAGTTAGGCCCTAGGTTGTAGATCTAATTAGGCTTGATTAGGTTAGGCTTAGGCTAGACCATTTAGCCTAATTCTGCAATTTTTGTTAAGTAAGATTAAGGTTTGTACATTCCCCACACACGGACCACCAATGTGAAAAATGCTCTGTATGAATTGGTCCACAATTAACCCACCCCTTATTTCTCCAGTCTAACTATAGAGTAGATCAAGTCTAGCCTAGAGGGGTCAGCCTAGAGATTCCGGAAATGGTCCAGAGCGGGCAGATAAATTGAGGTCCACAGTAGGATTCCTCACCAAACTAGGTTAGGGCAATCTACTTTACCTTTGTTAAGCTATGAGTTGATGCTGGGTCTTAGGCCACAATGTAGGCCTAAGTTGTCTGACCCAGCTCTATTTAATGAATCTACGTAAAACTGTGTTAAAAACACAATTAGTCACTTACTGCTAGTTATTAGAGAGTCCCTTTTCCCGTCTTGTTTGTTTATTAAGAGCGTACTTGCTGGTGGGGATCTTTCTTCGTTGTCTGTTCTTGTCCCTTCTCCAGTTCCGTCTTCTCGCCCCGTTCCTCGTTTTCGTTATCTTTTGTTCTCCTTTTCGCCGGGCTTTTTCCACCAGCGTCGTGTTGGTTTTTTCCTCGGTTGGTTGATCGGTAATGTATATCTATTACCGAGCACGCTCTTGTCACACAGTATATAAATACTAGTGTGGAGAATAACTCTGGTGAGCAACCAATTGGTTTCATCCACCCAGTTATTGACATAAAAGGAATTTAATAATTATTAGATTAACTACCTACCTACTCAGTGAACCATTTTCGTTACCTCCCAACTACCCACTCATCAGTTTTCCATATCATGATGCCTTGCATATTTTTTACTTTTATCATAACTCGCGTAAAGAGCCCTTATATTACGGATGAGGAGATACGTTGAACCTGACAATCGTAAAATAAGTTGGAGTCTTGTACGATCTCTCACACTGCTTTTAAAAACAGACACAGTCCTACGACAAGCATCCATTCCAAATACAACTATACGAACATTCATTTCCTCCTCTACCCTTCTCAGCTCTTCAGGACCCATATTACAATCAAACTCAAGCTTGCAATCTGAAGCCAGTTTACGGGCACGCTGCACAACCGTAGGCAACCAAATTTTTTGCGTCCGTATATTTAGTACAGTAAACATACGGGCCAAGACCAGAGGCGTACCGAAGGGGAGGGCGACAGGGGCGATCGTCCCCCCTTGAGCTAATAAATTATTATTTTGATTATTTTTACGCATTTAATTTACATACTCAATTAAATATTTTACGTATTTAATTTCATGCGCCAAGCCACTCGAAAAATGTTAGCTAGCTTTCTAGCGATTTTGTTTCATAAGTATTGCGTCATTTTTCATGACACCTGGCAACCGCAGTTTATCGATTATTTTTGTTTACATTCATTTAAATATTTAGTTTGTGAACTTTCTAAATTTTGATAATTTTAAGTATTGATTAAAACCTTGTGTGTATGAATGTGTATGTGTGAACTTGTGTGAAGGCCGCTTGGTCTCAAACATGTAACTAATAAATTAAATGAAACATTAAGTATGTAATTTTTAAAATTTGGTTTTAAGTTTTTTACACATTTTAAAATTGTTTCAAAGTTTTCATTTAATTTACAATTTTTCACATTGTATTGCACACACAAAATTTTGTGTGGATTTTGTTTGAATTTTTTATTTCATTATAATGGACTTTAATGTTATGGTTAGTAATAATTCCTATTTCTATTTGTAACTTTGTAGAGTACTATTTGCAGGTGTCACAGGACTAAAGATAATGGACCTTCATAAATTTTTTAAAAGAAAAAATGTCCAAACTGACAGTGGTTTTACAGAGCATGATGATCAAAGTACGTACTGTTAATCCCAGTAAAATTGTTAGGTTACAACAGGATGAGAATGAAAGTGAAAAACTTTCGGCGCCTTCGGCGCTACCTCTTGCCTCCCCTACTACTAAAAATCTAAAATGGCTTAGGATCTCGAAAACTCTTAATCCGGCCCTGAGGATAATTTTATTTTATAAAGGTAACAGTCCAAGGAAATGCTTAATCTCGAAATTAGCACTATTTTATTCTTATGTTAATACAAATCTGAGCATCCTAATTGCGGTTTGCATTGAATATTATGTTACTAATCAGATTTTTATCATAATTTTTATATTTTTTATATAATTTTTATATTTTTATTCATAATGTGTCTTAGCAGTAATTAGTTAATCATCTCTAACTGAACGATAAGCTCATCATGAACGTACATAAAAATTATCTCTATTTCAATTATACTTCTACGATTAATTCCAAGTTCGCTACCCCCCCTTGGCGTTTATATGCCGCCTATAAATAGCCTGAGAATTGAAGTTAAGAGTATAAGGTGTGGCACTATGACCCGCAACACGGAACACACGGTCAATATCTACCGTGAACTTATCCAAAATACGTACACTCGCTCGTAAACGTCAGACTGTAGGGAAGAAAAAACGAATTATTGTACAAAGAGGAGGGTTATTCTTCCCCACTTTATTTTCAGTTTTGGGGCCTTTACTGACTAGATTAATATAATGAAGAAAGTGGTAATGACTCCACACGAGGTGTATGCTTCACTACAAAGTTCGAAGAGTCTAGACACGGTTCTAGAACCCCGTAAAAGCAGGCTTAAAAGAATGGAAAGCGAATTGTTAGCCCTATTAAACAGTTAAAAAACACCTGATGAGAAGAATCTTATACCAAGAACTCTGCAGAAATTTCTTCAAGAGTACGAAAATTATAAGAATCCGACAGAGATCCCCGTGGTTATTAGGCACAGCACGGACAACGATGAGCATGGCGACATAGAACCTGTGTCTGACGATAGAGCTGACCAATCAAAGAATAACGGGTCGGCCCTACAACATATCGAGCATGTATTAAAAAGCACCCTCCCACGTACATTGAGGAATAAAGGTTTAAGTCTTTATAATCTATTGAATGAGGATATAATCTATTCAGTGAGAATCCCATTATACAGTGGACCGATACAGGTGAGATCATTGTGGAAAGAGCAAAGGTACAGGGGTCGAATATCGTGATCTGGTGAGAAAGTGGGATAGGCCCTCATTATCAGGATGGAAGCATATTAAACCAAGACTGCAACAAATAAATGTCCCAAAACATTGATAGGTAACTAATCGTGTTAGGCAAGGGGGTATATTATCACCCAATCTTTTCTGTATATACTGTACATGGATGACCTTACCAATGAACTAAAAACTGCACGTACTGGCTATGTCATTGGAAAGGAAAAACATTAATCATTTAGTGTATGCTGATGACCTTGTTCTTTTGTCACCCTCTCCTCATGGGCTGAGAGTACTATTAGAGATATGTGAACAATATGATATAGAAAATGACATCACCTATAATAGGGCAAAGAGTTATATTTTGATTTTTAGGTGTAATCTACTGAAACATGTATCATGTGGGTCTTTTGAAATGAATGGTCAGATAATACCCGTCAAAGACACATGTAACTACTTAAGTCATGTAATTACTCACAAGCTGCAAGATAAACTTGATATTGAGAGGCAATGTAAAAAGATGTATGTACAGGGTAACATGCTAGTAAGGAAATTTGTTATGTGTTCAGAATCAGTTAAAACTTATCTTTTTAGAACTTACTCTACTGCATTGTATACATCCCATCTGTGGTGGAACTATAAAAAACTGCTATGAATAAACTCTGTTGTTTATAATAATATTTTTTGTATGCTATGTAGGGAACCAAAATGGTGCAGTGCCAGTTTTATGTTTACTGCGCGTAACCTACCTCCCAGCCAAATGTTAATCTGGAAGAATATATAAAATTTCATTACTAGGGTCCAAAACAGCTCTAATGTGTTATTGTGCAATGTCCTGTCTTCAGATACTGTGTACCTCTCACCTATATGGCAGTTTTGGTTCAGACAACTGCTGGTTTACAATACGTTATTTTTGTAATGTAGCAAAGATTATATATAGGCATATTGTGTGTTTGGTTAAATGGCTATGCTGGCCTTATTTTTGTACTTGTATGTTAAGTAGTTATGTTGGCTTTATTTTTATTTTTGTATTACGTTCAGTGTATAATACGTAAGATTGTACTTGTATGTTAGGTTAAATGGCTATGGACTGTGAATGATCCGCAACAAAGATGTTTTGTTTGTTGTACATGTATAATTAATAATTTAAAATATAGTTTCCACAAAATCATATTCGAACTCAGCTTCCCATAATTCATCAGCATTTTTATTAAACTCTTTTATTTTCATAATTTCTCTGATTTTTTTCATTAAGCTACAATTATTTTCTCCTTCGTATACAAATGATCTTTTTCAGTTAATGATGTCTCGTGTAATAACAATATACATAAAATTGCCAGATAATTAATCAAACAGTATGCCAGTATGCTAGGTTAAGTGGCTATGTTGGCCCTATTTTTGTATTAACTTCAGTGTATAATACGTAAGATTGTACTTGTACGAGTATGTTAGGTTAAGTGGCTATGGATCGTGAATGATCCGCAAAAAAGATGTTTTGTTGTTGTTTGTTTTGTTAATAATTGCAATAGTGTCAAAGAGTTACGACAGTTATACGATGAATTTGAAATTTGAACTAAGTCTCTGAACAACTTCGGTGTAGGAATGGAGAGGTATGGTGTAATGTTAGTCACCATACTGGAGTCTAAATTGCCTAGCTCAATTTTGCTTGAATTAAGTAGGGGACACTCTACAGAGCATGTGTACATCCCCCTTGAGTAGATTTTAAGCCTTTTAGGCACAGAATTACCAAGGCGAGAGGGAACTGAGTTTAGCAGTTGGATATTGAACAAGGGGACAAAGGCAGGCAAAGTGCCAAAGTTTCTACCAAAAGCAATAGTTCATGTACAGTGTCAACTCTACATGCATCCTCTGAGAATAATTTAAAGGGAATCAAGGAGTGCATATTTTGCGAAGGCAACCACAAATCATAAAAGCGTGAAGTGGCTTTACCTGTTGAAGAGAGAAAGGACAGTGGTAACTAAGTCCGCAGCATGTTTAAAGTGCTTTTTGAAAGGTCACAGAGAAGGTTTTGCAAGTTTAAAATTTTGTGTAAAAGCCATGGGCGGCATTAGTCATTATTGTGTGAAAACATTCCAAGTAGGCCTACACCAGAAGTTGAGACATCAGTGACACATGCCACTTCTATGAAAGGGAGTACGAGTAAAGGGAGGGGGGAGGAACCTTATTGCAAATGGCTACAGTGTTATTAGTTGGTAATGCTGAAGAAGCCACTCTAAGAATGTTGTTTGATAGTAGTAGCTAGTGTAGCTTTATTAAGACAAGAATTTCCAGAAATTTGAAGTTAAAGGAACTTAATAGGGAAAATTTGAACATTTCTGGGTTTGGGGGTTCAGCTCAAAACAACCAAAGTTAAGAAGTAGAAATTCTGGTTAAGGGGTTGTTACCACAAAGTCCCACTATCGAAATTGAAGCTGTAGAGATTGAAAAACCTTGTGCTCCAGTCACTATTTGTTTAGATATGGCATGTACCCAATAATTACAAGTTAAATGAATTAATTTGGGAAATAATACGGTTGAAGGAACTGAAGAAATTAGTCTTTTGATTGGAGCTATTATTGGGACTTCATCACTGGTAACACTATCCGCACGTCTCAAGGTCTTATAGCTACTGAAAGCAAGTTAGGCTGGATGCTACATGGTACGTATCTATTGCAGTGAAATGGAGGTTCTTTTTGTTAAAATTGAGGAGAACAGCCATGGTATGGAAAGGCATTTGAAGGCCTTTTGGAAGCTTGAATCCATTGGTATAAGGGACAAACAGGAGAAGCAGGCAAGTGCAGTGAACAGGGAGATTTTAGAGCAATTTGAAAATGGTATTGCTTTTACAAATGGTTGCTACGAAGTTGGTCTCCCTTGGAAGGATTCTTGCAAACCAAGCTCTACCCTTCAGTTAGCTAATAGGAGGTTAGAGACTTCATTGCTCAGGTTAAGGAAGAATGAAGAGATGTTAAATGAATACAATGAGGCCATCCTAAGCTATGTAAAGGAGGGGTATGCTGAAAGAGTGCAACATGAGCTGGTGAGTTAGGAAGCACATTTTCTGCCACACCGTGCAGTGGTGCAGCAAGCAAAACTACTACCAAAGTGAGGTTAGTTTTTGATGGCTCAGCCAAGGACAAAGGTGTTGTGTCCTTGAATGACTGTTTGGATGCTGGTCCAAATTTAAATACAGATTTATTTCATTGTTACTAAGGTTCAGGTTTGATAGAGTAGCATTGACCGCAGATGTAAAGAAAGCCTTTTTGAGGATAAAGCTAAAACCAGAGGACAGAGATGCAGTAAAGTACCTGTGGGTGGATGCAAAAGACTTGTTTGAAAATGAAGTCAGTATCATTTGGCCTCAGCTCTAGTCCATTTCTTTTGGCAGCTACTATACAGCACCATTTTAAGAAATATTCTGAAGTCTATCCTAATACTGTTGAACACGTAAAGCAAAATTTTTATGTTGATGATTTGCTGTGTTCTCTGGATAATACAGAAATGAGTCAACGGATATTCACGGAAGAAGAGCTATAATGAGTGAGGCTGGTATGAAGTTTAGAAAATGGCAAACCAATCATTCTCAGTTACAAAGGTTTATGAGCCAGTCCTGTGTAGGACCTGATGAAGCAGAAACTGTTGAGGATTCTGGTACCAAGGAACTGGGGGGGGGGAATAGATACACAGGTACTAGGCATTGTTTGGCAGCAAGGAGAGGATTTATTTACCTTCAGTGGGAAGTCTTTGGTAGAGCTGGCTGGGAATGAGACAAGGTGGACAAAATGTACATCGCTTAGTTTGGCTTCAAAGGTGATTGATTCTTTTGGATTTCTGGCTCCAATTCGTGATAAAGTTATTGAAAAATTTATTGAAATTTTTTTTTTTTTTGAGATTATTTTTATCTAGGTGCAATATTAAGGCTAAGTTTACTTTAAATAGACACAGTAATTATAGAAATAATAATGGCCCATTTAGACACTGTTAACATAGCTACAGACTTTTTCACTGTAGGCTGCAGTGGTTTTAAGGTTAAAATTTGGTCGGCAGCCAGATTACTAACTATGGTCAAGCTAAATTCATTAAAATTAATTTAGACTTACCAAAAATGAAGTTGTCAGTTGAACGTTACCCTTTCTGTTTCTAACTAGTCCATAAGTTTCATTTAGTTTCCAGATTTTGAATTTTATTTGTTCAGTCACTATTTGGCACACTGCTAAGTATTTATTTATAAGGGCTATTTCCCAGACCTAGGTTTTGCAGTTTAAGTTAGGCTAGGGCTGTATTGCCCTTAAGTTTTTGTTTTTAAAGGTTTAAGGTTTTGAAGGTTTTTACTTAAGTTAAGTTATGGCTATATTGCCCTTAAGTTTTAATAGGGGCTATTGCAGCCATTTAATTATTTAGTTAGAGCTGTTGTAGCCCGGTTCGAGTTTCTTCTAGGTACCGAGTTTTAATCTCTTACCTTAGTTAAGTATTTTGATTAAGCTACTTACACCTAGTTCTGGTAGGCCACTATTTAGTTAAACAGGGTTTTAGTTTTTAGTTTAATTGCAGTGGTTAATATTGAGGTTTAAAGGTTGACTTTAAGTTGCCCGGTTAGTTGGGGAACTACAAGAATTTTTTATGAAAAAACTAGCCCACTTGATTCAGCAATCAAAATTTTTTGATGTCTAACAAAGAACTGTTTTTCTTTGCCTCAGAAACTTTTTGTTTCTTCTTTTTGTTAATTAGGGAAACCCAACTTCACTAGTTGGTTGGTTAGAAACGAAGGTTATTATTTTTATTCTATATTTTGTGGTAAATATTTGTTTTGTTTTTGTAGCCCGGTTCGAGTTTCTTCTAGGTACCGAGTTTTAATCTCTTACCTTAGTTAAGTATTTTGATTAAGCTACTTACACCTAGTTCTGGTAGGCCACTATTTAGTTAAACAGGGTTTTAGTTTTTAGTTTAATTGCAGTGGTTAATATTGAGGTTTAAAGGTTGACTTTAAGTTGCCCGGTTAGTTGGGGAACTACAAGAATTTTTTATGAAAAAACTAGCCCACTTGATTCAGCAATCAAAATTTTTTGATGTCTAACAAAGAACTGTTTTTCTTTGCCTCAGAAACTTTTTGTTTCTTCTTTTTGTTAATTAGGGAAACCCAACTTCACTAGTTGGTTGGTTAGAAACGAAGGTTATTATTTTTATTCTATATTTTTGTGGTAAATATTTGTTTTGTTTTTGTAGCCCGGTTCGAGTTTCTTCTAGGTACCGAGTTTTAATCTCTTACCTTAGTTAAGTATTTTGATTAAGCTACTTACACCTAGTTCTGGTAGGCCACTATTTAGTTAAACAGGGTTTTAGTTTTTAGTTTAATTGCAGTGGTTAATATTGAGGTTTAAAGGTTGACTTTAAGTTGCCCGGTTAGTTGGGGAACTACAAGAATTTTTTATGCAAAAACTAGCCCACTTGATTCAGCAATCAAAATTTTTTGATGTCTAACAAAGAACTGTTTTTCTTTGCCTCAGAAACTTTTTGTTTCTTCTTTTTGTTAATTAGGGAAACCCAACTTCACTAGTTGGTTGGTTAGAAACGAGGGTTATTATTTTTATTCTATATTTTTGTGGTAAATATTTGTTTTGTTTATATTTTATTTGGAAATATATGTGGTTATTTCTACCCAACTTTTTTTTTTTTAACATTCCCCCAAGGGGAAAAAATTTACCCAGAATTATATTCTTGGAATTTTTTATTTTTTTTTTCCCACCACCATCATGATGAATGAAAATGACATGGTCTACAGAAAAGACGCTTTCATTTTCATATTTCACCTAAAAGGAACTTTTCTGTAGAGCATGTCATTTTCATTCATCATCATGGTGGTGGGCAAAAAAAAAAAAAATTTCCAAGAATATAATTCTGGGTAAATTTTTTCCCCTTGGGGGAATGTTAAAAAAAAAAAGTTGGGTAGAAATAACCACATATATTTCCAAATAAAATATAAACAAAACAAATATTTACCACAAAATAAATATAGAATAAAAATAATAACCCTCGTTTCTAACCAACCAACTAGTGAAGTTGGGTTTCCCTAGTTAACAAAAAGAAGAAACAAAAAGTTTCTGAGACAAAGAAAAACTGAGCTCTTTGTTTGTTATTTTATTTATTTGTCGGGTTCGAAATCCCAGCTGAGCCGTGAACGGCCAAATTCTAAAGGGCAAGTTCTACCTAAAGCCCAAGTTAAGCTAAATTAAAACTTACGGATTTGAGATCCTATTAGGTCCTACCTCAGGGTAACCTCAGAGTTGCTGACTCGATGCGGGCCTACCTTAGACCTTAAATTACATGAACTTAAAAGGTAAACAAAAGGGTACTATTTGTGGTCTTCTTTCTGAACCTTGCAACAACAACGCAACCTGGACTATTGCACGATGCAACAATCATGTATCTAAACAACCAAACTGAATTGCAAGAGAGCTCTCTATCAACCACACCTTTACGTACGACCTTCCACAAACGAGTAGAAAGGACGCGCAGCATCCCAAAAATGCCAACAATGTGACCAAACAACGATGCCACAAGAGCTCAAAATGCTAGTTCTAAATTAATTTAATTTTTCACTAACCTTACAATTATGAGATGGATATATATACACCTTAACTTAATATATATACAAGCAATGCTGCATCAATCAGCTTAGTCATCGTATCGCCTTGGGACAACAATGGTTCTTCCTCTTCTAGATTTTCTAACACTCCCCACCGAAGAGGCATTGTTGTCATTACCTTCTGCAAGGTTAGCCAAGCCTTCTTCATGAGGCTGTAACTCAAATGTTTCATCTTGACTCTCTGTGTTTTTGCTGATTTCTAAAGCATAGAGTTTTTGTATAGGTCTCTTTAACTTTCCTCCTGAAGTCTTTACCAGTGCAGACCTAACTAAATTGTCTTTGCCAACAAACAACTCTTCAATTATGCCAAGCTTCCAGCATTGCCTTGGTCTTTCATCCCCAATCATTACCACTTCTCCCACCTTGATACAATTTGCATTGGAGCCCTTTACCTTGCCTGATGGGTAATAATTGAGTTCTGGCAAGTATTCCATCTGCCACCTCTTCCATAACTGATCTTGTAGCTCTTCAAGGTACCTGAACCGTCTGGTTAACTCTCCTTGAGTGCTCTGGATGGCTGCAAGTCTTCTGGCACACTGGGGTTTGATGTTAATCGTTTACCACAAAGAAAATGATTTGGTGTCAATGGCTCTGCATCCTGCCTACTGTTGTAAACAAAAGTGATAGGCCTACTGTTCACCATTGCTTCTACTTCACATAAAACAGTAGAGAATTCTTCTTTGCTCAAATGAGCATTAGCTAAAAGTTTCTTTAATGGACACTTTACACTTCTCACTAGCCTTTCCCAAAATCCTCCCCACCATGGTGCTCTCTCAACAATAAACTCCCACTGTACCCCTTGGTGTGAAAAGTAGGATTGGAATCCTTCCTCTTTTAGCAAGGACCAAATTTCTTGGAGTTCCTTTGCAGCCTTTTTGAAGGTTTTTGCATTATCCGATATGATTTTATTTGGGAAACCCCTTCTGTTCACAAACCTTTTAAAGGCCAAAAGAAATACATCACTACTTAAGTTGCTTACCAACTCCAAATGGATTGCTCTGGTGGTAGCACAGGTGAAAAGACATATATAACCTTTGTTAGACTCCCCTCGCTCATACACATAGACTGGCCCTGCAAAGTCTACTCCCACTACATCAAATGGGGCAGTATAGACACACCGTTCTCTTGGAAGTGGAGCCACCTTTTCATAATAAGGCTTTGCACTCCAACGCTTGCAAACCACACATTTATGCAAGACCTTTTTCACTACTTGTCTAATTTTGAGAATCCAAAATTGTTGTCTAATCTCTATTATCACTTCTCTAACTCCAGCATGTAACAGCTTATGATGAGTATCCAGGATCAAAAGGTCCACAAAGTGCCCCCCAGAAGGTAGCAAAATTGGATGTCTTTTCTCCTCTGGAAGCCCAGAAAACTGTAGTCTACCTCCTACTCTCAATAAATCCTGATCCAAAAACACATCCAAACCCTTGAGCGCAGAATGTGTTGGTAGAACCTGTAATGGATGGCTGGTGAGCAATTCCCGCTCTTCACCAAATTTTTCCTTCTGCGCATATACCACCCAGTATTTCCTGGCTTGCCGAATCTCATTACTGTTCAGAATTCCTTCCCTTCTTGTTTCTCCCTTAATGTTGTTGGTAAATCTATATATCCATGCTGTCACTCTTAACAATCTTTTCAGACTGCTAATGTCCTCAAGCCTCAATATGGGGTCCTGCTGCATAACTTGACAACTGTTCACAGCGCATTTTCTCACCTCACTCACCCATGCTTCTTCAGCCTGGCATTCTCCTACAATAGGCTGATTAGAAGGCCAGTTTTCACTTCCAAGTTTTAGCCACTCTGGCCCATTCCACCACAAACTTGATTGTGAAAGATCTTTCACCGAAATTCCTCGTGTTGGTAAATCAGCGGGGTTTTGGATGCCTGGACAATGCTTCCATTGCTTGGGATCTGTGTGCGCTTGAATTTCCTCCACCCTATTGGCAACAAATGGTTTCCATTTCCTTGCCTGACTTCTTAACCAGTGCCAAACTATAGTGGAGTCTGTCCAATAATAGCTTGGAATTTCATAGAGGGCCAAAGACTTTCGCACTGTAATTGCAAGCCGACTAGCAATAACGGCACCCATCAATTCCAACCTTGGAACAGAAAGCCTTTTCAAAGGTGCTACTCTACTCCTTGCAGCAACCAACCTGCAACTTACTTCTTCTTGCAATGCGCCTCTTATATAAATACAAGTTGCATAGGCTTCCTCACTTGCATCACAAAAGATGTGCAGCTCCAAATTGTCTGGACTATTGTTCAACTCTCCAAAGTACCATCTTGGGATTTCAATGTCTCCAAGATGTGCCAATTCTTTGAACCAATATTTCCACCTTACCACCATATGATCAGGTAACTCTTGGTCCCAACCAAGTCCAATTTCCCAGAGGCTCTGAAACCAAATTTTTGACTTTATCACAAATGGAGCCAGGAATCCAAGAGGATCAAAGACCTTCGAAGCCAAACTAAGAGCTGTACGTTTTGTCCACCTTGTCTCATTCTCGGCCAGCTCTACTAAAGATTTCCCATTGAAGGTAAACAAATCATCATCTTGCTGCCAAACGATGCCTAGCACTTTTGCGTCTATTGCCCACAACTCCTTAATACCAGAATCCTCAATACTTTCTGCTGCATCAGGTACTACAGAGGAATGACTCATAAACTCTTGTAATTGCGAATGATTGGTCTGCCATTTTCTGAGCTCCATGCCAGCCTCCCTCATTATAGCTCTAGCCTCCATGAATATCTGTTTAGCCATTTCTGTATTATCCACGGAACATAGCAAATCATCAACATAAAAATTTTTCCTTATGTGTTCAATAGTGTTAGGATAGACTTCAGAATATTTCTTAAAATGGTACTGCATAGTAGCTGCCAACAGAAATGGACTAGAGCTGAGGCCAAACAACATTGACTTCATTCTATATGCTTGAACCTTAGGTTCATTTTCCAAGAAGTCTTTCGTATCCACCCACAGATACCTTACTGCATCTCTGTCCTCTGGTTTTAACTTTATCCGCAAAAAGGCTTGCTTCACATCTGCAGTCAATGCTACTCTACCAAACCTGAATCTCAGTAACAAGGAAAATAAATCTGCATTTAAATTTGGCCCAGCATCCAAACAGTCATTCAAGGACACACCACCTTTGTCCTTGGCTGAGCCATCAAAAACTACCCTCAGTTTGGTGGTAGTTTTGTCTCGCCGTACCACTGCATGGTGTGGCAGATAATGTGCCTCCTGGCTCACCAGCTCACCTTGCACCCTTTCAGCATAGCCCTCCCTTACATAACTTAGGATGGCCTCATCGTATTCAATTAACAACTCCTCATTTTTTCTTAGCCTGTACAATGAAGTCTCCAACCTCCGATTAGCTAGCTGAAGGTTTGAACCGGGTTTGCAAGAATCCTTCCATGGTAGGCCAACTTCATAGCAACCATCTCTAAACCCAATCCCTTTTTCAAAGTGCTCTAAAACATCATTGTTCACTGTACTTGCCTGGTTGTCCTTTATACCAATAGATTCAAGTTCCCAAAATGCTTTCAATGCCTTTCCAGACCATGGCTGTTCTCCTCAATCTTAACAAAGAGAGCCTTAACTTCCATTTCATTGCAATAACTACCATGTAGCATCCAGCCTAGCTTACTTTCAATAGCTACTGGGCCTTGAGATGTACGGACAATATTACCAGTGATGAAGTCCCAATAATAGTCAGCTCCAATCAAAAGACTAATATCTTCTGTTCCCTCAAACTTATTATTGCCCAAATTAATTCCTTTAACTTGCAATTCTTGGACACATGCCATATCTAAACAAGTAGTGACTGGAGCACAAAGTTCCTCAATCTCTACAGCTTGGACCTTGATAGTGGGACTTTGCGGTACCAACCCTTTAACCAGAACTTCTACCTTCTTAAATTTGGTTCGGTTTGAACGGAACCCCCAAACCCAGAAATTCTTAAATTTTCCCTCTTAAGTTCTTTAAACTTCAATTTTCTGGAAATTCTGGTCTTAATAAAACTACACTGGCTACCACTATCAAACAACACTCTTACAGTAGCTTCTCCCTCATTCCCAATTAATAAGGCTGCAGTTGTTTGCAATAATCCCCCTTTACTTTTACTCCCTTGCATAGCAGTGGCATGTGCCACTGATGTCTCTACTTCTGGGGTAGGCCTACTAAGAGTGTTTTCACACAATAATGGCTGATGCCTACCATGACATTTTTTGCACAAAATTTTAAACTTACAAAACCTTGCTCTATGACCTTTCAAAAAACATTTAAAACATGCTGTGGACTTAGTTACCCTGTCCTTTCTCTCCTCAAAGGGTAAGGCCTCAGCCACCTCACATTTATATGACTTGTGGTTGCCTTCGCAAAATATACATTCCTTGATTCCCTTTAATTTATTCTCAGAGGAGGCATGTAGAGCTGACACTGTACCTGGGCTATTCCTTTTGTGGAAACTTTGGTGCTGTGCCTGCATTTGTCCTCTTGTTTACCATCCCACTGTGCAAACTCAACTCCCTCTCGTCTTGCTAATTCTGTGCCTAAAAGACTTAACATCTGCTGAAGGGGGATGTACACATGTTCTGCAGAGTGTCCCCTACTTAATTCAAGCAAAATTGAGCTAGGCAATTTAGACTCCAGTGTAGGAACCAACATTATACCATACTTTTCCATTCCTACACCCAGTTGTCCAGAGACCTAGTTCTAATTTCAAATTCATCATATAACTGCCGTAACTCCTTGACACTATTAGGATTATTAACAGGAGGTATAGTTAAAAGTGCACGGAGGTGGCTTTTAATTAAGATCTCTGGCTTACCAAACCGTTTCTTTAATATATCCCAAGCCACATTATAATTAGCCTCTGTTAATGCTAATCCTGCTATAGTCTTTGCTGCCTCCCCTTCCAAGAGGGACCGCAAATAATTAAACTTCTCCACGGCACTTAACACTTGACTAGAATGAACTGCTGATTGAAAACTGTCTGCCCATCCTTGCCATTCCTGAATACTCCCAGAAAATGTTTTGAGTACAAGCCTCGGTAATTGAACTACAGATCTGTTAACCTTAACTTCACAAGCATCATTTGTTGAGTGTTGTGTTTCATTATTAGACCTGGTCTCTAACTGTACTGAGCTGCTAAACTCTTTTGCTCGGAGGCCTACGTTAGTCATATCATCAATAATCTCTTCAAAGTAAATTATGTTATTTTCTATTTCATCCTCTTCTATAAGAGCCTCAATTTTAACATTTACCTCACTTAGAGCAACCTTTTTAGTTTCTAATATGGCAAGCTTCGCAGTCACTAAGCGTAAATCCTCTTGCTCTATGGCAGAATCTATAGTGGCAATGACCTTTGTAATTAGACCTTTGTAGGCACTTCTCCTTTTTATAAATTTGTTCAATTCAGATGCACTCATCTTCAATGTAAACACCCTTGGGCTCAATACCAAATGAGCTGAATTGGCAGAAATACTTAACCAAACTGATCAAACGCAAATTTTACTTTCAAATAAACTGAATTGCTGAGTGGGGTACTAACCAAACACCAGTATGGAATACCAAATTTTCCACCCCAGGACCTTAATTCAATAATGACCCAAAATTAACCAAACCGGAAAAAAAGTAGGCCAAAAAAACGACAGATGACTGGCCAAGTTTCGCAATTGGGCGACCAAACTTTACCCTGGGACCTTAATTCAATAATACCCAAAATTAACCAACCGGAAAAAAAGTAGGCCAAAAACGACAGACGACTGGCCAAGTTTCGCAATTGGGCAACCAAACTTTACCCTGGGACCTTAATTCAATAATAACCCAAAATTAACCAAACCGGAAAAAAAGTAGGCCAAAAAACGACAGACGACTGGCCAAGTTTCGCAATTGGGCGACCAAACTTTTTACCCTGGGACCTTAACTCAATAATACTCAACCCGTCTAGGCCTAACTTGGGATACAATTTGCACAATCAGAACTTTGCCGAAAAATGGTCACTGACTCAGTCTTGGGGTAGAAATCCGGTTCTGAAGGACCATGTTATTTTATTTATTTGTCGGGTTCGAAATCCCAGCTGAGCCGTGAACGGCCAAATTCTAAAGGGCAAGTTCTACCTAAAGCCCAAGTTAAGCTAAATTAAAACTTACGGATTTGAGATCCTATTAGGTCCTACCTCAGGGTAACCTCAGAGTTGCTGACTCGATGCGGGCCTACCTTAGACCTTAAATTACATGAACTTAAAAGGTAAACAAAAGGGTACTATTTGTGGTCTTCTTTCTGAACCTTGCAACAACAACGCAACCTGGACTATTGCACGATGCAACAATCATGTATCTAAACAACCAAACTGAATTGCAAGAGAGCTCTCTATCAAACCACACCTTTACGTACGACCTTCCACAAACGAGTAGAAAGGACGCGCAGCATCCCAAAATGATGCCAACAATGTGACCAAACAACGATGCCACAAGAGCTAAAAAATGCTAGTTCTAAATTAATTTAATTTTTCACTAACCTTACAATTATGAGATGGATATATATACACCTTAACTTAATATATATACAAGCAATGCTGCATCAATCAGCTTAGTCATCGTATCGCCTTGGGACAACAATGGTTCTTCCTCTTCTAGATTTTCTAACATTGTTAGACATCAAAAAATTTTGACTGCTGAATCAAGTGGGCTAGTTTTTTCATAAAAAATTCTTGTAGTTCCCCAACTAACCGGGCAACTTAAAGTCAACCTTTAAACCTCAATATTAACCACTGCAATTAAACTTAAAACTAAAACCCTGTTTAACTAAATAGTGGCCTACCAGAACTAGGTGTAAGTAGCTTAATCAAAATACTTAACTAAGGTAAGAGATTAAAACTAGGTACCTAGAAGAAACTCGAACCGGGCTACAACAGCCCTAACTAAATAATTAAATGGCTGCAATAGCCCCTATTAAAACTTAAGGGCATTATAGCCCTAACTTAACTTAAGTAAACACCTTTAAAACCTTAAACCTTTAAAAACAAAAACTTAAGGGCAATACAGCCCTAGCCTAACTTAAACTGCAAAACCTAGGTCTGGGAAATAGCCCCTATAAATAAATACTTAGCAGTGTGCCAAATAGTGACTTAACAAATAAAATTCAAAATCTGGAAACTAAATGAAACTTATGGACTAGTTAGAAACAGAAAGGGTAACGTTCAACTGACAACTTCATTTTTGGTAAGTCTAAATTAATTTTAATGAATTATGGAAAACTGATGAGTGGGTAGTTGGGAGGTAACGAAAATGGTTCACTGAGTAGGTAGGTAGTTAATCTAACAATTATTAAATTCCTTTTATGTCAATAACTGGGTGGAAGAAACCAATTGGTTGCTCACCAGAGTTATTCTCCACACTAGTATTTATATACTGTGTGGGAGGAGCGTGCTCGGTAATGGAGATACATTACCGCTCAACCAACCGGGAATAAACCAAGACAACGCTGGTAGAGAAAGCCCCGCGAAGAGGAGAACAAAGGGAGAACGAAAACGAAGAACGGGGCGAGAGGACGTACCAGCAAAGTACGCTCTCGAATGAGACAACCGGAGAAGGGAGAGACTGTAATAACTAAAAGTAAGTGACTAATTGAGTTTTTACACCAAACAGTTAATTACATTAAATTAAGCTGGGTCAGACAAGTTAGGCCTACATTGTGACCTAAGACCCAGCATCAACTCATAGCTTAACAAAGGTGAAGGTAGATTGCCCTAACCTAATCTTGTGAGGAATCCTACTGTGGACCTCAATTTATCTGCCCGCTCTGGACCATTTCCGGAATCTCTAGACTGACCCTCTAGGCTAGACTTGATCTACTCTATAGTTAGACTGGAGAAATAAGGGGTGGGTTAATTGTGGACCAATTCATACAGAGCATTTTTCGCATTGGTGGTCCGTGTGTGGGGAATTTACAAACCTTAACCTTACTTAACAAAAATTGCAGAATTAGGCTAAATGGTCTAGCCTAAGCCTAACCTGAGCAAGCCTAATTAGGTCTACAACCTAGGGCCTAACTAGGAAACATTTACATTTAAGGAGTCTCATTCTCTTATAAGCTTAGACCTGAGTGACACACAAGTACTGGGGGGTATTAAACCAAATTTAAACTTGACTGTTTTGTCTGTTCTCTCTCTTCTCTGGTAATTTCTTCTTGTCCTCTATTTCATTACGATCCCCAGTTAAACAATTTTGACTTAGACATGGACAGTGAGGAATTGAAAAAGTTAAAAAAGAAAAGGGGGGCAAAGTTGGGAGCTGTTACAAAGGCTGTGAACACTTTTAACAATATTACACAACCAGGTAAGAAAAATATAGAGAGTGTAATTATTAAATTAGAAATTAAAAAGAAGGAAATAATAGCCATTAATGAGAGTATTTCAGAGTTAGTTGAATCCGAAATGGCTGAAGAACAATTGATAGACCTTTACGCTGATGATGATGATCAGGTAAGCTCAATTGAACAGCAAATAAGGGAACTACGGTCTCGGTTGACTGACTTAACACCAAAAAAACCTAATTCTGATTTTAATCAAAGTAGGGCTAACCTTCAACAAAATTTAACTGGCATGCAAAATCCTGAGTCACAAGAATTGAGGGCTCAGTTACCCATTTTGCTAGTACCAACATTTGAAGGGGACACGGTACAATTCCCATCTTTCATTGACAAATTTGAGAATTTAATAGGTAATAAACCTTATATTTCAACTGTTGAAAAGTTTAGTTACTTAACTAGTTCCCTTAAAGGCCCAGCCTAGTATAACCTAATAGCCTATTTACCAGCCGTAGGGGATTCATATGAAGTAGCTATTGATCTTTTAAAACGTAATTACATTAATAAAGATATGATTGTATATGAATTATCTCAACAAATTTTTGAATTTGCACCCATAAAAGATAACCATAGTGATATGGAAAATTTTTATACAAAATTAGAAGCTATTATAGGACAACTGGTTAGCAATGAGATAGATATTAAAACTTCATCTTGGCTTATACAAAGCATAGTACTTAGGTGCCTTCCTTCGAGGGTTAAAGATAATTTAATTCTAAAGACGGGAGAAAATTATCCTAATTTAGAACAAATAAGAGAAAACTTCCCCAATATCCTAATTAATTACAACTTGAGAGATTTTCCAACACATAAGACCCAGACTATGGATAAACCAAAGACTGTTCCCAGAGACCAACTAGCTACAGCCAAACAGACAAAACTTGATACTGGAGAATCAAATGTGACCAACTATAATACACGAACACCTACATTACAGAACTTTAATGTAACTGCTGCCTCAACTTACACACCACATTGCAAATTTTGTGCAAGTAATGAACACAGTAGTACTGGGTGTGACAAATATTCAGACTTTAACCAAAGGGCTAAAAGATGTGAACAGTTGAACCTGTGTAAAAAGTGTACTGGCCAGGGACATTAAAAGAAAGACTGTAAATCTAGGTTAAGATTCAAGTGTAAGTTTTGTAAAAGTTTACGACATGTCTCATCAATGTGTGATTCACCAAAGTGTCCAAACAATAATACTCAAACTCAAAAGATACCTCCCCCAAACAAAGGTAATCAAGAAAATGCCACTTTCATGGGACATTCTGCTTGTTCAAACAATGTAACAAGAAACACTGAGATTCTTTTACCAACTATTACTTTGGACTTAGTGAATAGTGAGGGTAGTACCACTCCAGTGAGATGTCTTATAGACTGTTGTTCTCAACAAACATTTGTTTCAAAAAATGTAGTTAATAAATTGGGTTTGACACCAAACCCGAATGAACAAAACCTCAATATTGCGTCCTTTGTTAAGGATAACTCGGACAAAAATAGCTATAAGACAATTGACCTGGAACTACATTTAGAAAGTAAATTCAAGAAAATTGAAACAGTTATTATTTCTAAAGTAGGACAAAACAAACTGGTTATACCCAAACTAGAACAAACCATAAATCATTTGAAAAAACACTACAAAATAGCTGATAGACATATCACTAACAACACAGTAGCTAACATTGAAATGCTAATAGGGGCAGATTATATTAATCTTATTCATAAGGGCATAGTAGAGATAGGTAATGGTATAGCTATTCAGACTCCATCAGGGATAGCCCCTTTGGGTGACCTATCAGAATACAACCTAGACCTAAACCAAAACAGTGCATGACCAACAAATACTATGTGCCTCAACTCAGTCCTACATAACACCTGTAAGAATAGCAACACTTTGAATAATATTATCTCAACTGAGAACATTAATTCATCATTATCAAATGAAACTTTGGATGAGGCAATTCAAACGTTATGGTTGCTAGAATCTGTGGGTATACATGACACAAATCAAACTTCAGAAGATCAGTTAATGGTAGAAAGATTTGAAGACACCATTCAGTGCAAAGACAATAGTTATTTTGTTGAGTTACCTTGGAAAATAAATTGTCCAACTTTAAGAGACAATCTCAAAGTAGCTAAAGGACATTTATATAAAGTAATGAAAAAACTCAAACAAGATAACAATATTCTATCATATAATGATGTCTTCAAAGAACAGCTACAGAAAGGCTTCATTGAAGAAGTAACAGATAACCCTTTTAAAAAAGATGGTTGTCATTATTTAACCCACAGGGGGGTTTATCGACAAGATGCCCCAACAACAAAACTCAGAGTAGTATATAATTGTAGCCTCAAAGACAGTGATAAACATAGTTTGAATGATTGCTTGATTGAGGGTCCTAATCTCATTTCTGACCTTGTGAAGATCTTACTGAGGTTCAGGTTAGACAAATATGCTGTACAAAGTGACATTTCAAAGGCATTTTTGAGAATAAATCTTAAAAATGAATATGATAAGAACCAACTTAGGTTCTTATGGTTCAAGGATCCATTTGATTTGAATAAAGGGTTCATAACCTATAGATTTAATGTTGTGTTGTTTGGAGCCAATTGCTCACCTAGCCTGTTAGCATTGACAATTAGACATCATTTAAACCAGTTTAATAACTCTCTAACATTGAACTTCCTTAAGGAACATTTTTACGTAGACAATCTAATAGGCTCAACGACAACAAAATCTGAATTATCTGAAGTCTATGAACACTCTCAAAACATTATGCAACAAGGTAACTTTGAACTTAGAGAGTGGATTTCAAATAATGAGGATTTAAACAAAAAGATTTTAAAAGATAATAATGGTCTTACTGAGCCATCAGACAGAGTTAAAACTTTAGGTATGAACTGGTATTTGGATGCAACTTCTAACAGTCATGATTCAATCTGTACTAAAGGTTTTAAACTTGATGAGGAAGCAAATACTAAAAGACAAATATTATCAGAGGCTTCCAAAATTTTTGATCCTATGGGTCTATTCCTGCCTTCAACAATAAAATCAAAGATTCTCCTCCAAGAAATTTGGAGGACAAATGTTGGGTGGGATGATCCAATAACAAATGAAAATCAAAAATCTTGGAAGAAGTTAGCTACTGATTTAACAAAATGCAGAACATTAAAATTCAAAGGTGCTGTGGGTTTAGGGATAAGCCCCGAGGCTTCATGTGTTTGCTGATGCAAGCACACAAGCTTATGGGTGCTGTGCGTATCTTGTAAGCCCTACAGAAAGTCATCTAATTTATGCAAAAGGGAAAGTTGCACCTCTCAAACCTACCCGAACCATACCTCAATTGGAACTATTGGCTGCTACATTAGCCATTAAAACCATTTCATTGCTTAAGGATGCTTACTATGATGTGTTCATAACTAATATCCACGTCTGGCTTGACAGTCAGATTTGTCTTGCCTGGATACGGAATGATAGCATTAATAGTAAGAATATCTTTGTAAGAAATAGGCTAAAAGAAATAGCTGACTAATGAAAGCCTACAAGTAAACTTTCACTATGTTCCAACTAAACAGAATCCAGCAGACTTTCTGACCAGAGGTTTATCCTACAAGTTGTTGAAGTCAAACAAAACTTGGTTTATGGGACCTAAGTGGCTCTGTAATACAGACCAATGGCCTGTGGAACAAGTTAACTTGACATTAAATTTAATCTTTTCAAATGAAAAGGTTGAACCAATCACTAATTATGAAAAGTATTCTGATTTCAACAAACTTGTCAGGGTGACAGCCTACTGTTTGAGGTTTGCTCACAACTGTTTAGCTACAATTAACAAACAGCTAAATAAAAATAATCATAATTATACAGAAGTTGCAACCCAATACTGGATAGGCCAAGCCCAACAAAAAGAGTACAATAAAGAGCTAGAATTCTTAACTAATGGGAAACAAACAAAATAACCTGTACCATCAGTAGTTTGGATCTAAACTTGTTCAGAGATGAGGAAGGCCTTCTAAGGTGTAAAGGGAGATTAGACAAATCAAAACTGTCATACAAAAGCAAAAATCCAATCCTTTTACCTAGATTTAGCTATTTGACAACATTAATAATCAGAAAAACACACAATGATGTATATCATATGGGGGTACCACAGACACTAACTACATTAAGAAAAACTTATTGGATACCCAAGGGAAGGATCACTGTTAAAACAGTCCTGAGTGAGTGTGTCACATGTAGGCGTATTCATGCTAGGCCCTATAGGAAACCAAATCCTCCTGCTTTGCCAGAGGAGAGAGTTACTCTCAACAGACCCTTTGAGACTGTAGGCATTGACTATACAGGAGCATTGACTGTAGGGGTGGGTGACACTGAACAAAAAATGTACATTGTACTGTTTACATGTGCTGCCTCACGAGCTGTTTATTTGGATGTTGTGGAGGACCTTACAGCAGAATCTTTTGTTGCTGTCTTTAAGAGATTCTGTGCACGACATTCAGTACCAAAGACAGTTTGGACTGACAATGCTACATATTTCAAAGCTGGTGAACAAGTCATCCACGACTTGTTAAGCAATGAAATCACACAATTGTATATACAAAATACAAACATAAAGTGGAAGTATATTCCGGTTGCCTCTCCTTGGTATGGTTCTATCTGGGAGAGGAATATACAAACAGTAAAGAATTGCTTGAAGAAAGCAATTGGCAAAAACAGATACACTTGTTTGGGTTACTCACTCTCCTGGCTGAGATTGAGAACATCATTAACAATAGACCACTCACTTATGTGAGTGACAACATTAATGACCCAGAACCATTAACTCCAAATCATTTGATTCGGGGAGAACAAGTTAGTCTCCTGCCGGACTACAATATAGACTCTTCAGAAGACCCAAACTGGACTCAACGACATGATGAGCTCCAGACTAAGTTACAACATTTAACTAGAGTTAAAGCTCATTTCATTAAACAGTGGAAAACTGAGTACTTGATGGGTCTAAGGGAGAGACATAAACAAATGACTAAGAAGGATTGGCTGACACAATTAAGGTAGGGGACCTTGTTCTCATACATGACAGTACTCCAAGACAATACTGGCCTCTGGCTAGAGTTTCAGAACTCAGACCAGGGGCAGACGGGGTAACAAGAGTGGTCAAATTAAGGACTTCAACGGGTGACACAACAAGAGACATTTCTCTTTTGTACCCTTTAGAGTCTGGACCCAAAACAATGGACTTTGGAGAACCTTCTCCACTGACAGTAACAACTGGAGACACTGAACTTCCAGTAACTATTCCTTTGACAGTAGGAGTGGTAACGCATCCTACTACAACATTGACAGACACAAGACCTCAGCGACAAACAGCATTAAAGGCGCGACTATTTTTACAACAAAAAATAGATGCTGGGGAATTGTAATTTTATCTTCTAACTTTCATTTTTTCTTTTCTTATGGTAAAGACCATAGACAGTTTCATCCTATGGATGTATATTTTCTCTTCTAATTAAATGCTACACCTTCTCCATGAGAAGGTGAGGACAGGCACTGTTAATCAGATTAACAGGCATTTACAGTTGAATAGTTAGCTAGTCTACACTCAGACAAAAATTGGTGACAATGACACCAAAATTTTTATCTCCCGGGGCCCCCAGTATATGGAAAACTGATGAGTGGGTAGTTGGGAGGTAACGAAATGGTTCACTGAGTAGGTAGGTAGTTAATCTAACAATTATTAAATTCCTTTTATGTCAATAACTGGGTGGAAGAAACCAATTGGTTGCTCACCAGAGTTATTCTCCACACTAGTATTTATATACTGTGTGGGAGGAGCGTGCTCGGTAATGGAGATACATTACCGCTCAACCAATCGGGAATAAACCAAGACAACGCTGGTAGAGAAAGCCCCGCGAAGAGGAGAACAAAGGGAGAACGAAAACGAAGAACGGGGCGAGAGGACGTACCAGCAAAGTACGCTCTCGAATGAGACAACCGGAGAAGGGAGAGACTGTAATAACTAAAAGTAAGTGACTAATTGAGTTTTTACACCAAACAGTTAATTACATTAAATTAAGCTGGGTCAGACAAGTTAGGCCTACATTGTGACCTAAGACCCAGCATCAACTCATAGCTTAACAAAGGTGAAGGTAGATTGCCCTAACCTAATCTTGTGAGGAATCCTACTGTGGACCTCAATTTATCTGCCCGCTCTGGACCATTTCCGGAATCTCTAGGCTGACCCCTCTAGGCTAGACTTGATCTACTCTATAGTTAGACTGGAGAAATAAGGGGTGGGTTAATTGTGGACCAATTCATACAGAGCATTTTTCGCAGAATTTAGCTTGATCATAGTTAGTAATCTGGCTGCCGACCAAATTTTAACCTTAAAACCACTGCAGCCTACAGTGAAAAAGTCTGTAGCTATGTTGACAGTGTCTAAATGGGCCATTATTATTTCTATAATTACTGTGTCTATTTAAAGTAAACTTAGCTTTAATATTGCACTTAAATAAAAATAATTTCTCTCAAAAAAAAATAATTTTTCAATAAATTTTTCAATATGGCGCCCCCGTGTGGGCAGTCGAGAAGTTGGTTACCTTTTTTTGTTTTATTTCTGATACAAAAGTTTTAAATCCAGTGAATTAAATTTTTTACATAATCTGAAAATTTAATTATAGATATCATTGATAATATCATTTATAATATTAAACCTAAAAAATGGGTAATGAAACTGAAGCCACTCCAGAAAAAAGTATGGAGACAGTATTGTAGTGCCTTGCACCACAAGATTATTCTTTATTAGTTAAAACTGCCACAAATTGGCATGAGTGAATTATTTAAATCTAAATAAATAAATACAAGTTAAATGTCTAGTGATCAAATTTAATTCTTAAGAATTCAGAGTGGTGTGACTAGACATGAATGGGCTTTTAAGGATTATTTTGGCTGGTTGGTAAAATTATTAAGTAAAAACAAACTTGTGTGCAACGACAACACAAAGGACGCAAAAAAAAAACATTATTCGAAAGCACCCCGCTAGCAAGCAAAGTTCCTTTGTGGTATGTTTTGTATTTGTTTATATTCTTTACTATTCCATATCTGTATGCAATACCGCATACTGTAGATACTAACAAGCCTTATACTGTTTGCAATTAGTACTAAGATTTGTACTACAAATAGTAATGTAAGGTTCATATAATAAATTACCTTAGGCTAAGTTAGGTCTAGGCAAAAGCCAAATTGTAACTAGCCTAACTGAGGCCTACCATAGATTAACCTCAGCTGGATATGTTGAAGAGGCAAAGGCCTGCCCATTAATTTTCATAGTATATTTTACTTTATAAGCCTATTATGTTTCATGTTATTTTCTTAGCAGATGGCCTACTAATCATTTGTAGCCTACATATTTCCTTTAGTTTTCCCATTCAACTTAACACAATCCCATAACCAGAATTAACTGTAATTTATCATCCACAGGTTACTGGGGCCTATATAACCTATATGTATTTTAATTATTAATTATTGCCATTTTTATTATTCTTTTTCTCTGAAATATCACTTACAGTATTCTTGTCTATCTCTTTGCAGACAAGGTTGTCATTGTGGCTATTATTATTACTATACTATTATTATTACTATTATTATTACTGTATTATTATTACTATATTATTACTGTATTATTATTATTAGTTTATTATTAGTATAATTATTATTATTCCTATTATTTGTATTTGTATTATTGCATATTCATTATTATAATCAGTATTATTTGCAGACTGTTATATATTAGCCAAACGGGCCATTATTTAATCTCACCATTATAAGTCCATCAAAGTTGTTACGGGTAAAAATCCCCTTTGCATATACTCATTAATTGTTGTCAATAAAATATAAAAATTCATATTGATTTAATAATCAGTCCTTCCCTTCTTTTATTAAAATTAACTTTGCGCCGCAGTGCTGGATGCCAATCTAGTACTTGGGCGCTGGTGACCCTGGCATATAGTTAATTATCTACGTAAACTTGTAAAGGTCTAAATAAATAAAAACTGGACTCTTACAGTATCATCATGGTTGGGAAGTGATGTGGAAGCGCTTGAAACTAGTAAATTGGTAAAAAAGAGGGGAGCAATCAGGGCCTCAGGTACTAAACTTTTAGCTACAATCAAAGAAAAATTGGATGATTGGAGTGAGGAACAAAAAAATCCATATGCTCGGCTTTTGTCCTCACAACTGGACAAGTTACAAAATTTAGATGAGGAAATCCTTAGTGTGTTTGTTTGTTCCGAAGGCTTCTCAGAGGCTAAACAAGAGAAACTAGATGAAAAAAACAGTTATTACCAAATTGAAATATATCAGATGGTACAAGCATTAACAACTAAAAAAGAAAATAATGCCGAAGCCAAACCTAAACCAAGAATAGGTACTAAAATTCCTGAGCTTCAAATATTACCATTTGATGAAAATCCCTCTAAATTTCAAAAATTTAAGATCTCATTTAGAAACATTTATGATAACATAGGTCTTTCTGAACAAGAGAAATTTGCCTACCTAAAACAACATTTGAGTGGAAACCCTGCCATTCAAGTAAACTGCATACAAGAGAGTAGAACATCTTATGAAGAAGCATGGCAGCAGTTGGAGAGCTGTTATGCAACACCAGGCCAAATTAAATTCTCCATAATAAAATCACTTTTAACCAAATCCAAAATAACCAAAGATTTTAAATCACTTCATGACTTTCAAGCAGATCTGCACTCTACCATAAATTTAATGCAAACTCAAAAAAATAGAATTAGAAGATATTCTTGTATGTATAAATTGTATATTATAATAAACTAAGTCAAGAAACTCAGGAACTTTTAAGAACTTGTGGTTTAAACTCTATGACCACTTTGATAAATTTAAAGAAGCCATTGCCGAAGCTACCAAAACCTTAGCTAATGTTAGTTTTGATCTTGAGCAAAGTGAATTAACCACTTAATACCTAAACAAAAAAGAAACTTCTCTCCAGAACCAACCAGAAAACCATGGCATTCTGGCCAAACTACAGCTACTCTGGCAGTTTCCACCCAAAGACAATCCTCAAGAAGAGCTCAACATACTGACCAAAGAGAACTTTACTGCAAATTCTGTAAAAAAAACACACACAGAATCTCAAAATGTGATTCTTTCCCTGAAAGTTGGGATAAACTGAAAAAATTTGCTAAATTAAATTATTGTACTAAATGCACCTCATCTAACCACCAAGCCAAAGAATGCCCCATTTCTCTCCTACCCTGTTCATTTTGTAGGTTTTCTAACCATTTATCCTTCCTTTGTACTAAACAAAAAGGAAAACCAGAGGAAGATAAGAAAACCAAAACCAGTACTGAAGTAGCTATCCAAAAAGAAAACTCAAAACAAGGGAAACAAGTTACTAACTTATTAAGTTTAAAAAACACTGATCAAGAAGTGGCATTACTTCCTTCCATGCAGATAAGAATAAGAAACTCAGAAAAATCGATTAAATGCAGAGCACTTTTGGATAATTGTAGTCAAGCCAACTACATTACCACTGAACTCGTGAAAAAATTGAATCTTCCAACTAAACACTACGATGAATCCATAACCATAAGAGGATTTATAACCAACAAGAAACAACCGAATTATGAAGTAGCTATAATTAAATTGGAGGATTTTAGAAACCCTAGAAACCCTAGAAACCCTGGAAACTACCAAGAAATAGAAGCCATCATAATTGATGATATTAATATTAAATATGAAGTTCAGGGATTACTGAAACTTCAAACTTATTTAAAATCCTTAAATTATCAGCTCGCAGATCACTTTGAAGCTGATGAAGTTGTCGACTTCATGTTAATTTTTGGGGTGCAACCCACAAACCTTTTGCCCTCAGCGCTCATCAGATTCATACTGCCTCTTGTTATAAATCTCCCTATGGAATACTTTTATTGGGTTTCCCTTCAGATTACTACCCTGAAAAAAAAAGAACCAGTAAGAGATTAAAACTAGGTGCCTAGAAGAAACTCGAACCGGGCTACAACAGCCCTAACTAAATAATTAAATGGCTGCAATAGCCCCTATTAAAACTTAAGGGCACTATAGCCCTAACTTAACAAGTAAAAACCTTCAAAACCTTAAACCTTTAAAAACAAAAACTTAAGGGCAATACAGCCCTAGCCTAACTTAAACTGCAAAACCTAGGTCTGGGAAATAGCCCCAATGAATAAATAACTTAGCAGTGTGCCAAATAGTGACTTACCAAATAAAATTCAAAATCTGGAAACTAAATGAAACTTATGGACTAGTTAGAAACAGAAAGGGTAACGTTCAACTGGCAACGTCATTTTTGGTAAGTCTAAATTCATTTTAATGAATTTAGCTTCACCATGGTTAGTAATCTGACTGCCGACCAAATTTTAACCTTAAAACCACTGCAGCCTACAGTGAAAAAGTCTAGCTATGTTAACAGTGTCTAAATGGGCCATTAGGGTGTGTCAATTTGGGAGGTGAAAATTAATTTTTGCCAATTCCTTCACTGAGGGGTTTTAAAAATATGTTTTTGGATGTGAAGAATTCAAATCTGCTATTATTTTTGTGATTGCTCAACACTTAGCTTGGTAAATCTACGTTTGATTAAAAAGCACATAAATTGCTCTCGGGAAAACAACATTTATTAATTTTAGCTTCTCAAAATGTCAGGTAATGCTATAAAAATTTTAGTTTCTCTGCAAAAAACATATCCTAGTAATCATAAAACATATCCTTGTAATCATAAAACAACATTAGAAAGTAATGACATCAGTAAAAAAAATATTTAAGCAACAAGTTTCATCAAGTCTTGCTTTGATTCGTTCTTGGACATCAGCCGCCGACTTGCTTCTTGGCCTCTGATATAGCCCTCACGTTTCTCATGTGTATACACCCTGCCTGCTGCCTCTGTGACTTGTTTCACACACCTCTCTATTGACTGAGCATGACAGGGCCACTGTGGAACTTGCATAGGCTTGTCAAAGAACTTCTTTACTTCCGCTGTAGTCAGTTTACATGTCAAAGGAGGTTCAAATACCCAGTCAGACCAGTCTGTCAGCTCCAACACGGAAGAAGCACTGGGGTTGATGGAAGGTGTCTTCCTGGGACGTACAGAAAGATCTCCAAGTGTGTCATCATCTCCACCCCTCATGTCAATCTTTTGGACACCAGCTCTCCTCTCCTCACTGTCATCTGAGCACAAGTGTGTCTGGATTATCATTTCGCTGAATGCATACCATGCTGAGCGCTTGATGGTTGGCAAAACAGCATCCACTACAGCCTTCTTTTGCAGCCTAACTAGCCGCAGCTGAAACAAGATGTGGCGTGGGCCTTCCACCCAAGAGTGTTTTACTTTGATGTTGAACCAACAGGGGTAGTACACACCAACAATGTATTCCACTATCAGTCTTAAGTTGTTGAGGGTTTTGCCTTTAAGGCCATGTTTTGAAACCCATATGCGACAAAGCCTGTTTGCTGTTGTCAACCACCTTGAATGGCTCACTGGACCAATTTCAAGAAGGGCCAGATCTGTGGGAAGTTCTCCTGTCCTTATGGCCTGTGTGATCCTATACCCGTACGCTTGATCAGTAGAGAGATCCTTTACGACATTGTCACTCAGTGAAGTAAGAGGCTCTCCAATTGAGAGTTTGGTGAATGAAGAATCAATTTCAAGTTCGGTTGCAGTGTCTAGCATCTTGCCAATGTTACCTGTCCACTTGTTGTTAGACAAGGTCTTCCCATCCAGTGCTGTGATCAAGTGTCGCAGGGGTAACTCGTTAGTGTAGAGGGCACAAACCAACCAGATCAGCTTACGGCAAAGCTTGACCTCTACCCAATACATGGAACCACCCTCCCAGCCAGTGTTAACATTTGTAGAATCACCTCCAATGGCCTGCAGGCTTTTATCAATGCCCTTCTTCTTCATGAAATCTACAAGATTATCAGCAATAACTTCAGCAGGTTTTTTTCTCGTTGAGCCTTTCTCAGGAGTGAAGTGGTAGAGATATCTTCCACCTGGCTCACTGCACACAGAATAATGCTCTTCTTTGATGATGCTGGGGAACTGACGATCTGAATTGTCTGCTTTCAGCATAACTTTAGTTGTATCTTGACGGCCGTCAAAGAAGATGCAGTCAATTTCACCCTTCTTACAAAGATCATCAAATTCCTGATCCAGGGATCTCATAACTTCTTCTTGGGCCCTCTTGACTTTATTGTGATCAACTACAAGTCTCTTGTCTTCTTCAGTGATCAAGCCAGCATCCATAAAGGCAGCAGTGGTGATGGCAGCTGTGGCACGCAGGCCAACACCATATCTGATGCTATGCATAGCAACATTAGGTATTTCTAATGTGTTGTACTCTGGCTTTTTATTGGAAGTTGAAGACGTGCTTGGTATTTCTAATGTCACTTCATAACTTCCATCCTTTCCATCTTGAGCATCAGCTATTTGTTCTTCATTTTCATCATCAGAGAAAATTATTTCATTTGATGGCATTGAAACATCCTGCTTGCTTGTCTGCTTATGTTCAGCAAGCCTTCTTCTTTCGTCTTCTTGCCGCTTCTGCTTTTTGACTTGTCTGTTGTGCTCAGGTTGATCTGGCAAGCCAATCTGATGTGGTCCAATAGAACCAGACTTGTCTCTCTGACCTTTAATGAAAGCAAGTTCCTTCACAGGGATCTTCATCTCCCTAAGGCATGTACAGTTAATGTGAGTTTCGTTTTTGCAACCAGCATCTGCAAGGCAGCCAAATTCAGAGCAGAGAACAATTTTACACTTGCAACTGAGGATGTCAAAAAGCTTGTCAAGTTTTGCAATGAAAGCCTCTTTGACATGTAGCTTTCCTCTCCCAAGAGATATGTTTTTGGCTTGCTCCCTCTCTTGGATCTTGTTTAAGATTGTGACTCGTGAATTTACAACGGGGGCTACAAAAAAACTGTTTGCTCGTTCCCACTTTTCAAGCACTTTAGGGTAAATGTCCTTTGCAAGACTGGCTGCTGGGTAGTTTCTCACATCCTCACCACTTTGTTCTCTTAGCAGTAGCCCATATTTCAGAACGTCTCGCAGAGTTGGGAGTTCAGAGGGCAACAACTCTCTACCAGTTCCAATTAGGTTGCTCATATGTGTGAATGTCCCCAGTCTTGTCCTCCTTTTAGAAGCCATTGTAGGTCAATTCCCACTGGTTAGGATGGTAGCACTGACGGACAAGTAATCTTCAGCACACTGATGAATATGTTTCAACCTGTGAAATAAGCAAAAACAGCAGTGCATTATATATACAGCATATATACTTATTAATATAATAATTATTATATAATTCCACAAAAAAGTAAAAAAAGTCACTATTTTTATATAGCTTCTTACCAAGCAAAACTAAATTATATTAAATTAACAAAAATATCTTTAGAATTCCTAAGTCATGCTGCAACTTTTTAGCACCCCTCATATTTGGAATTTGAAAGTTGAAAAATTCGACACACCATAATGGGCCATTATTATTTCTATAATTACTGTGTCTATTTAAAGTAAACTTAACCTTAATGTTGCACTTAAATAAAAATAATCTCAAAAAAAAAAAAAAAATTTCAATAAATTTTTCAATAAAAGTAAAGAAAATTAGTTTCAGAGCCTCTGAGAAGTTGAACTTGGCTGGGGCTAAGAGTTGCCCGCTCTTATGGTGGTAAATTGGAAAGATTGGTTCAAAGAACTGTCACATCTCAGAGACATTGAAACCCCAAGATAGTACTTTGGAGAGTTGAACACTAGTCCAGACAATTTAGGGCTGCATGTCTTTTGTGATGCAAGTGAGGAAACCTATGCAACTTGCATTTCTATAAGGTACATTTGAAGAGACAGTAAATCCAGGTTGGTTGCTGCAAAGAGCAGAGTAATACCTTTGAAAAGACTTTCCATTCCAAGGTTGAACATTTTTTTTAATAAAGTTTGGAATTGATGGGTGCAGTCATTGCCAGTCAGCTTGCAGTTACTGTGCAAGACTCTTTGGGTCTTTGTGAAATTCTAAGCTATTAGTGGACAGACTCCACTATAGTTTGGCACTGATTAAGAATCCAGGCAAGGAAATGAAAACCATTTGTTGCCAATATGGTCGAGGAAATTCAAGCATATACATATCCAAAGCAATGGAGTCGTTCAGGCCCCCAAAACCCAGTTGATTTACCAACACTAGGAGTTTCAGTGAAAGATCTTGCACAGTTAAGTTGGTAATGCCAGGTTCAAGTATGCATTAAGGTATATAAAAAATCATGAGGATGAGTTAAGCAGGGATGCTCTGGCTAGAAAGCTTGCCAGTGAGAATCCAAGAAACGTTTGGGACGAATTAAAAACAATGAATAATAACAGTGTAATGTCTCTCCCTGCTAATATTAAAACTGTAAATGGGACTGAGAATATAGTAAAATTATGGAAGGAACACTACAGTGAGTTATTCAACTCTGTACATAAAAACAATAATGTTAATTGTGATGGTACCTATAGTCCACATATAAGAGTTAGTGTATTTGAGACTAAACAGGCCATAAAATGTTTAGATTGTAACAAATCATGTGGTATTGATGGTATTTCTGCTGAGCATCTGAAATTTAGTAGTGACAGATTAGTGCCTCTGTTAGCTTTGTTTTACAGGTTTACTCATACATTGTGTTTTGCCGGATACAATGTTATCCGTTGTTTTGTTGCCAGTACTAAAGGATAAAAAGAGTAAAATTAACAGTAAAGATAACTATAGGCCAATAGCCTTAGCCAGTATTATGTCTAAGGTGTTTGAATATACAGGGTGTCCCATAAGTCCGGCATCATAGGAGAAATTCATATTTTTCTATTTCTACAAACCATAATTCATATTTTTCTTATACTCGGGATGCCAATTTCCCGTCCACCATTCTGTTCAGTGACGAGGCTGTTTTTTATGGAAATGGTGAGGTTAATCGACAGAACACCTGCTACTGGTCTCAAAACAACCCTCACTGGTATACCTCTTCAAAGGAACAAGGTGCATCTCGGGTGATGGTATGGTGTGGCATTTGGAAGGATCGCATCATAGGCCCCCTCTTTTTCGATGAACATGTCACTGGAACCACCTACCTACGTATGCTCAAGGAAGAAGCATTTCCCAGTGTCTTGAACGAAGAAGGAAATTTCCCAACATGGTTCCAGCAAGACGGCGCTCCTGCACATTACAGCACCCAAGTAAGGGAATACCTGTACCAACAATTCCCTGGTCATTAGATAGGACGTCGAGGTCCTGTGGAATGGCCAGCTAGAAGCCCGGATCTCACGCCACTAGATTTTTATCTCTGGGGCCACTTGAAAGCGCTGGTATACGCAGAGAAAATTAGGAGTGCTGAACATTTGCGGCAGCGCATTATTGGGGCATGTAACACCATTACTCCTAACATCATTCACCGTGTGCTTGCTGACTGGGTATCACGTCTGAATTTGTGTATTGACACTTCAAGTCTAATTTAGTTTAGTAGTAGTTACATACTCTTACATTCACTCTCCCTCAAAATAGGAGAGGGGGTTACTTAGAACAATTAATATAAAAGCGTCTGACCTGTAAGCTGCGCAGAAACCGGACTCTGAACAGTGAGGTTCTGAGTTCGTTCCCGGCTGTTGGCACCTGAGTTGGGTTGGACCAGCCATTCATCCTGTTCAGGTGACCCTTAATTTGGGCACATGCACTTAACCTCACACTTTGGGGAAATGAGTTCTGAATGTTGCCTTTGCCCATTCTTGATTTCTTGTGGTTTTACTTAAAAGAAAATAACACAATGTAAGGGTGGTATCCCTTGACCACCGAGTTGCAACTCCATCGACTGTGAAATGACTGACATTGGCGGGTTCTTTCATCAAACAACTAATCCATGGCGCCTGGAACATAGTGCAAAGGTTTGGGATCGGCAATATCAGATTGGGCGGAAATCGTGCTACATATATGGTTAAATGCTAAAGAATCTAATCCTTTGCACGCAGCACTACTTACACTAGCTATAACCTCGCAGAAGGGAGGTCCATAAATTAAGTCGGTATTTTTTAAGGACTCAAGAATTATGTGCTTGATAAAAAATCCTGAAAATGTCAGCCAAAGCACGAACGACGAAGCTGTATCCAAGGGGTTAAGGGATAATACTACAATACTATAATATTAATGTATTATATTATGTAGTGGCCAAAAATATAGTATCAGTGGGAAAAAACATCATAATTATTTTTAAATTGCTTTCAGTTTTATGTAGGTAAATTCAATAGAATGGAAACCCTAATCAATAGCTAATTTTAGTTTATAACTCCTAGAAAAACAACCAAGAGCTGATTTATGTCGGTCTTGCTTCCTGATAGCATTACTATGGAAAATCTGATAAAAAATTTCCGAACAAGAACGTCCATTTCATATTTGTGTTTTTCCCCCAATTTGTTTGCCACATACAATCATTTTATATAAAATACTCGTACAAGGTGAGTAAGCATGAATGGGGAAATGAGTTCCGGATGTTGTCTGAATTGTAGACTTTATATTTGTTGGTGTCATTAGGCAAGCATTTTTTTTTCTTTATTTAACTGCCGATTCGTACCTAGGGAAGGTGGTACATATCTCGGCGAGACAGTGGGTAGGTAGTGTCGCTGGGATGAGGGCTGTGCTAGAGGGGTGAGAAGATTCAGTTATTGGATATCCGGGAGGAGGGGTATGGATTTAGATGCGGTAAAGTAGATGAGAGTGGGTGAGGAGCGAAAATCGCTTCCCTTGAAAAGCCGGGGACTTCTGCGATTATTTAACACTGGTATGCATATGAAATATGTTTGTCTGCTGTGAGGGTTTTTTCAACTCATATTATATAATTCGACCATGCTGAATTCGAAAATGACATTGGTTTTCCTCAATCAGGTCAAGTTTTTTCTCTATTGGCCATTTATTATAAGTCCAATTTTATCCCCAAATTTATTGATTTTTTTAGCTTAAACACTGTAGATACAAGTAATATTATAAGAACACTCGTGAAAAATGAAAACATTGTGTGAATAAATACTTTTATTCATACAATGAATATGGAAAAAAGTTTATTGAGGAAGGAATGAAGTTTTTTTGGCTTTCCGTCTGTGTTTTTCTTCGGGCACGTCTCGCTTCAAACACCAGCAATAGTCCGCCAGCATATTGATATCCCAGTTTCCCTGGTACCTCTCTTCCATTATTTTGATATCTTGGTGAAATCGTTCACCCTGTTCCTCACTATAATCCCCGCAATTTTCAGGAAAATAGTCCAAGTGGGACCACAAAAAGTGCATTTTTATGGACATGCGCGACCCATGAGCTTTGAAAGCTTCCATCAAGTTTTCGACAACTGACTCGTATTCTGGACTTCTACGCTTGCCAAGAAAATCAGTGACAACTGATTTGAATGCCTGCCAGGTACAGGTATATAGATGATATTTTATGCATTTGGCCTAATAATTTGGATGTGGACTTATTTCTTGGTAGGCTCAACAATTTAGTCCCATCTGTTAAGTTTACAGTTGAAAAAGAAAATGATGGAAGCCTATCTTTTCTTGATCTAAAAATTTGGAGATGCTCTAATCAGTTCAAATATGAAGTCTACCGTAAGCCTACTAATAATAACTCATATGTGCATTTTTATTCTGACCATCATCCTTCGATTAAATCCTCCATTTTCTCTGCTATGTTTCTTCGAGCATTGAGAGTTGTCAGTCCTGAATTTTTAGATTCTGAGTTATGCAATATCTTGAATATTGGTACTAAATTATGTTATCCTATTTCATTTTTAGATAACTGTCTTAAGAAAGCCAAGAATAGATATTATAATAATGTAATTGTAAAGGAATTTCAGCGTAAAAATATCCTTAGCCTACCTTACCATGTTAATTTTCAATACCTTCCAACTGTACTTAAAGTAATTGGCATTAATGTAATCTTTAAGTATAATAATACTGTTAAATCACGCCTAATAAAGAATAGCCCTGATAATGTTGTTGGTTGTGTGTATTCGATTGGATGTACACAATGTAACTCAGTATATACTGTATAGGCCAAACTGGTAAAACGTTAGATATTAGGGTAAAACAGCATAAATATGCGTGTAGAACAGCTAATACTTCCAATGCTTTATTTAACCATATGTATAGATGTAACCATAGCATCAAGTGGGATAGTTCTAAAGCGCTTGTTAAAAATAGAGATATAATAGAAAGAAATATTCTAGAATGTGCATTTATTTATTTTAAAAACAATTTCAATAACAGTTCGGGGACGTATAAAATTGACGATATCATGTTAAAATTTCTTTTGCCTCTCATTAACCCTTGTTAAGTATGTGCTAATTGTTTTGTTTTTCCTATACGTTGTATATATTTATGGGCATCTCGCCTTTTATCTTCATTCCCTGACGAGGTGTAGCTTTGAATACACGAAAGGCCTTGGAATCGTTTTTCTTTTTCCTTGTGGGTTTGCAGCATATATATATAGAAACGACGTAAGTATAGAGGAGTGTTCTGCACACGAGGAAGAGAAATAACGAACAAATGAAAAATGAGGTGACCGCCCGGGAATCGAACCCAGGATCTTCTGATTGCCGGTCAGATATGCTACCACTACACCACGGGCCTCGATCAGTCAGAAGTCGCAATTCTCCTACATAGGGCAGAAACCAATGCCTTGAGAGGGCACCCTCGCAAATCGTGAATATGTAAATTTAACTGCAATGACCACGCAGTATATTAATGTATAGAAACGACGTAAGTATAGAGGAGTGTTCTGCACACGAGGAAGAGAAATAACGAACAAATGAAAAATGAGGTGACCGCCCGGGAATCGAACGCAGGATCTTCCGATTGCCGGTCAGATATGCTACCACTACACCACGGGCCTCGATCAGTCAGAAGTCGCAATTCTCCTACATAGGGCAGAAACCAATGCCTTGAGAGGTAGGGTGGCCAGACGTCCTGCTTTAGGTTGGACAGTAGGGCGGCTCGTTTTTACACTTTTTTCGATATTTTATTGGGGGTAGTGCGGAAAAGTTGCGATTTGGAGAGAAAATAGTGTGTAAAATTTTTTTGATCTACGTCAATACCTTCCGGTGGAGGCGAGTCCTTAAAAATCGAAAAATAGGTCTAAAAACACATAAATTTTTATATAATTTTATATAATTTTTATATAATGTTCATTGTTCAATGACTGCTATTAATTTATTCAAGCCTATAATAGTGTTCTCAGGGTTGTTTGCACAGAAATATACCGGAATTAACATTTGTATAACATCTTGTTAAAACTTGCTTTAAATCAATATTTTGGATATTTTAACGGCTAAGACGCCACCGGAAGTTATTAACAGATTGTGCTGAAATTTTTATTGTTTATTTTGTAAGTCTTTAAAACCATTTTCCAATCTACCCCGTTAGGCCTATTTTTCGATTTTTAAGGACTCGCCGCCACCGGAAGGTATTGACGTAGATCAAAAAAATTTTACACACTTTATTTTCTCTCCAAATCGCAACTTTTCCTCACTACGCCCAATCAAATATCGAAAAAAGTGTAAAAACGAGCCGCCCTACTGGACAGTCCTGCTTTTGAGCACTCTGTCCTCCGTCCTGCGCCACCTCAAGCAGGACGTTAATTTGTCCTTCTTTTTGGGGCCTGTCTAAAAAGAATTATATAAATTATCTTACGTATACTAAAACTCTTGGAGATGGCAAGTAAAGGGGCGAAATACAAAAAATAGACAGCAATTATGGATGTCTATGGTAAGTAGGCTACTTCCTTTAGTTTATGAAGTAAGTTAATTTGGTTAGCATACAGTATGTTGTTCCAGCAGGAGTAAAAATGAATATTCATTTCTTTCAGCTCTTTATTTATACTGTATGAATGCATGTATCATGTATGTAACATATACAGTGCGTTTCAAAAAATTGAAATTTTAGAAAAACCACAAAATAGCCTTCATTACATTATAGTGATATTTGACAAATCAACACTTCTAAGTATATTTTGTATATTTTATACAACTTTTTATATTTCAACTCATCATTAAACATGTTTAATTTAGGTTAAAAATAAGTGTCGCAAAAATTTAAAAAATGTCCTCCTTTTTGGAAATTTGGAAATGGCCACCCTATTGAGAGGGCACCCTCGCAAATCGTGAATATGTACATTTAACTGCAATGACCACGCAGTATATTAATGTATAGAAACGACGTAAGTATAGAGGAGTGTTCTGCACACGAGGAAGAGAAATAACGAACAAATGAAAAATGAGGGACCGCCCGGGAATCGAACCCAGGATCTTCCGATTGCCGGTCAGATATGCTACCACTACACCACGGGCCTCGATCAGTCAGAAGTCGCAATTCTCCTACATAGGGCAGAAACCAATGCCTTGAGAGGGCACCTCGCAAATCGTGAATATGCACATTTAACTGCAATGACCAGGCAGTATATTAATGTATAGAAACGACGTAAGTATAGAGGAGTGTTCTGCACACGAGGAAGAGAAATAACGAACAAATGAAAAATGAGGTGACCGCCCGGGAATCGAACCCAGGATCTTCCGATTGCCGGTCAGATATGCTACCACTACACCACGGGCCTCGATCAGTCAGAAGTCGCAAATCTCCTACATAGGGCAGAAACCAATGCCTTGAGAGGTAGGGTGGCCAGACGTCCTGCTTTTGAGCACTCTGTCCTCCGTCCTGCGCCACCTCAAGCAGGACGTTAATTTGTCCTTCTTTTTGGGGCCTGTCTAAAAAGAATTATATAAATTATCTTACGTATACTAAAACTCTTGGAGATGGCAAGTAAAGGGGCGAAATACAAAAATAGACAGCAATTATGGATGTCTATGGTAAGTAGGCTACTTCCTTTAGTTTATGAAGTAAGTTAATTTGGTTAGCATACAGTATGTTGTTCCAGCAGGAGTAAAAATGAATATTCATTTCTTTCAGCTCTTTATTTATACTGTATGAATGCATGTATCATGTATGTAACATATACAGTGCGTTTCAAAAAATTGAAATTTTAGAAAAACCACAAAATAGCCTTCATTACATTATAGTGATATTTGACAAATCAACACTTCTAAGTATATTTTGTATATTTTATACAACTTTTTATATTTCAACTCATCATTAAACATGTTTAATTTAGGTTAAAAAAAGTGTCGCAAAAATTTAAAAAATGTCCTCCTTTTTGGAAATTTGGAAATGGCCACCCTATTGAGAGGGCACCCTCGCAAATCGTGAATATGTACATTTAACTGCAATGACCACGCAGTATATAATGTATAGAAACGACGTAAGTATAGAGGAGTGTTCTGCACACGAGGAAGAGAAATAACGAACAAATGAAAAATGAGGTGACCGCCCGGGAATCGAACCCAGGATCTTCTGATTGCCGGTCAGATATGCTACCACTACACCACGGGCCTCGATCAGTCAGAAGTCGCAATTCTCCTACATAGGGCAGAAACCAATGCCTTGAGAGGGCACCCTCGCAAATCGTGAATATGTAAATTTAACTGCAATGACCACGCAGTATATTAATGTATAGAAACGACGTAAGTATAGAGGAGTGTTCTGCACACGAGGAAGAGAAATAACGAACAAATGAAAAATGAGGTGACCGCCCGGGAATCGAACGCAGGATCTTCCGATTGCCGGTCAGATATGCTACCACTACACCACGGGCCTCGATCAGTTAGAAGTCGCAATTCTCCTACATAGGGCAGAAACCAATGCCTTGAGAGGTAGGGTGGCCAGACGTCCTGCTTTAGGTTGGACAGTAGGGCGGCTCGTTTTTACACTTTTTTCGATATTTTATTGGGGGTAGTGCGGAAAAGTTGCGATTTGGAGAGAAAATAGTGTGTAAAATTTTTTTGATCTACGTCAATACCTTCCGGTGGAGGCGAGTCCTTAAAAATCGAAAAATAGGTCTAAAAACACATAAAATTTTTATATAATTTTATATAATTTTTATATAATGTTCATTGTTCAATGACTGCTATTAATTTATTCAAGCCTATAATAGTGTTCTCAGGGTTGTTTGCACAGAAATATACCGGAATTAACATTTGTATAACATCTTGTTAAAACTTGCTTTAAATCAATATTTTGGATATTTTAACGGCTAAGACGCCACCGGAAGTTATTAACAGATTGTGCTGAAATTTTTATTGTTTATTTTGTAAGTCTTTAAAACCATTTTCCAATCTACCCCGTTAGGCCTATTTTTCGATTTTTAAGGACTCGCCGCCACCGGAAGGTATTGACGTAGATCAAAAAAATTTTACACACTTTATTTTCTCTCCAAATCGCAACTTTTCCTCACTACGCCCAATCAAATATCGAAAAAAGTGTAAAAACGAGCCGCCCTACTGGACAGTCCTGCTTTTGAGCACTCTGTCCTTCGTCCTGCGCCACCTCAAGCAGGACGTTAATTTGTCCTTCTTTTTGGGGCCTGTCTAAAAAGAATTATATAAATTATCTTACGTATACTAAAACTCTTGGAGATGGCAAGTAAAGGGGCGAAATACAAAAAATAGACAGCAATTATGGATGTCTATGGTAAGTAGGCTACTTACTTCCTTTAGTTTATGAAGTAAGTTAATTTGGTTAGCATACAGTATGTTGTTCCAGCAGGAGTAAAAATGAATATTCATTTCTTTCAGCTCTTTATTTATACTGTATGAATGCATGTATCATGTATGTAACATATACAGTGCGTTTCAAAAAATTGAAATTTTAGAAAAACCACAAAATAGCCTTCATTACATTATAGTGATATTTGACAAATCAACACTTCTAAGTATATTTTGTATATTTTATACAACTTTTTATATTTCAACTCATCATTAAACATGTTTAATTTAGGTTAAAAATAAGTGTCGCAAAAATTTAAAAAATGTCCTCCTTTTTGGAAATTTGGAAATGGCCACCCTATTGAGAGGGCACCCTCGCAAATCGTGAATATGTACATTTAACTGCAATGACCACGCAGTATATTAATGTATAGAAACGACGTAAGTATAGAGGAGTGTTCTGCACACGAGGAAGAGAAATAACGAACAAATGAAAAATGAGGTGACCGCCCGGAATCGAACCCAGGATCTTCCGATTGCCGGTCAGATATGCTACCACTACACCAAGGGCCTCGATCAGTTAGAAGTCGCAATTCTCCTACATAGGGCAGAAACCAATGCCTTGAGAGGGCACCTCGCAAATCGTGAATATGCACATTTAACTGCAATGACCAGGCAGTATATTAATGTATAGAAACGACGTAAGTATTGAGGAGTGTTCTGCACACGAGGAAGAGAAATAACGAACAAATGAAAAATGAGGTGACCGCCCGGGAATCGAACCCAGGATCTTCCGATTGCCGGTCAGATATGCTACCACTACACCACGGGCCTCGATCAATCAGAAGTCGCAATTCTCCTACATAGGGCAGAAACCAATGCCTTGAGAGGTAGGGTGGCCAGACGTCCTGCTTTTGAGCATTCTGTCCTCCGTCCTGCGCCACCTCAAGCAGGACGTTAATTTGTCCTTCTTTTTGGGTCCTGTCTAAAAAGAATTATATAAATTATCTTACGTATACTAAAACTCTTGGAGATGGCAAGTAAAGGGGCGAAATACAAAAAATAGACAGCAATTATGGATGTCTATGGTAAGTAGGCTACTTCCTTTAGTTTATGAAGTAAGTTAATTTGGTTAGCATACAGTATGTTGTTCCAGCAGGAGTAAAAATGAATATTCATTTCTTTCAGCTCTTTATTTATACTGTATGAATGCATGTATCATGTATGTAACATATACAGTGCGTTTCAAAAAATTGAAATTTTAGAAAAACCACAAAATAGCCTTCATTACATTATAGTGATATTTGACAAATCAACACTTCTAAGTATATTTTGTATATTTTATACAACTTTTTATATTTCAACTCATCATTAAACATGTTTAATTTAGGTTAAAAATAAGTGTCGCAAAAATTTAAAAAATGTCCTCCTTTTTGGAAATTTGGAAATGGCCACCCTATTGAGAGGGCACCCTCGCAAATCGTGAATATGTACATTTAACTGCAATGACCACGCAGTATATTAATGTATAGAAACGACGTAAGTATAGAGGAGTGTTCTGCACACGAGGAAGAGAAATAACGAACAAATGAAAAAATGAGGTGACCGCCCGGGAATCGAACCCAGGATCTTCCGATTGCCGATCAGATATGCTACCACTACACCACGGACCTCGATCAGTCAGAAGTCGCAATTCTCCTACATAGGGCAGAAACCAATGCCTTGAGAGGGACCCTCGCAAATCGTGAATATGTACATTTAACTGCAATGACCACGCAGTATATTAATGTATAGAAACGACGTAAGTATAGAGGAGTGTTCTGCACACGAGGAAGAGAAATAACGAACAAATGAAAAATGAGGTGACCGCCCGGGAATCGAACCAGGATCTTCCGATTGCCTGTCAGATATGCTACCACTACACCACGGGCCTCGATCAGTCAGAAGTCGCAATTCTCCTACATAGGGCAGAAACCAATGCCTTGAGAGGTAGAGTGGCCAGACGTCCTGCTTTAGGCTGGACAGTCCTGCTTTTGAGCACTCTGTCCTCCGTCCTGCGCCACCTCAAGCAGGACGTTAATTTGTCCTTCTTTTTGGGGCCTGTCTAAAAAGAATTATATAAATTATCTTACGTATACTAAAACTCTTGGAGATGGCAAGTAAAAGGGCGAAATAAAAAAATAGACACAGCAATTATGGATGTCTATGGTAAGTAGGCTACTTCCTTTAGTTTGTGAAGTAAGTTAATTTGGTTAGCATACAGTATGTTGTTCCAGCAGGAGTAAAAATGAATATTCATTTCTTTCAGCTCTTATTTATATGTATGAATGCATGTATCATGTATCATGTATGTAACATATACAGTTCGTTTCAAAAATTGAAATTTTAGAAAAACCACAAAATAGCCTTCATTACATTATAGTGATATTTGACAAATCAACACTTCTAAGTATATTTTGTATATTTTATACAACTTTTTATATTTCAACTCATCATTAAACATGTTTAATTTAGGTTAAAAATAAGTGTCGCAAAATTTAAAAAATGTCCTCCTTTTTGGAAATTTGGAAATGGCCACCCTATTGAGAGGGCACCCTCGCAAATCGTGAATATGTACATTTAACTGCAATGACCACGCAGTATATTAATGTATAGAAACGACGTAAGTATAGAGGAGTGTTCTGCACACGAGGAAGAGAAATAACGAACAAATGAAAAATGAGGTGACCGCCCGGGAATCGAACCCAGGATCTTCCGATTGCCGGTCAGATATGCTACCACTACACCACGGGCCTCGATCAGTCAGAAGTCGCAATTCTCTACATAGGGCAGAAACAATGCCTTGAGAGGTAGGGTGGCCAGACGTCCTGCTTTAGGTTGGACAGTAGGGCGGCTCGTTTTTACACTTTTTTCGATATTTTTTATTGGGGGTAGTGCGGAAAAGTTGCGATTTGGAGAGAAAATAGTGTGTAAAATTTTTTTGATCTACGTCAATACCTTCCGGTGGAGGCGAGTCCTTAAAAATCGAAAAAATAGGTCTAAAAAACATAAAATTTTTATATAATTTTATATAATTTTTATATAATGTTCATTGTTCAATGACTGCTATTAATTTATTCAAGCCTATAATAGTGTTCTCAGGGTTGTTTGCACAGAAATATACCGGAAATTAACATTTGTATAACATCTTGTTAAAACTTGCTTTAATCAATATTTTGGATATTTTAACGGCTAAGACGCCACCGGAAGTTATTAACAGATTGTGCTGAAATTTTATTGTTATTTTGTAAGTCTTTAAAACCATTTTCCAATCTACCCCGTTAGGCCTATTTTTCGATTTTTAAGGACTCGCCGCCACCGGAAGGTATTGACGTAGATCAAAAAAATTTTACACACTTATTTTCTCTCCAAATCGCAACTTTTCCTCACTACGCCCAATCAAATATCGAAAAAAAGTGTAAAAAACGAGCCGCCCTACTGGACAGTCCTGCTTTTGAGCACTCTGTCCTTCGTCCTGCGCCACCTCAAGCAGGACGTTAATTTGTCCTTCTTTTTGGGGCCTGTCTAAAAAGAATTATATAAATTATCTTACGTATACTAAAACTCTTGGAGATGGCAAGTAAAGGGGCGAAATACAAAAAATAGACAGCAATTATGGATGTCTATGGTAAGTAGGCTACTTATTCCTTTAGTTTATGAAGTAAGTAATTTGGTTAGCATACAGTATGTTGTTCCAGCAGGAGTAAAAATGAATATTCATTTCTTTCAGCTCTTTATTTATACTGTATGATGCATGTATCATGTATGTAACATATACAGTGCGTTTCAAAAAATTGAAATTTTAGAAAAACCACAAAATAGCCTTCATTACATTATAGTGATATTTGACAAATCAACACTTCTAAGTATATTTGATATTTTATACAACTTTTTATATTTCAACTCATCATTAACATGTTTAATTTAGGTTAAAAATAAGTGTCGCAAAAATTTAAAAAATGTCCTCCTTTTTGGAAATTTGGAAATGGCCACCCTATTGAGAGGGCACCCTCGCAAATCGTGAATATGTACATTTAACTGCAATGACCACGCAGTATATTAATGTATAGAAACGACGTAAGTATAGAGGAGTGTTCTGCACACGAGGAAGAGAAATAACGAACAAATGAAAAATGAGGTGACCGCCCGGGAATCGAACCCAGGATCTTCCGATGCCGGTCAGATATGCTACCATACACCAAGGGCCTCGATCAGTTAGAAGTCGCAATTCTCCTACATAGGCAGAAACCAATGCCTTGAGAGGGCACCTCGCAAATCGTGAATATGCACATTTAACTGCAATGACCAGGCAGTATATTAATGTATAGAAACGACGTAAGTATTGAGGAGTGTTCTGCACACGAGAAGAGAAATAACGAACAAATGAAAAATGAGGTGACCGCCCGGGAATCGAACCCAGGATCTTCCGATTGCCGGTCAGATATGCTACCACTACACCACGGGCCTCGATCAATCAGAAGTCGCAATTCTCCTACATAGGGCAGAAACCAATGCCTTGAGAGGTAGGGTGGCCAGACGTCCTGCTTTTGAGCATTCTGTCCTCCGTCCTGCGCCACCTCAAGCAGGACGTTAATTTGTCCTTCTTTTTGGGTCCTGTCTAAAAAGAATTATATAAATTATCTACGTATACTAAAACTCTTGGAGATGGCAAGTAAAGGGGCGAAATACAAAAAATAGACAGCAATTATGGATGTCTATGGTAAGTAGGCTACTTCCTTTAGTTTATGAAGTAAGTTAATTTGGTTAGCATACAGTATGTTGTTCCAGCAGGAGTAAAAATGAATATTCATTTCTTTCAGCTCTTTATTTATACTGTATGAATGCATGTATCATGTATGTAACATATACAGTGCGTTTCAAAAATTGAAATTTTAGAAAAAACCACAAAATAGCCTTCATTACATTATAGTGATATTGACAAATCAACACTTCTAAGTATTTTGTATATTTTATACAACTTTTAATTTCAACTCATCATTAAACATGTTTAATTTAGGTTAAAAATAAGTGTCGCAAAATTTAAAAAATGTCCTCCTTTTTGGAAATTTGGAAATGGCCACCCTATTGAGAGGGCACCTCGCAAATCGTGAATATGTACATTTAACTGCAATGACCACGCAGTATATTAATGTATAGAAACGACGTAAGTATAGAGGAGTGTTCTTCACACGAGGAAGAGAAATAACGAACAAATGAAAAATGAGGTGACCGCCCGGGAATCGAACCCATGATCTTCCGATTGCCGATCAGATATGCTACCACTACACCACGGACCTCGATCAGTCAGAAGTCGCAATTCTCCTACATAGGGCAGAAACCAATGCCTTGAGAGGGCACCCTCGCAAATCGTGAATATGTACATTTAACTGCAATGACCACGCAGTATATTAATGTATAGAAACGACGTAAGTATAGAGGAGTGTTCTGCACACGAGGAAGAGAAATAACGAACAAATGAAAAATGAGGTGACCGCCGGGAATCGAACCCAGGATCTTCCGATTGCCTGTCAGATATGCTACCACTACACCACGGACCTCGATCAGTCAGAAGTCGCAATTTCCTACATAGGGCAGAAACCAATGCCTTGAGGTAGAGTGGCCAGACGTCCTGCTTTAGGCTGGACAGTCCTGCTTTTGAGCACTCTGTCCTCCGTCCTGCGCCACCTCAAGCAGGACGTTAATTTGTCCTTCTTTTTGGGGCCTGTCTAAAAAGAATTATATAAATTATCTTACGTATACTAAAACTCTTGGAGATGGCAAGTAAAAGGGCGAAATACAAAAAATAGACAGCATATGGATGTCTATGGTAAGTAGGCTACTTCCTTAGTTTGTGAAGTAAGTTAATTTGGTTAGCATACAGTATGTTGTTCCAGCAGGAGTAAAAATGAATATTCATTTCTTTCAGCTCTTTATTTATACTGTATGAATGCATGTATCATTGTATCATGTATGTAACATATACAGTTCGTTTCAAAAAATTGAAATTTAGAAAAAACCACAAAATAGCCTTCATTACATTATAGTGATATTTGACAAATCAACACTTCTAAGATATTTTGTATATTTTATACAACTTTTTATATTCAACTCATCATTAAACATGTTTAATTTAGGTTAAAAATAAGTGTCGCAAAAATTAAAAAATGTCCTCCTTTTTGGAAATTTGGAAATGGCCACCCTATTGAGAGGGCACCCTCGCAAATCGTGAATATGTACATTTAACTGCAATGACCACGCAGTATATTAATGTATAGAAACGACGTAAGTATAGAGGAGTGTTCTGCACACGAGGAAGAGAAATAACGAACAAATGAAAAATGAGGTGACCGCCCGGGAATCGAACCCAGGATCTTCCGATTGCCGGTCAGATATGCTACCACTACACCACGGGCCTCGATCAGTCAGAAGTCGCAATTCTCCTACATAGGGCAGAAACCAATGCCTTGAGAGGTAGGGTGGCCAGACGTCCTGCTTTAGGTGGACAGTAGGGCGGCTCGTTTTTACACTTTTTTCGATATTTTATTGGGGGTAGTGCGGAAAAGTTGCGATTTGGAGAGAAAATAGTGTGTAAAATTTTTTGATCTACGTCAATACCTTCCGGTGGAGGCGAGTCCTTAAAAATCGAAAAATAGGTCTAAAAACACATAAAATTTATATAATTTTATATAATTTTATATAATGTTCATTGTTCAATGACTGCTATTAATTTATTCAAGCCTATAATAGTGTTCTCAGGGTTGTTTGCACAGAAATATACGGAATTAACATTGTATAACATCTTGTTAAAACTTGCTTTAAATCAATATTTTGGATATTTTAACGGCTAAGACGCCACCGGAAGTTATTAACAGATTGTGCTGAAATTTTTATTGTTTATTTTGTAAGTCTTTAAAACCATTTTCCAATCTACCCGTTAGGCCTATTTTTCGATTTTTAAGGACTCGCCGCCACCGGAAGGTATTGACGTAGATCAAAAAAATTTACACACTTTATTTTCTCTCCAAATCGCAACTTTTCCTCACTACGCCCAATCAAATATCGAAAAAAGTGTAAAACGAGCCGCCCTACTGGACAGTCCTGCTTTTGAGCACTCTGTCCTTCGTCCTGCGCCACCTCAAGCAGGACGTTAATTTGTCCTTCTTTTTGGGGCCTGTCTAAAAGAATTATATAAATTATCTTACGTATACTAAAACTCTTGGAGATGGCAAGTAAAGGGGCGAAATACAAAAAATAGACAGCAATTATGGATGTCTATGGTAAGTAGGCTACTACTTCTTTAGTTTATGAAGTAAGTTAATTTGGTTAGCATACAGTATGTTGTTCCAGCAGGAGTAAAAATGAATATTCATTTCTTTCAGCTCTTTATTTATACTGTATGAATGCATGTATCATGTATGTAACATATACAGTGCGTTTCAAAAAATTGAAATTTTAGAAAAACCACAAAATAGCCTTCATTACATTATAGTGATATTTGACAAATCAACACTTCTAAGTATATTTTGTATTTTATACAACTTTTTATATTTCAACTCATCATTAAACATGTTTAATTTAGGTTAAAAATAAGTGTCGCAAAAATTTAAAAAATGTCCTCCTTTTTGGAAATTTGGAAATGGCCACCCTATTGAGAGGGCACCCTCGCAAATCGTGAATATGTACATTTAACTGCAATGACCACGCAGTATATTAATGTATAGAAACGACGTAAGTATAGAGGAGTGTTCTGCACACGAGGAAGAGAAATAACGAACAAATGAAAAATGAGGGACCGCCCGGGAATCGAACCCAGGATCTTCCGATTGCCGGTCAGATATGCTACCACTACACCAAGGGCCTCGATCAGTTAGAAGTCGCAATTCTCCTACATAGGGCAGAAACCAATGCCTTGAGAGGGCACCTCGCAAATCGTGAATATGCACATTTAACTGCAATGACCAGGCAGTATATTAATGTATAGAAACGACGTAAGTATTGAGGAGTGTTCTGCACACGAGGAAGAGAAATAACGAACAAATGAAAAATGAGGTGACCGCCCGGGAATCGAACCAGGATCTTCCGATTGCCGGTCAGATATGCTACCACTACACCACGGGCCTCGATCAATCAGAAGTCGCAATTCTCCTACATAGGGCAGAAACCAATGCCTTGAGAGGTAGGGTGGCCAGACGTCCTGCTTTTGAGCATTCTGTCCTCCGTCCTGCGCCACCTCAAGCAGGACGTTAATTTGTCCTTCTTTTTGGGTCCTGTCTAAAAAGAATTATATAAATTATCTTACGTATACTAAAACTCTTGGAGATGGCAAGTAAAGGGGCGAAATACAAAAAATAGACAGCAATTATGGATGTCTATGGTAAGTAGGCTACTTCCTTTAGTTTATGAAGTAAGTTAATTTGGTTAGCATACAGTATGTTGTTCCAGCAGGAGTAAAAATGAATATTCATTTCTTTCAGCTCTTTATTTATACTGTATGAATGCATGTATCATGTATGTAACATATACAGTGCGTTTCAAAAAATTGAAATTTTAGAAAAACCACAAAATAGCCTTCATTACATTATAGTGATATTTGACAAATCAACACTTCTAAGTATATTTTGTATATTTTATACAACTTTTTATATTTCAACTCATCATTAAACATGTTTAATTTAGGTTAAAAATAAGTGTCGCAAAAATTTAAAAAATGTCCTCCTTTTTGGAAATTTGGAAATGGCCACCTATTGAGAGGGCACCCTCGCAAATCGTGAATATGTACATTTAACTGCAATGACCACGCAGTATATTAATGTATAGAAACGACTTAAGTATAGAGGAGTGTTCTGCACACGAGGAAGAGAAATAACGAACAAATGAAAAATGAGGTGACCGCCCGGGAATCGAACCCAGGATCTTCCGATTGCCGATCAGATATGCTACCACTACACCACGGACCTCGATCAGTCAGAAGTCGCAATTCTCCTACATAGGGCAGAAACCAATGCCTTGAGAGGGCACCCTCGCAAATCGTGAATATGTACATTTAACTGCAATGACCACGCAGTATATTAATGTATAGAAACGACGTAAGTATAGAGGAGTGTTCTGCACACGAGGAAGAGAAATAACGAACAAATGAAAAATGAGGTGACCGCCCGGGAATCGAACCCAGGATCTTCCGATTGCCTGTCAGATATGCTACCACTACACCACGGGCCTCGATCAGTCAGAAGTCGCAATTCTCCTACATAGGGCAGAAACCAATGCCTTGAGAGGTAGAGTGGCCAGACGTCCTGCTTTAGGCTGGACAGTCCTGCTTTTGAGCACTCTGTCCTCCGTCCTGCGCCACCTCAAGCAGGACGTTAATTTGTCCTTCTTTTTGGGGCCTGTCTAAAAAGAATTATATAAATTATCTTACGTATACTAAAACTCTTGGAGATGGCAAGTAAAAGGGCGAAATACAAAAAATAGACAGCAATTATGGATGTCTATGGTAAGTAGGCTACTTCCTTTAGTTTGTGAAGTAAGTTAATTTGGTTAGCATACAGTATGTTGTTCCAGCAGGAGTAAAAATGAATATTCATTTCTTTCAGCTCTTTATTTATACTGTATGAATGCATGTATCATTGTATCATGTATGTAACATATACAGTTCGTTTCAAAAAATTGAAATTTTAGAAAAACCACAAAATAGCCTTCATTACATTATAGTGATATTTGACAAATCAACACTTCTAAGTATATTTGTATATTTTATACAACTTTTTATTTCAACTCATCATTAAACATGTTTAATTTAGGTTAAAAATAAGTGTCGCAAAAATTTAAAAAATGTCCTCCTTTTGGAAATTTGGAAATGGCCACCCTATTGAGAGGGCACCCTCGCAAATCGTGAATATGTACATTTAACTGCAATGACCACGCAGTATATTAATGTATAGAAACGACGTAAGTATAGAGGAGTGTTCTGCACACGAGGAAGAGAAATAACGAACAAATGAAAAATGAGGTGACCGCCCGGGAATCGAACCCAGGATCTTCCGATTGCCGGTCAGATATGCTACCACTACACCACGGGCCTCGATCAGTCAGAAGTCGCAATTCTCCTACATAGGGCAGAAACCAATGCCTTGAGAGGTAGGGTGGCCAGACGTCCTGCTTTTGAGCACTCTGTCCTCCGTCCTGCGCCACCTCAAGCAGGACGTTAATTTGTCCTTTTTGGGGCCTGTCTAAAAAGAATTATATAAATTATCTTACGTATACTAAAACTCTTGGAGATGGCAAGTAAAGGGGCGAAATATAAAAAATAGACAGCAATTATGGATGTCTATGGTAAGTAGGCTACTTCCTTTAGTTTGTGAAGTAAGTTAATTTGGTTAGCATACAGTATGTTGTTCCAGCAGGAGTAAAAATGAATATTCATTTCTTTCAGCTCTTTATTTATACTGTATGAATGCATGTATCATGTATGTAACATATACAGTGCGTTTCAAAAAATTGAAATTTTAGCAAAACCACAAAATAGCCTTCATTACATTATAGTGATATTTGACAAATCAACACTTCTAAGTATATTTTGTATATTTTATACAACTTTTTATATTTCAACTCATCATTAAACATGTTTAATTTAGGTTAAAAATAAGTGTCGCAAAAATTTAAAAAATGTCCTCCTTTTTGGAAATTTGGAAATGGCCACCCTATTGAGAGGGCACCCTCGCAAATCGTGAATATGTACATTTAACTGCAATGACCACGCAGTATATTAATGTATAGAAACGACGTAAGTATAGAGGAGTGTTCTGCACACGAGGAAGAGAAATAACGAACAAATGAAAAATGAGGTGACCGCCCGGGAATCGAACCCAGGATCTTCCGATTGCCGGTCAGATATGCTACCACTACACCACGGGCCTCGATCAGTCAGAAGTCGCAATTCTCCTACATAGGGCAGAAACCAATGCCTTGAGAGGTAGGGTGGCCAGACGTCCTGCTTTTGAGCACTCTGTCCTCCGTCCTGCGCCACCTCAAGCAGGACGTTAATTTGTCCTTTTTGGGGCCTGTCTAAAAAGAATTATATAAATTATCTTACGTATACTAAAACTCTTGGAGATGGCAAGTAAAGGGGCGAAATATAAAAAATAGACAGCAATTATGGATGTCTATGGTAAGTAGGCTACTTCCTTTAGTTTGTGAAGTAAGTTAATTTGGTTAGCATACAGTATGTTGTTCCAGCAGGAGTAAAAATGAATATTCATTTCTTTCAGCTCTTTATTTATACTGTATGAATGTATGTATCATGTATGTAACATATACAGTGCGTTTCAAAAAATTGAAATTTTAGCAAAACCACAAAATAGCCTTCATTACATTATAGTGATATTTGACAAATCAACACTTCTAAGTATATTTTGTATATTTTATACAACTTTTTATATTTCAACTCATCATTAAACATGTTTAATTTAGGTTAAAAATAAGTGTCGCAAAAATTTAAAAAATGTCCTCCTTTTTGGAAATTTGGAAATGGCCACCCTATTGAGAGGGCACCCTCGCAAATCGTGAATATGTACATTTAACTGCAATGACCACGCAGTATATTAATGTATAGAAACGACGTAAGTATAGAGGAGTGTTCTGCACACGAGGAAGAGAAATAACGAACAAATGAAAAATGAGGTGACCGCCCGGGAATCGAACCCAGGATCTTCCGATTGCCGGTCAGATATGCTACCACTACACCACGGGCCTCGATCAGTCAGAAGTCGCAATTCTCCTACATAGGGCAGAAACCAATGCCTTGAGAGGGCACCCTCGCAAATCGTGAATATGTACATTTAACTGCAATGACCACGCAGTATATTAATGTATAGAAACGACGTAAGTATAGAGGAGTGTTCTGCACACGAGGAAGAGAAATAACGAACAAATGAAAAATGAGGTGACCGCCCGGGAATCGAACCCAGGATCTTCCGATTGCCGGTCAGATATGCTACCACTACACCACGGGCCTCGATCAGTCAGAAGTCGCAATTCTCCTACATAGGGCAGAAACCAATGCCTTGAGAGGTAGAGTGGCCAGACGTCCTGCTTTAGGCTGGACAGTCCTGCTTTTGAGCACTCTGTCCTCCGTCCTGCGCCACCTCAAGCAGGACGTTAATTTGTCCTTCTTTTTGGGGCCTGTCTAAAAAGAATTATATAAATTATCTTACGTATACTAAAACTCTTGGAGATGGCAAGTAAAGGGGCGAAATACAAAAAATAGACAGCAATTATGGATGTCTATGGTAAGTAGGCTACTTCCTTTAGTTTGTGAAGTAAGTTAATTTGGTTAGCATACAGTATGTTGTTCCAGCAGGAGTAAAAATGAATATTCATTTCTTTCAGCTCTTTATTTATACTGTATGAATGCATGTATCAATTTAGGCCTGTTCAAAAATCAACTTTTTCTTATTTTCATAGGTTTCTGTACATTGTCCCATGCTTTTTGACCTGAAAAGCCGAAAATTACAACTATTTTGACCTTGGATGTTGGGAAGCATTGCCGCATGGAGCTTTAAATTTTCTGCCTTGAAATCGGCCAAAGCGCCAATTCCTGGGTCCCTTGAATTATGTTTTGCACTTTAACTTTTGATCTAAACAAGATAGAGCAACAAATTAGGTATCAAATAAAAGAGCATAAAATTAGTAAATAATAATAATAATAATAATAATAATAATAATAATAATAATAAATAATAATTAATAATAATAATAATAATAATTATCTATCATTTTTCAGGAAACAACAGAAACTCAATCTGAATCTAGAAAACCATCTACAAGTTACAACTTCACAATGGCATTAAGCAAGGAGCTGAGGGAGCTCCGTGGGCGCACAGTTGATATCTCAGAACCTCCACGTACTGTCCACAGGCAGGTGTCAACTGGGCCATCTACCAGATCTCTCACTGAAACTTTCCTGGTTGGATACCCTTCAGCTTTTATCAGTGGTTCCCAGCTTCCCACCAACAGACAGGCGTTCCAGTATTTCCTTAATCTTCAGAATTTACCGGAAAATGCAGGGAGGCCCATGGTTCAAGACCTTGCATATGAAACAGTTGAATCTATCATCCCATTCTGGCAGATGGCTAGGATCAAGACAATGACCAAGTACAACGCAATGAAGCTCTTCATGAAACTACATGAGAAACATCGTGCTCTGGTGAAAAGCAAAGGAAGAGCAAGTAACCCTGGAGGAAAAAGAGTAGCATTTGTGCTGGAATTAGACAGCCTGTTCGATATAGGAGCTCCAGATGCAATCCAGGAAATACAGAACAACAGACTGTTATCCAGAGAGAAGAAAGATGAGGATATCAGGTTCTACGAAGACCAAAAGACTGAGAGGAAAGGTCATATGTCTGGTCATGACAAGAGTTTTGAGACAAGATCCCTGCAGCAAGCAGCGAGGAATGAAAGACTGCAGCATAGACAAGAACAAGGTAAAACTAATTACTTTGAACGTTACAAAAAGTTTTAAGTTTTACTCCATTGCGATATTTAGCATGTACTTAACAATTACTGTCTTAACATGTTGTACTATTTTACAGCTGCAGCAGAACAAGAGGCAATTGTTCATGTGGATGACATTACCTTGGGTGACTCAACTGACAACGACGCTAACACAGAGGACATGGATTACCATCAGCCTCGTCCTGGATGTTCTCACCATCAAGACACTGTGACTAGTGTGACTTTGACGTTTCCAAGGAAGGTCATGGAATGTGATGTCATCTGCAATACAGCTGATCGTCTTGGTTTATCAGACAATCAAGTTACTGCCATGGTTTCTGCCACCTTGAAAGCTGGAGGGGCTGATCTGGATAACTTCGTCATCTCAACCTCAACAACACGTCGCAACAGAATGCTGTCCAGGTATAATATCAGCCAGAGTCACATGTCCAAGTTTTGTGAAAACCCCCCACAGTACGCTGCCTTACACTGGGATGGAAAGTTGCTCAAAGATGTCTTGGGCAGTGAACCTGGAAGTACCTCAGAGACTTTAGCTGTGCTAGTGTCTGGTCCACCTTCATACACTGAAGGAAAGTTATTGGGAGTACCTGTCATCGACAATTCTTCTGGCACAGCTCAGGCTGAGGCTTCAATGGATTTACTGGAGACATGGGAACTTACGGATAATGTTACTGCCCTTGTTTTTGACACTACATCCAGTAACAGTGGAGTTCACAGAGGAGCTGCCAAACTGCTAGAGAAAATGCTGAACAAAAAGGTGTTTTATCTGGCCTGTCGACATCACATCCTGGAAATCCTAGTAGGAGCAGTTTGGGAGAAGCTGTTTGGGAAGGTGAAGGGGCCAGATAATCCCTGGTTTGAGCATCTGAAGGATGTTTGGACGGACTTGTCCAAGGAAAACCCAAAGATGCTGGCTATCAACAGCAAATGGCTGAAGGAAAAGAAGAAGAACAGTGAAGAAATACTCCAAGACATTCTAACAGCAGAAAGGCTTCCAAGAGCCGACTACAGGGAAATGGCTGAACTGACAGTCATTGTTCTTGGAGGAACGCCTCCTCGAGGTATTCCCTGGAGTCGACCAGGCGCCATTCATCAGGCCAGATGGATGGCCAGAAACCTGTACTCCATGAAAATGCTGATGTTTGCAGATCAACTTGAGTACGACGAAGACACTGTATCAAAGCTGGAAAGACTCAACACCTTCCTTGCGCTGTTCTACACTCCTGTATGGATGATGTCAATGTCTGCTGCAGATGCTCCCGTGAATGATCTAAGTCTAATCCAGGACATGTTGAAGTACAAGAAAACTGACCCAGAGCTTGCTGATGCAGTACTTAATAAGATGGAAAACCACAAATGGTACCTGACGCAGGAAGTCGTGCCATTTGCCCTGTTCAGCAGTAGATTGAGTGACACATTGAAGCACGACATTGCTGCCCAGTTACATGCCACTGAGAAGCCAGACAGCTTCAGAACAGGAAAGCCTCTATTCCAGAGAGTCACAGCTAAGACCACCCTGGTTGATCTCATTGGCCCAGAATCACATTTCCTGCTGGACACACTGAACATTGGATCCGAGTGGCTTCTGGAACCTGTCACGTCTTGGCCACAGAATGAAGACTACAGAAAAGCGTTGGACTATGTTAAGAATCTGAAAGCGGTGAATGACATTGCTGAACGTGGTGTCAAGATGATGAGCGACTTTGCAAATGTCATAACAACAGATGCCAAGCAAAGGGACTATCTCCTTCAAGCTGTGGAGTTCAACAGACGCCGCTTTGACAGCTTCAAGAAACAAACTCTCCACAACTGACTGTGTAAATGTCATTATGAAATTAATCATCATGTAATGCTTTCACTTCTTGATCGATTAGACTTGTGACAAAATGTTAATCTCAAATTTGTGTCATGAATAAGGCGCCTTGTCTGCCTTGAGTGTGAGAAAACGAATTTTGTGATATTTCTGAAATCTTTGTATGTACCAATGTGCCATTTCTTGTTCCAAGACTATCATAATTGTATAAGTTAGAAAGAGGATTAAAAACACTTTAATGTGGTGCCTATTTTGTTGCTCTATCTTGTTTAGATAAAAAGTTATAGTGCAAAACATGATTCAAGGGATCCGGAACTGGTGCTTTTGGCCGATTTCAAGGCAGAAAAGTTAAAGCTCCATGCGGCAATGCTTCCAACAACCTAGGTCAAAATGGTTGTGATGTTCGGTCTTCTCAGGTCAAAAAGCATGGGAAAAAGTACAGAAACCTATGAAAATAAGAAAAAGTTTATTTCTGAACAGGGCTAATGTATCATGTATGTAACATATACAGTTCGTTTCAAAAAATTGAAATTTTAGAAAAACCACAAAATAGCCTTCATTACATTATAGTGATATTTGACAAATCAACACTTCTAAGTATATTTTGTATATTTTATACAACTTTTTATATTTCAACTCATCATTAAACATGTTTAATTTAGGTTAAAAATAAGTGTCGCAAAAATTTAAAAAATGTCCTCCTTTTTGGAAATTTGGAAATGGCCACCCTATTGAGAGGGCACCCTCGCAAATCGTGAATATGTACATTTAACTGCAATGACCACGCAGTATATTAATGTATAGAAACGACGTAAGTATAGAGGAGTGTTCTGCACACGAGGAAGAGAAATAACGAACAAATGAAAAATGAGGTGACCGCCCGGGAATCGAACCCAGGATCTTCCGATTGCCGGTCAGATATGCTACCACTACACCACGGGCCTCGATCAGTCAGAAGTCGCAATTCTCCTACATAGGGCAGAAACCAATGCCTTGAGAGGTAGGGTGGCCAGACGTCCTGCTTTTGAGCACTCTGTCCTCCGTCCTGCGCCACCTCAAGCAGGACGTTAATTTGTCCTTTTTGGGGCCTGTCTAAAAAGAATTATATAAATTATCTTACGTATACTAAAACTCTTGGAGATGGCAAGTAAAGGGGCGAAATATAAAAAATAGACAGCAATTATGGATGTCTATGGTAAGTAGGCTACTTCCTTTAGTTTGTGAAGTAAGTTAATTTGGTTAGCATACAGTATGTTGTTCCAGCAGGAGTAAAAATGAATATTCATTTCTTTCAGCTCTTTATTTATACTGTATGAATGCATGTATCATGTATGTAACATATACAGTGCGTTTCAAAAAATTGAAATTTTAGCAAAACCACAAAATAGCCTTCATTACATTATAGTGATATTTGACAAATCAACACTTCTAAGTATCTTTTGTATATTTTATACAACTTTTTATATTTCAACTCATCATTAAACATGTTTAATTTAGGTTAAAAATAGGTGTCGCAAAAATTTAAAAAATGTCCTCCTTTTTCGAAATTTGGAAATGGCCACCCTATTGAGAGGGCACCCTCGCAAATCGTGAATATGTACATTTAACTGCAATGACCACGCAGTATATTAATGTATAGAAACGACGTAAGTATAGAGGAGTGTACTGCACACGAGGAAGAGAAATAACGAACAAATGAAAAATGAGGTGACCGCCCGGGAATCGAACCCAGGATCTTCCGATTGCCGGTCAGATATGCTACCACTACACCACGGGCCTCGATCAGTCAGAAGTCGCAATTCTCCTACATAGGGCAGAAACCAATGCCTTGAGAGGTATGGTGGCCAGACGTCCTGCTTTAGGCTGGACAGTCCTGCTTTTGAGCACTCTGTCCTCCGTCCTGCGCCACCTCAAGCAGGACGTTAATTTGTCCTTCTTTTTGGGGCCTGTCTAAAAAGAATTATATAAATTATCTTACGTATACTAAAACTCTTGGAGATGGCAAGTAAAGGGGCGAAATACAAAAAATAGACAGCAATTATGGATGTCTATGGTAAGTAGGCTACTTCCTTTAGTTTATGAAGTAAGTTAATTTGGTTAGCATACAGTATGTTGTTCCAGCAGGAGTAAAAATGAATATTCATTTCTTTCAGCTCTTTATTTATACTGTATGAATGCATGTATCATGTATGTAACATATACAGTGCGTTTCAAAAAATTGAAATTTTAGAAAAATCACAAAATAGCCTTCATTACATTATAGTGATATTTGACAAATCAACACTTCTAAGTATATTTTGTATATTTTATACATCTTTTTATATTTCAACTCATCATTAAACATGTTTAATTTAGGTTAAAAATAAGTGTCGCAAAAATTTAAAAAATGTCCTCCTTTTTGGAAATTTGGAAATGGCCACCCTATTGAGAGGGCACCCTCGCAAATCGTGAATATGTACATTTAACTGCAATGACCACGCAGTATATTAATGTATAGAAACGACGTAAGTATAGAGGAGTGTTCTGCACACGAGGAAGAGAAATAACGAACAAATGAAAAATGAGGTGACCGCCCGGGAATCGAACCCAGGATCTTCCGATTGCCGGTCAGATATGCTACCACTACACCACGGGCCTCGATCAGTCAGAAGTCGCAATTCTCCTACATAGGGCAGAAACCAATGCCTTGAGAGGGCACCTCGCAAATCGTGAATATGCACATTTAACTGCAATGACCACGCAGTATATTAATGTATAGAAACGACGTAAGTATAGAGGAGTGTTCTGCACACTAGGAAGAGAAATAACGAACAAATGAAAAATGAGGTGACCGCCCGGGAATCGAACCAAGGATCTTCCGATTGCCGGTCAGATATGCTACCACTACACCACGGGCCTCGATCAGTCAGAAGTCGCAATTCTCCTACATAGGGCAGAAACCAATGCCTTGAGAGGTAGGGTGGCCAGACGTCCTGCTTTTGAGCACTCTGTCCTCCGTCCTGCGCCACCTCAAACAGGACGTTAATTTGTCCTTCTTTTTGGGGCCTGTCTAAAAAGAATTATATAAATTATCTTACGTATACTAAAACTCTTGGAGATGGCAAGTAAAGGGGCGAAATACAAAAAATAGACAGCAATTATGGATGTCTATGGTAAGTAGGCTACTTCCTTTAGTTTATGAAGTAAGTTAATTTGGTTAGCATACATTATGTTGTTCCAGCAGGAGTAAAAATGAATATTCATTTCTTTCAGCTCTTTATTTATACTGTATGAATGCATGTATCATGTATGTAACATATACAGTGCGTTTCAAAAAATTGAAATTTTAGAAAAACCACAAAATAGCCTTCATTACATTATAGTGATATTTGACAAATCAACACTTCTAAGTATATTTTGTATATTTTATACAACTTTTTATATTTCAACTCATCATTAAACATGTTTAATTTAGGTTAAAAATAAGTGTCGCAAAAATTTAAAAAATGTCCTCCTTTTTGGAAATTTGGAAATGGCCACCCTATTGAGAGGGCACCCTCGCAAATCGTGAATATGTACATTTAACTGCAATGACCACGCAGTATATTAATGTATAGAAACGACGTAAGTATAGAGGAGTGTTCTGCACACGAGGAAGAGAAATAACGAACAAATGAAAAATGAGGTGACCGCCCGGGAATCGAACCCAGGATCTTCCGATTGCCGGTCAGATATGCTACCACTACACCACGGGCCTCGATCAGTCAGAAGTCGCAATTCTCCTACATAGGGCAGAAACCAATGCCTTGAGAGGGCACCTCGCAAATCGTGAATATGCACATTTAACTGCAATGACCACGCAGTATATTAATGTATAGAAACGACGTAAGTATAGAGGAGTGTTCTGCACACGAGGAAGAGAAATAACGAAGAAATGAAAAATGAGGTGACCGCCCGGGAATCGAACCCAGGATCTTCCGATTGCCGGTCAGATATGCTACCACTACACCACGGGCATCGATCAGTCAGAAGTCGCAATTCTCCTACATAGGGCAGAAACCAATGCCTTGAGAGGTAGGGTGGCCAGACGTCCTGCTTTAGGCTGGACAGTCCTGCTTTTGAGCACTCTGTCCTCCGTCCTGCGCCACCTCAAGCAGGACGTTAATTTGTCCTTCTTTTTGGGGCCTGTCTAAAAAGAATTATATAAATTATCTTACGTATACTAAAACTCTTGGAGATGGCAAGTAAAGGGGCGAAATACAAAAAATAGACAGCAATTATGGATGTCTATGGTAAGTAGGCTACTTCCTTTAGTTTGTGAAGTAAGTTAATTTGGTTAGCATACTGTATGTTGTTCCAGCAGGAGTAAAAATGAATATTCATTTCTTTCAGCTCTTTATTTATACTGTATGAATGCATGTATCAATTGTATCATGTATGTAACATATACAGTGCGTTTCAAAAAATTGAAATTTTAGAAAAACCACAAAATAGCCTTCATTACATTATAGTGATATTTGACAAATCAACACTTCTAAGTATATTTTGTATATTTTATACAACTTTTTATATTTCAACTCATCATTAAACATGTTTAATTTAGGTTAAATATAAGTGTCGCAAAAATTTAAAAAATGTCCTCCTTTTTGGAAATTTGGAAATGGCCACCCTATTGAGAGGGCACCCTCGCAAATCGTGAATATGTACATTTAACTGCAATGACCACGCAGTATATTAATGTATAGAAACGACGTAAGTATAGAGGAGTGTCTGCACACGAGGAAGAGAAATAACGAACAAATGAAAAATGAGGTGACCGCCCGGGAATCGAACCCAGGATCTTCCGATTGCCGGTCAGATATGCTACCACTACACCACGGGCCTCGATCAGTCAGAAGTCGCAATTCTCCTACATAGGGCAGAAACCAATGCCTTGTGAGGTAGGGTGGCCAGACGTCCTGCTTTTGAGCACTCTGTCCTCCGTCCTGCGCCACCTCAAGCAGGATGTTAATTTGTCCTTTTTGGGCCTGTCTAAAAAGAATTATATAAATTATCTTACGTATACTAAAACTCTTGGAGATGGCAAGTAAAGGGGCGAAATATAAAAAATAGACAGCAATTATGGATGTCTATGGTAAGTAGGCTACTTCCTTTAGTTTGTGAAGTAAGTTAATTTGGTTAGCATACAGTATGTTGTTCCAGCAGGAGTAAAAATGAATATCATTTCTTTCAGCTCTTTATTTATACTGTATGAATGCATGTATCATGTATGTAACATATACAGTGCGTTTCAAAAAATTGAAATTTAGAAAAACCACAAAATAGCCTTCATTACATTATAGTGATATTTGACAAATCAACACTTCTAAGTATATTTTGTATATTTTATACAACTTTTTATATTTCAACTCATCATTAAACATGTTTAATTTAGGTTAAAAATAAGTATCGCAAAAATTTAAAAAATGTCCTCGTTTTGGAAATTTGGAAATGGCCACCCTATTGAGAGGGCACCCTCGCAAATCGTGAATATGTACATTTAACTGCAATGACCACGCAGTATATTAATGTATAGAAACGACGTAAGTATAGAGGAGTGTTCTGCACACGAGGAAGAGAAATAACGAACAAATGAAAAATGAGGTGACCGCCCGGGAATCGAACCCAGGATCTTCCGATTGCCGGTCAGATATGCTACCACTACACCACGGGCCTCGATCAGTCAGAAGTCGCAATTCTCCTACATAGGGCAGAAACCAATGCCTTGAGAGGTAGGGTGGCCAGACGTCCTGCTTTTGAGCACTCTGTCATCCGTCCTGCGCCACCTCAAGCAGGACGTTAATTTGTCCTTTTTGGGGCCTGTCTAAAAAGAATTATATAAATTATCTTACGTATACTAAAACTCTTGGAGATGGCAAGTAAAGGGGCGAAATATAAAAAATAGACAGCAATTATGGATGTCTGTGGTAAGTAGGCTACTTCCTTTAGTTTGTGAAGTAAGTTAATTTGGTTAGCATACAGTATGTTGTTCCAGCAGGAGTAAAAATGAATATTCATTTCTTTCAGCTCTTTATTTATACTGTATGAATGCATGTATCAATTTAGGCCTGTTCAAAAATCAACTTTTTCTTATTTTCATAGGTTTCTGTACATTGTCCCATGCTTTTTGACCTGAAAAGCCGAAAATTACAACTATTTTGACCTTGGATGTTGGGAAGCATTGCCGCATGGAGCTTTAAATTTTCTGCCTTGAAATCGGCCAAAGCGCCAATTCCTGGGTCCCTTGAATTATGTTTTGCACTTTAACTTTTGATCTAAACAAGATAGAGCAACAAATTAGGTATCAAATAAAAGAGCATAAAATTATTAAATAATAATAATAATAATAATAATAAATAATAATAATAATAATAAATAATAATAATAATAATAATAATAATAATAATTATCTATCATTTTTCAGGAAACAACAGAAACTCAATCTGAATCTAGAAAACCATCTACAAGTTACAACTTCACAATGGCATTAAGCAAGGAGCTGAGGGAGCTCCGTGGGCGCACAGTTGATATCTCAGAACCTCCACGTACTGTCCACAGGCAGGTGTCAACTGGGCCATCTACCAGATCTCTCACTGAAACTTTCCTGGTTGGATACCCTTCAGCTTTTATCAGTGGTTCCCAGCTTCCCACCAACAGACAGGCGTTCCAGTATTTCCTTAATCTTCAGAATTTACCGGAAAATGCAGGGAGGCCCATGGTTCAAGACCTTGCATATGAAACAGTTGAATCTATCATCCCATTCTGGCAGATGGCTAGGATCAAGACAATGACCAAGTACAACGCAATGAAGCTCTTCATGAAACTACATGAGAAACATCGTGCTCTGGTGAAAAGCAAAGGAAGAGCAAGTAACCCTGGAGGAAAAAGAGTAGCATTGTGCTGGAATTAGACAGCCAGTTCGATATAGGAGCTCCAGATGCAATCCAGGAAATACAGAACAACAGACTGTTATCCAGAGAGAAGAAAGATGAGGATATCAGGTTCTACGAAGACCAAAAGACTGAGAGGAAAGGTCATATGTCTGGTCATGACAAGAGTTTTGAGACAAGATCCCTGCAGCAAGCAGCGAGGAATGAAAGACTGCAGCATAGACAAGAACAAGGTAAAACTAATTACTTTGAACGTTACAAAAAGTTTTAAGTTTTACTCCATTGCGATATTTAGCATGTACTTAACAATTACTGTCTTTAAACATGTTGTACTATTTTACAGCTGCAGCAGAACAAGAGGCAATTGTTCATGTGGATGACATTACCTTGGGTGACTCAACTGACAACGACGCTAACACAGAGGACATGGATTACCATCAGCCTCGTCCTGGATGTTCTCACCATCAAGACACTGTGACTAGTGTGACTTTGACGTTTCCAAGGAAGGTCATGGAATGTGATGTCATCTGCAATACAGCTGATCGTCTTGGTTTATCAGACAATCAAGTTACTGCCATGGTTTCTGCCACCTTGAAAGCTGGAGGGGCTGATCTGGATAACTTCGTCATCTCAACCTCAACAACACGTCGCAACAGAATGCTGTCCAGGTATAATATCAGCCAGAGTCACATGTCCAAGTTTTGTGAAAACCCCCCACAGTACGCTGCCTTACACTGGGATGGAAAGTTGCTCAAAGATGTCTTGGGCAGTGAACCTGGAAGTACCTCAGAGACTTTAGCTGTGCTAGTGTCTGGTCCACCTTCATACACTGAAGGAAAGTTATTGGGAGTACCTGTCATCGACAATTCTTCTGGCACAGCTCAGGCTGAGGCTTCAATGGATTTACTGGAGACATGGGAACTTACGGATAATGTTACTGCCCTTGTTTTTGACACTACATCCAGTAACAGTGGAGTTCACAGAGGAGCTGCCAAACTGCTAGAGAAAATGCTGAACAAAAAGGTGTTTTATCTGGCCTGTCGACATCACATCCTGGAAATCCTAGTAGGAGCAGTTTGGGAGAAGCTGTTTGGGAAGGTGAAGGGGCCAGATAATCCCTGGTTTGAGCATCTGAAGGATGTTTGGACGGACTTGTCCAAGGAAAACCCAAAGATGCTGGCTATCAACAGCAAATGGCTGAAGGAAAAGAAGAAGAACAGTGAAGAAATACTCCAAGACATTCTAACAGCAGAAAGGCTTCCAAGAGCCGACTACAGGGAAATGGCTGAACTGACAGTCATTGTTCTTGGAGGAACGCCTCCTCGAGGTATTCCCTGGAGTCGACCAGGCGCCATTCATCAGGCCAGATGGATGGCCAGAAACCTGTACTCCATGAAAATGCTGATGTTTGCAGATCAACTTGAGTACGACGAAGACACTGTATCAAAGCTGGAAAGACTCAACACCTTCCTTGCGCTGTTCTACACTCCTGTATGGATGATGTCAATGTCTGCTGCAGATGCTCCCGTGAATGATCTAAGTCTAATCCAGGACATGTTGAAGTACAAGAAAACTGACCCAGAGCTTGCTGATGCAGTACTTAATAAGATGGAAAACCACAAATGGTACCTGACGCAGGAAGTCGTGCCATTTGCCCTGTTCAGCAGTAGATTGAGTGACACATTGAAGCACGACATTGCTGCCCAGTTACATGCCACTGAGAAGCCAGACAGCTTCAGAACAGGAAAGCCTCTATTCCAGAGAGTCACAGCTAAGACCACCCTGGTTGATCTCATTGGCCCAGAATCACATTTCCTGCTGGACACACTGAACATTGGATCCGAGTGGCTTCTGGAACCTGTCACGTCTTGGCCACAGAATGAAGACTACAGAAAAGCGTTGGACTATGTTAAGAATCTGAAAGCGGTGAATGACATTGCTGAACGTGGTGTCAAGATGATGAGCGACTTTGCAAATGTCATAACAACAGATGCCAAGCAAAGGGACTATCTCCTTCAAGCTGTGGAGTTCAACAGACGCCGCTTTGACAGCTTCAAGAAACAAACTCTCCACAACTGACTGTGTAAATGTCATTATGAAATTAATCATCATGTAATGCTTTCACTTCTTGATCGATTAGACTTGTGACAAAATGTTAATCTCAAATTTGTGTCATGAATAAGGCGCCTTGTCTGCCTTGAGTGTGAGAAAACGAATTTTGTGATATTTCTGAAATCTTTGTATGTACCAATGTGCCATTTCTTGTTCCAAGACTATCATAATTGTATAAGTTAGAAAGAGGATTAAAAACACTTTAATGTGGTGCCTATTTTGTTGCTCTATCTTGTTTAGATAAAAAGTTATAGTGCAAAACATGATTCAAGGGACCCCGGAACTGGTGCTTTTGGCCGATTTCAAGGCAGAAAAGTTAAAGCTCCATGCGGCAATGCTTCCCAACAACCTAGGTCAAAATGGTTGTGATGTTCGGTCTTCTCAGGTCAAAAAGCATGGGAAAAAGTACAGAAACCTATGAAAATAAGAAAAAGTTTATTTCTGAACAGGGCTAATGTATCATGTATGTAACATATACAGTTCGTTTCAAAAAATTGAAATTTTAGAAAAACCACAAAATAGCCTTCATTACATTATAGTGATATTTGACAAATCAACACTTCTAAGTATATTTTGTATATTTTATACAACTTTTTATATTTCAACTCATCATTAAACATGTTTAATTTAGGTTAAAAATAAGTGTCGCAAAAATTTAAAAAATGTCCTCCTTTTTGGAAATTTGGAAATGGCCACCCTATTGAGAGGGCACCCTCGCAAATCGTGAATATGTACATTTAACTGCAATGACCACGCAGTATATTAATGTATAGAAACGACGTAAGTATAGAGGAGTGTTCTGCACACGAGGAAGAGAAATAACGAACAAATGAAAAATGAGGTGACCGCCCGGGAATCGAACCCAGGATCTTCCGATTGCCGGTCAGATATGCTACCACTACACCACGGGCCTCGATCAGTCAGAAGTCGCAATTCTCCTACATAGGGCAGAAACCAATGCCTTGAGAGGTAGGGTGGCCAGACGTCCTGCTTTTGAGCACTCTGTCCTCCGTCCTGCGCCACCTCAAGCAGGACGTTAATTTGTCCTTTTTGGGGCCTGTCTAAAAAGAATTATATAAATTATCTTACGTATACTAAAACTCTTGGAGATGGCAAGTAAAGGGGCGAAATATAAAAAATAGACAGCAATTATGGATGTCTATGGTAAGTAGGCTACTTCCTTTAGTTTGTGAAGTAAGTTAATTTGGTTAGCATACAGTATGTTGTTCCAGCAGGAGTAAAAATGAATATTCATTTCTTTCAGCTCTTTATTTATACTGTATGAATGCATGTATCATGTATGTAACATATACAGTGCGTTTCAAAAAATTGAAATTTTAGCAAAACCACAAAATAGCCTTCATTACATTATAGTGATATTTGACAAATCAACACTTCTAAGTATATTTTGTATATTTTATACAACTTTTTATATTTCAACTCATCATTAAACATGTTTAATTTAGGTTAAAAATAAGTGTCGCAAAAATTTAAAAAATGTCCTCCTTTTTGGAAATTTGGAAATGGCCACCCTATTGAGAGGGCACCCTCGCAAATCGTGAATATGTACATTTAACTGCAATGACCACGCAGTATATTAATGTATAGAAACGACGTAAGTATAGAGGAGTGTTCTGCACACGAGGAAGAGAAATAACGAACAAATGAAAAATGAGGTGACCGCCCGGGAATCGAACCCAGGATCTTCCGATTGCCGGTCAGATATGCTACCACTACACCACGGGCCTCGATCAGTCAGAAGTCGCAATTCTCCTACATAGGGCAGAAACCAATGCCTTGAGAGGTATGGTGGCCAGACGTCCTGCTTTAGGCTGGACAGTCCTGCTTTTGAGCACTCTGTCCTCCGTCCTGCGCCACCTCAAGCAGGACGTTAATTTGTCCTTCTTTTTGGGGCCTGTCTAAAAAGAATTATATAAATTATCTTACGTATACTAAAACTCTTGGAGATGGCAAGTAAAGGGGCGAAATACAAAAAATAGACAGCAATTATGGATGTCTGTGGTAAGTAGGCTACTTCCTTTAGTTTATGAAGTAAGTTAATTTGGTTAGCATACAGTATGTTTTTCCAGCAGGAGTAAAAATGAATATTCATTTCTTTCAGCTCTTTATTTATACTGTATGAATGCATGTATCATGTATGTAACATATACAGTGCGTTTCAAAAAATTGAAATTTTAGCAAAACCACAAAATAGCCTTCATTACATTATAGTGATATTTGACAAATCAACACTTCTAAGTATATTTTGTATATTTTATACAACTTTTTATATTTCAACTCATCATCAAACATGTTTAATTTAGGTTAAAAATAAGTGTCGCAAAAATTTAAAAAATGTCCTCCTTTTTGGAAATTTGGAAATGGCCACCCTATTGAGAGGGCACCCTCGCAAATCGTGAATATGTACATTTAACTGCAATGACCACGCAGTATATTAATGTATAGAAACGACGTAAGTATAGAGGAGTGTTCTGCACACGAGGAAGAGAAATAACGAACAAATGAAAAATGAGGTGACCGCCCGGGAATCGAACCCAGGATCTTCCGATTGCCGGTCAGATATGCTACCACTACACCACGGGCCTCGATCAGTCAGAAGTCGCAATTCTCCTACATAGGGCAGAAACCAATGCCTTGAGAGGTAGGGTGGCCAGACGTCCTGCTTTAGGCTGGACAGTCCTGCTTTTGAGCACTCTGTCCTCCGTCCTGCGCCACCTCAAGCAGGACGTTAATTTGTCCTTCTTTTTGGGGCCTGTCTAAAAAGAATTATATAAATTATCTTACGTATACTAAAACTCTTGGAGATGGCAAGTAAAGGGGCGAAATACAAAAAATAGACAGCAATTATGGATGTCTATGGTAAGTAGGCTACTTCCTTTAGTTTGTGAAGTAAGTTAATTTGGTTAGCATACAGTATGTTGTTCCAGCAGGAGTAAAAATGAATATTCATTTCTTTCAGCTCTTTATTTATACTGTATGAATGCATGTATCAATGTATCATGTATGTAACATATACAGTGCGTTTCAAAAAATTGAAATTTTAGAAAAACCACAAAATAGCCTTCATTACATTATAGTGATATTTGACAAATCAACACTTCTAAGTATATTTTGTATATTTTATACAACTTTTTATATTTCAACTCATCATTAAACATGTTTAATTTAGGTTAAAAATAAGTGTCGCAAAAATTTAAAAAATGTCCTCCTTTTTGGAAATTTGGAAATGGCCACCCTATTGAGAGGGCACCCTCGCAAATCGTGAATATGTACATTTAACTGCAATGACCACGCAGTATATTAATGTATAGAAACGACGTAAGTATAGAGGAGTGTTCTGCACACGAGGAAGAGAAATAACGAACAAATGAAAAATGAGGTGACCGCCCGGGAATCGAACCCAGGATCTTCCGATTGCCGGTCAGATATGCTACCACTACACCACGGGCCTCGATCAGTCAGAAGTCGCAATTCTCCTACATAGGGCAGAAACCAATGCCTTGAGAGGGCACCTCGCAAATCGTGAATATGCACATTTAACTGCAATGACCACGCAGTATATTAATGTATAGAAACGACGTAAGTATAGAGGAGTGTTCTGCACACGAGGAAGAGAAATAACGAACAAATGAAAAATGAGGTGACCGCCCGGGAATCGAACCCAGGATCTTCCGATTGCCGGTCAGATATGCTACCACTACACCACGGGCTCGATCAGTCAGAAGTCGCAATTCTCCTACATAGGGCAGAAACCAATGCCTTGAGAGGTAGGGTGGCCAGACGTCCTGCTTTAGCTGGACAGTCCTGCTTTTGAGCACTCTGTCCTCCGTCCTGCGCCACCTCAAGCAGGACGTTAATTTTCCTTCTTTTTGGGGCCTGTCTAAAAAGAATTATATAAATTATCTTACGTATACTAAAACTCTTGGAGATGGCAAGTAAAGGGGCGAAATACAAAAATAGACAGCAATTATGGATGTCTATGGTAAGTAGGCTACTTCCTTTAGTTTGTGAAGTAAGTTAATTTGGTTAGCATACTGTATGTTGTTCCAGCAGGAGTAAAAATGAATATTCATTTCTTTCAGCTCTTTATTTATACTGTATGAATGCATGTATCAATTGTATCATGTATGTAACATATACAGTGCGTTTCAAAAAATTGAAATTTTAGAAAAACCACAAATAGCCTTCATTACATTATAGTGATATTTGACAAATCAACACTTCTAAGTATATTTTGTATATTTTATACAACTTTTTATATTTCAACTCATCATTAAACATGTTTAATTTAGGTTAAAATAAGTGTCGCAAAAATTTAAAAAATGTCCTCCTTTTTGGAAATTTGGAAATGGCCACCCTATTGAGAGGGCACCCTCGCAAATCGTGAATATGTACATTTAACTGCAATGACCACGCAGTATATTAATGTATAGAAACGACGTAAGTATAGAGGAGTGTTCTGCACACGAGGAAGAGAAATAACGAACAAATGAAAAATGAGGTGACCGCCCGGAATCGAACCCAGGATCTTCCGATTGCCTGTCAGATATGCTACCACTACACACGGGCCTCGATCAGTCAGAAGTCGCAATTCTCCTACATAGGGCAGAAACCAATGCCTTGTGAGGTAGGTAGGGTGGCCAGACGTCCTGCTTTTGAGCACTCGTCCTCCGTCCTGCGCCACCTCAAGCAGGATGTTAATTGTCCTTTTTGGGGCCTGTCTAAAAAGAATTATATAAATTATCCTTACGTATACTAAAACTCTTGGAGATGGCAAGTAAAGGGGCGAAAATAAAAAAAGACAGCATTATGGATGTCTATGGTAAGTAGGCTACTTCCTTTAGTTTGTGAAGTAAGTTAATTTGGTTAGCATACAGTATGTTGTTCCAGCAGGAGTAAAAATGAATATTCATTTCTTTCAGCTCTTTATTTATACTGTATGAATGCATGTATCATGTATGTAACATATACATGCGTTTCAAAAATTGAAATTTTAGCAAAACCACAAAATAGCCTTGATTACATGATAGTGATATTGATACAAATCAACACTTTTAAGTATATTTTGTATATTTTGATACAACTTTTTATATTTCAATCATCATTAAACATGTTTAATTTAGGTTAAAAATAAGTCGCAAAAATTTAAAAAATGTCCTCCTTTTTGGAAATTTGGAAATGGCCACCCTATTGAGAGGGCACCCTCGCAAATCGTGATATGTACATTTAACTGCAATGACCACGCAGTATATTAATGTATAGAAACGACGTAAGTATAGAGGAGTGTTCTGCACACGAGGAAGAGAAATAACGAACAAAAAAATGAGGTGACCGCCCGGGAATCGAACCCAGGATCTTCCGATTGCCGGTCAGATATGCTCCCACTACACACGGGCCTCGATCAGTCAGAAGTCGCAATTCTCCTACATAGGGCAGAAACCAATGCCTTGAGAGGTATGGTGGCCAGACGTCCTTTAGGCTGGACGTCCTGCTTTTGAGCACTCTGTCTCCGTCCTGCGCCACCTCAAGCAGGACGTTAATTTGTCCTTCTTTTTGGGGCCTGTCTAAAAAGAATTATATAAATTATCTTACGTATACTAAAACTCTTGGAGATGGCAAGTAAAGGGGCGAAATACAAAAAATAGACAGCAATTATGGATGTCTATGGTAAGTATGCTACTTCCTTTAGTTTATGAAGTAAGTTAATTTTGGTTAGCATACAGAATGTTTTTCCAGCAGGAGTAAAATGAATATTCATTTCTTTCAGCTCTTTATTTATACTGTATGAATGCATGTATCATGTATGGTAAACTATACAGTGCGTTTCAAAAAAATGAAATTTTAGCAAAACCACAAATAGCTTCATTACATTATAGTGAATATTGACAAATCAACACTTTAAGTATATTTTGTAGATTTTATACAACTTTTTATATTTCAACTCATCATTAAACATGTTAATTTAGGTTAAAAATAAGTGTCGCAAAAATTAAAAAATGTCCTCCTTTTGGAAATTTGGAAATGGCCACCCTATTGAGAGGGCACCCTCGCAAATCGTGAATATGTACATTTAACTGCAATGACACGCAGTATATTAAGTATAGAAACGACGAAGTATAGGAGTTTCTGACACGAGGAGAGAAATAACGAACAAATGAAAATGAGGTGACCGCCCGGGAATCGAACCCAGGATCTTCCGATGCCGGTCAGATATGCTACCACTACACCACGGGCCTCGATCAGTCAGAAGTCGCAATTCTCCTACATAGGCAGAAACCAATGCCTTGAGAGGTATGGTGGCCAGACGTCCTGCTTTAGGCTGGACAGTCCTGCTTTTGAGCACTCTGTCCTCCGTCCTGCGCCACCTCAAGCAGGACGTTAATTTGTCCTTCTTTTTGGGGCCTGTCTAAAAAGAATTATATAAATTATCTTACGTATACTAAAACTCTTGGAGATGGCAAGTAAAGGGCGAAATACAAAAAATAGACAGCAATTATGGATGTCTATGGTAAGTAGGCTACTTCCTTTAGTTTGTGAAGTAAGTTAATTTGGTTAGCATACAGTATGTTGTTCCAGCAGGAGTAAAAATGAATATTCATTTCTTTCAGCTCTTTATTTTACTGTATGAATGCATGTATCAATGTATCATGTATGTAACATATACAGTGCGTTTCAAAAATTGAAATTTTAGAAAAACCACAAAATGCCTTCATTACATTATAGTGATATTTGACAAATCCACACTTCTAAGTATATTTTGTATATTTATACAACTTTTTATATTTCAACTCATCATTAAACATGTTTAATTTAGGTTAAAAATAAGTGTCGCAAAAATTTAAAAATGTCCTCCTTTTTGGAAATTTGGAAATGGCCACCCTATTGAGAGGCACCCTCGCAAATCGTGAATATGTACATTTAACGCAATGACCACGCAGTATATTAATGTATAGAAACGACGTAAGTATAGAGGAGTGTTCTGCACACGGGAAGAGAAATAAACGAACAAATGAAAATGAGGTGACCGCCCGGGAATCGAACCCAGGATCTTCCGATTGCCGGTCAGATATGCTACCACTACACCACGGGCCTCGATCAGTCAGAAGTCGCAATTCTCCTACATAGGGCAGAAACCATGCCTTGAGAGGGCACCCTCGCAAATCGTGAATATGCACATTTAACTGCAATGACCACGCAGTATATTAATGTATAGAACGACGTAGTATAGAGGAGTGTTCTGCACACGAGGAAGAGAAATAACGAACAATGAAAAATGAGGTGACCGCCCGGGAATCGAACCCAGGATCTTCCGATTGCCGGTCAGATATGCTACACTACACCACGGGCATCGATCAGTCAGAAGTCGTAATTCTCCTACATAGGGCAGAAACCAAGCCTTGAGAGGTAGGGTGGCCAGACGTCCTGCTTTAGGCTGGACAGTCCTCCTTTTGAGCACTCTGTCCTCCGTCCTGCGCCACCCTCGCAGGACGTTAATTTGTCCTTCTTTTTGGGGGCCTGTCTAAAAAGAATTATATAAATTATCTTACGTATACTAAAACTCTTGGAGATGGCAAGTAAAGGGGCGAAATACAAAAAATAGACAGCAATTATGGATTCTATGGTAAGTAGGCTACTTCCTTTAGTTTGTGAAGTAAGTTAATTTGGTTAGCATACTGTATGTTGTTCCAGCAGGAGTAAAAATGAATATTCATTTCTTTCAGCTCTTTATTTATACTGTATGAATGCATGTACAATTGTATCATGTATGTAACATATACAGTGCGTTTTCAAAAAATTGAAATTTTAGAAAAACCACAAAATAGCCTTCATTACATTATAGTGATATTTGACAAATCAACACTTCTAAGTATATTTTGTATATTTATACAACTTTTTATATTTCAACTCATCATTAAACATGTTTAATTTAGGTTAAATATAAGTGTCGCAAAAATTTAAAAATGTCCTCCTTTTTGGAAATTTGGAAATGGCCACCCTATTGAGAGGGCACCCTCGCAAATCGTGAATATGTACATTTAACTGCAATGACCACGCAGTATATTAATGTCTAGAAACGACGTAAGTATAGAGGAGTGTTCTGCACACGAGGAGAGAAATAACGAACAAATGAAAAATGAGGTGACCGCCGGGAATCGAACCCAGGATCTTCCGATTGCCGGTCAGATATGCTACCACTACACACGGGCCTCGATCAGTCAGAAGTCGCAATTCTCCTACATAGGGCAGAAACCAATGCCTTGTGAGGTAGGGTGGCCAGACGTCCTGCTTTTGAGCACTCTGGTCCTCCGTCCTGCGCCACCTCAAGCAGGATGTTAATTTGTCCTTTTGGGGCCTGTCTAAAAAGAATTATATAAATTATCTACGTATACTAAAACTCTTGGAGATGGCAAGTAAAGGGGCGAAATATAAAAAATAGACAGCAATTATGGATGTCTATGGTAAGTAGGCTACTTCCTTTAGTTTTGTGAAGTAAGTTAATTTGGTTAGCATACAGTATGTTGTTCCAGCAGGAGTAAAAATGAATATTCATTTCTTTCAGCTCTTTATTTATACTGTATGAATGCATGTATCATGTATGTAACATATACAGTGCGTTTCAAAAAATTGAAATTTTAGAAAAACCACAAAATAGCCTTCATTCATTATAGTGATATTTGACAAATCAACACTTCCAAGTATATTTTTGTATATTTTATACAACTTTTATATTTCAACTCATCATTAAACATGTTTAATTTAGGTTAAAAATAAGTATCGCAAAAATTTAAAAAATGTCCTCCTTTTTGGAAATTTGGAAATGGCCACCCTATTGAGAGGGCACCCTCGCAAATCGTGAATATGTACATTTAACTGCAATGACCACGCAGTATATTAATGTATAGAAACGACGTAAGTATAGAGGAGTGTTCTGCACACGAGGAAGAGAAATAACGAACAAATGAAAAATGAGGTGACCGCCCGGGAATCGAACCCAGGATCTTCCGATTGCCGGTCAGATATGCTACCACTACACCACGGGCCTCGATCAGTCAGAAGTCGCAATTCTCCTACATAGGGCAGAAACCAATGCCTTGAGAGGTAGGGTGGCCAGACGTCCTGCATTTGAGCACTCTGTCATCCGTCCTGCGCCACCTCAAGCAGGACGTTAATTTGTCCTTTTTGGGGCCTGTCTAAAAAGAATTATATAAATTATCTTACGTATACTAAAACTCTTGGAGATGGCAAGTAAAGGGGCGAAATATAAAAAATAGACAGCAATTATGGATGTCTATGGTAAGTAGGCTACTTCCTTTAGTTTGTGAAGTAAGTTAATTTGGTTAGCATACAGTATGTTGTTCCAGCAGGAGTAAAAATGAATATTCATTTCTTTCAGCTCTTTATTTATACTGTATGAATGCATGTATCATGTATGTAACATATACAGTGCGTTTCAAAAAATTGAAATTTTAGCAAAACCACAAAATAGCCTTGATTACATGATAGTGATATTTGACAAATCAACACTTTTAAGTATATTTTGTATATTTTATACAACTTTTTATATTTCAACTCATCATTAAACATGTTTAATTTAGGTTAAAAATAAGTGTCCCAAAAATTTAAAAAATGTCCTCCTTTTTGGAAATTTGGAAATGGCCACCCTATTGAGAGGGCACCCTCGCAAATCGTGAATATGTACATTTAACTGCAATGACCACGCAGTATATTAATGTATAGAAACGACGTAAGTATAGAGGAGTGTTCTGCACACGAGGAAGAGAAATAACGAACAAATGAAAAATGAGGTGACCGCACGGGAATCGAACCCAGGATCTTCCGATTGCCGGTCAGATATGCTACCACTACACCACGGGCCTCGATCAGTCAGAAGTCGCAATTCTCCTACATAGGGCAGAAACCAATGCCTTGAGAGGTATGGTGGCCAGACGTCCTGCTTTAGGCTGGACAGTCCTGCTTTTGAGCACTCTGTCCTCCGTCCTGCGCCACCTCAAGCAGGACGTTAATTTGTCCTTCTTTTTGGGGCCTGTCTAAAAAGAATTATATAAATTATCTTACGTATACTAAAACTCTTGGAGATGGCAAGTAAAGGGGCGAAATACAAAAAATAGACAGCAATTATGGATGTCTATGGTAAGTAGGCTACTTCCTTTAGTTTATGAAGTAAGTTAATTTGGTTAGCATACAGAATGTTTTTCCAGCAGGAGTAAAAATGAATATTCATTTCTTTCAGCTCTTTATTTATACTGTATGAATGCATGTATCATGTATGTAACATATACAGTGCGTTTCAAAAAATTGAAATTTTAGCAAAACCACAAAATAGCTTTCATTACATTATAGTGATATTTGACAAATCAACACTTCTAAGTATATTTTGTATATTTTATACAACTTTTTATATTTCAACTCATCATTAAACATGTTTAATTTAGGTTAAAAATAAGTGTCGCAAAAATTTAAAAAATGTCCTCCTTTTTGGAAATTTGGAAATGGCCACCCTATGAGAGGGCACCCTCGCAATCGTGAATATGTACATTTAACTGCAATGACCACGCAGTATATTAATGTATAGAAACGACGTAAGTATAGAGGAGTCTTCTGCACACGAGGAAGAGAATAACGAACAAATGAAAAATGAGGTGACCGCCCGGGAATCGAACCCAGGATCTTCCGATTGCCGGTCAGATATGCTACCACTACACCACGGGCCTCGATCAGTCAGAAGTCGCAATTCTCCTACATAGGGCAGAAACCAATGCCTTGAGAGGGCACCTCGCAAATCGTGAATATGCACATTTAACTGCAATGACCAGCAGTATATTAATGTATAGAAACGACGTAAGTATAGAGGAGTGTTCTGCACACGAGGAAGAGAAATAACGAAGAAATGAAAATGAGTGACCGCCCGGAATCGAACCCAGGATCTTCCGATTGCCGGTCAGATATGCTACCACTACACCACGGGCCTCGATCAGTCAGAAGTCGCAATTCTCCTACATAGGGCAGAAACCAATGCCTTGAGAGGTAGGGTGGCCAGACGTCCTGCTTTAGGCTGGACAGTCCTGCTTTTGAGCACTCTGTCCTCCGTCCTGCGCCACCTCAAGCAGGACGTTAATTTGTCCTTCTTTTTGGGGCCTGTCTAAAAAGAATTATATAAATTATCTTACGTATACTAAAACTCTTGGAGATGGCAAGTAAAGGGGCGAAATAAACAAAAATAGACAGCAATTATGGATGTCTATGGTAAGTAGGCTACTTCCTTTAGTTTGTGAAGTAAGTTAATTTGGTTAGCATACTACTGTATGTTGTTCCAGCAGGAGTAAAAATGAATATTCATTTCTTTCAGCTCTTTATTTATACTGTATGAATGCATGTATCAATTGTATCATGTATGTAACATATACAGTGCGTTTCAAAAAATTGAAATTTTAGCAAACCACAAAATAGCCTTCATTACATTATAGTGATATTTGACAATCAACACTTCTAAGTATATTTTGTATATTTATACAACTTTTTATATTTCAACTCATCATTAAACATGTTTAATTTAGGTAAAAATAAGTGTCGCAAAATTTAAAAAATGTCCTCCTTTTTGGAAATTTGGAAATGGCCACCCTATTGAGGGGGCACCTCCCGCATGCCGTGATATATACATTTAACTGCAAAGAACACGCAGTATAATTAACGTAAAGAACGACGTAAGTATAGAGGAGTGTTCTGCACACGAGGAAGAGAAATAACGAACAAATGAAAAATGAGGTGACCGCCCGGGAATCGAACCCAGGATCTTCCGATTGCCGGTCAGATATGCTACCACTACACCACGGACCTCGATCAGTCAGAAGTCGCAATTCTCCTACATAGGGCAGAAACCAATGCCTTGAGAGGTAGGGTGGCCAGACGTCCTGCTTTTGAGCACTCTGTCCTCCGTCCTGCGCCACCTCAAGCAGGATGTTAATTTGTCCTTTTTGGGCCTGTCTAAAAAGAATTATATAAATTATCTTACGTATACTAAAACTCTTGGAGATGGCAAGTAAGGGGCGAAATATAAAAAATAGACAGCAATTATGGATGTCTATGGTAAGTAGGCTACTTCCTTTAGTTTGTGAAGTAAGTTAATTTGGTTAGCATACAGTATGTTTGTTCCAGCAGGAGTAAAAATGAATATTCATTTCTTTCAGCTCTTTATTTATACTGTATGAATGTATGTATCATGTATGTAACATATACAGTGCGTTTCAAAAAATTGAAATTTTAGCAAAACCACAAAATAGCCTTCATTACATTATAGTGATATTTGACAAATCAACACTTCTAAGTATATTTTGTATATTTTATACAACTTTTTATATTTCAACTCATCATTAAACATGTTTAATTTAGGTTAAAAATAAGTGTCGCAAAATTTAAAAAATGTCCTCCTTTTTGGAAATTTGGAAATGGCCACCCTATTGAGAGGGCACCCTCGGAAATCGTGAATATGTACATTTAACTGCAATGACCACGCAGTATATTAATGTATAGAAACGACGTAAGTATAGAGGAGTGTTCTGCACACGAGGAAGAGAAATAACGAACAAATGAAAATGAGGTGACCGCCCGGGAATCGAACCCAGGATCTTCCGATTGCCGGTCAGATATGCTACCACTACACCACGGGCCTCGATCAGTCAGAAGTCGCAATTCTCCTACATAGGGCAGAAACCATGCCTTGAGAGGGCACCCTCGCAAATCGTGAATATGTACATTAACTGCAATGACCACGCAGTATATTAATGTTAGAAACGACGTAAGTATAGAGGATGTTCTGCACACGAGGAAGAGAAATAACGACAATGAAAAATGAGGTGACCGCCCGGAATCGAACCCAGGATCTTCCGATGCCGGTCAGATATGCTACCACTACACCACGGGCCTCGATCAGTCAGAAGTCGCAATTCTCCTACAAGGGCAGAAACCAATGCCTTGAGAGGTAGAGTGGCCAGACGTCCTGCTTTAGGCTGGACAGTCCTGCTTTTGAGCACTCTGTCCTCCGTCCTGCGCCACCTGAAGCAGGACGTTAATTTGTCCTTCTTTTTGGGGCCTGTCTAAAAAGAATTATAAAATTATCTTACGTATACTAAACTCTTGGAGATGGCAAGTAAAGGGGCGAAATACAAAAATAGACAGCAATTATGGATGTCTATGGTAGTAGGCTACTTCCTTTAGTTTGTGAAGTAGTTAATTTGGTTAGCATACGTATGTTGTTCCAGCAGGAGTAAAAATGAATATTCATTCTTTCAGCTCTTTATTTATACTGTATGAATGCATGTATCATGTATGTAACATATACAGTGCGTTTCAAAAAATTGAAATTTAGCAAAACCACAAAATAGCTTCATTACATTATAGTGATATTTGACAAATCAACACTTCAAGTATATTTTGTATATTTTATACAACTTTTTTATTTCAAACTCATCATTAAACATGTTTAATTTAGGTTAAAAATAAGTGTCGCAAAAATTTAAAAAATGTCCTCCTTTTTGAAATTTGGAAATGGCCACCCTATTGAGAGGGCACACCTCGCAAATCGTGAATATGTACATTTAACTGCAATGACCACGCAGTATATTAATGTATAGAAACGACGTAAGTATAGAGGAGTGTTCTGCACACGAGGAAGAGAATAACGAACAAATGAAAAATGAGGTGACCGCCCGGGAATCGAACCCAGGATCTTCCGATTGCCGGTCAGATATTCTACCACTACACCACGGCCTCGATCAGTCAGAAGTCGCAATTCTCCTACATAGGGCAGAAACCAATGCCTTGAGAGTAGGGTGGCCAGACGTCCTGCTTTAGGCTGGACAGTCCTGCTTTTGAGCACTCTGTCCTCCGTCCTGCGCCACCTCAAGCAGGCGTTAATTTGTCCTTCTTTTTGGGGCCTGTCTAAAAAGAATTATATAAATTATCTACGTATACTAAAACTCTTGGAGATGGCAAGTAAAGGGGCGAATACAAAAAATAGACAGCAATTATGATGTCTATGGTAAGTAGGCTACTTCCTTTAGTTTGTGAAGTAAGTAATTTGGTTAGCATACTGTATGTTGTTCCAGCAGGAGTAAAAATGAATATTCATTTCTTCAGCTCTTTATTTATACTGTATGAATGCATGTATCAATTGTATCATGTATGTAACAATATCAGTGCGTTTCAAAAAATTGAAATTTTAGCAAAACCACAAAATAGCCTTCATTACATTATAGTGATATTTGACAAATCAACCTTCTAAGTATATTTTGATATTTATACAACTTTTTATATTTCAACTCATCATTAAACATGTTTAATTTAGTTAAAAATAAGTGTCGCAAAAATTTAAAAATGTCCTCCTTTTTGGAAATTTGGAAATGGCCACCCTATTGAGAGGGCACCCTCGGAAATCGTGAATATGTACATTTAACTGCAATGACCACGCAGTATATTAATGTATAGAAACGACGTAAGTATGAGGAGTGTTCTGCACACGAGGAAGAGAAATAACGAACAAATGAAAAATGAGGTGACCGCCCGGGAATCGAACCCAGGATCTTCCGATTGCCGGTCAGATATGCTACACTACACCACGGGCCTCGATCAGTCAGAAGTCGCAATTCTCCTACATAGGCAGAAACCAATGCCTTAGAGGTAGGGTGGCCAGACGTCCTGCTTTTGAGCACTCTGTCCTCCGTCCTGCGCCACCTCAAGCAGGATGTTAATTTGTCCTTTTTGGGGCCTGTCTAAAAGAATTATATAAATTATCTTACGTATACTAAAACTCTTGGAGATGGCAAGTAAAGGGGCGAAATATAAAAAAATAGACAGCAATTATGGATGTCTATGTAAGTAGGCTACTTCCTTTAGTTTGTGAAGTAAGTTAATTGGTTAGCATACAGTATGTTGTTCCAGCAGGAGTAAAAATGATATTCATTTCTTTCAGCTCTTTATTTATACTGTATGAATGTATGTATCATGTATGTAACATATACAGTGCGTTTCAAAAAATTGAAATTTTAGCAAAACCACAAAATAGCCTTCATTACATTATAGTGATATTTGACAAATCACACTTCTAAGTATATTTTATATTTTATACAACTTTTTAATTTCAACTCATCATTAAACATGTTTAATTTAGGTTAAAATAGTGTCGCAAAAATTTAAAAAATGTCCTCCTTTTGGAATTTGGAAATGGCCACCCTATTGAGAGGGCACCTCGGAAATCGTGAATATGTACATTTAACTGCAATGACCACGCAGTATATTAATGTATAGAAACGACGTAAGTATAGAGGAGTGTTCTGCACACGAGGAAGAGAAATAACGAACAAATGAAAAATGAGGTGACCCCCGGGAATCGAACCCAGGATCTTCCGATTGCCGGTCAGCTATGCTACCACTACACCACGGACCTCGATCAGTCAGAAGTCGCAATTCTCCTACATAGGGCAGAAACCAATGCCTTGAGAGGGCACCCTCGCAAATCGTGAATATGTACATTTAACTGCAATGACCACGCAGTATATTAATGTATAGAAACGAGTAAGTATAGAGGAGTGTTCTGCACACGAGGAAGAGAATAAACGACAAATGAAAAATGAGGTGACCGCCGGGAATCGAACCCAGGATCTTCCGATTGCCGGTCAGATATGCTACCACTACACCACGGGCCTCGATCAGTCAGAAGTCGCAATTCTCCTACATAGGCAGAAACCAATGCCTTGAGAGGTAGAGGGCCAGACGTCCTGCTTTAGGCTGGACAGTCCTGCTTTTGAGCACTCTGTCCTCCGTCCTGCGCCACCTGAAGCAGGACGTTAATTTGTCCTTCTTTTTGGGGCCTGTCTAAAAAGAATTATATAAATTATCTTACGTATACTAAAACTCTTGGAGATGGCAAGTAAAGGGGCGAAATACAAAAATAGACAGCAATTTAGGATGTCTATGGTAAGTAGGCTACTTCCTTTAGTTTGTGAAGTAAGTTAATTTGGTTAGCATACTGTATGTTGTTCCAGCAGGAGTAAAAATGAATATTCATTTCTTTCAGCTCTTTATTTATACTGTATGAATGCATGTATAATGTATGTAACATATACAGTGCGTTTCAAAAAAATTGAAATTTTAGCAAAACCAACAAAATAGCCTTCATTACATTATAGTGATATTTGACAAATCAACACTTCTAAGTATATTTTGTATATTTTATACAACTTTTTATATTTCAACTCATCATTAAACATGTTTAATTTAGGTTAAAAATAAGTGTCGCAAAAATTTAAAAAATGTCCTCCTTTTTGGAAATTTGGAAATGGCCACCCTATTGAGAGGGCACCCTCGCAAATCGTGAATATGTACATTTAACTGCAATGACACGCAGTATATAATGTATAGAAACGAACGTAAGTATAGAGGAGTGTTCTGCGCACGAGGAAGAGAAATAACGAACAAATGAAAAATGAGGTGACCGCCCGGAATCGAACCCGGATCTTCCGATTGCCGGTCAGATATGCTACCACTACACCACGGGCCTCGATCAGTCAGAAGTCGCAATTCTCCTACATAGGGCAGAAACCAATGCCTTGAGATGGCACCTCGCAAATCGTGAATATGCACCATTTAACTGCAATGACCACGCAGTATATTAATGTATAGAAACGACGTAAGTATAGAGGAGTGTTCTGCACACGAGGAAGAAATAACGAACAAATGAAAAATGAGGTGACCGCCCGGAATCGAACCCAGGATCTTCCGATTGCCGGTCAGATATGCTACCACTACACCACGGGCCTCGATCAGTCAGAAGTCGCAATTCTCCTACATAGGGCAGAAACCAATGCCTTGAGAGGTAGGGTGGCCAGACGTCCTGCTTTAGGCTGGACAGTCCTGCTTTTGAGCACTCTGTCCTCCGTCCTGCGCCACCTCAAGCAGGACGTTAATTTGTCCTTCTTTTTGGGCCTGTCTAAAAAGAATTATATAAATTATCTTACGTATACTAAAACTCTTGGAGATGGCAGTAAAGGGGCGAAATACAAAAAATAAGACAGCAATTATGGATGTCTATGGTAAGTAGGCTACTTCCTTTAGTTTGTGAAGTAAGTTAATTTGTTAGCATACTGTATGTTGTTCCAGCAGGAGTAAAATGAATATCATTCTTTCAGCTCTTTATTTAT